>OX393559.1:22169276-22524276 GCA_947650365.1 Chamaelirium japonicum | reverse complement strand
ATAAACTACAGGGGGTTTAAGTGTTTTTAAGCCAATCTTTTTTTTTTTTTTTGGGGGGGGGGGGGGGAGGCAAAGTGTAATTTACTTTTTTAAAAATATGTCCCCGCCGGTTGTACAGGCGGTTAAAGGGTAAATTAAGTAGTTGAGAAATGAAACTACAAGGGTTAAGTGTTTTTGAGCTAACTTCAAGGGAACAAAGTGTAATTTACCCTTTACCTTTACCCACCTGTATAACAGATGGCTCAAAAACATTAACCCCCCTGTAGTTTATTTTGTTCCAAATTACATCATATAGTTTGAAATGTTAGCACAATACCCTCTTTTGTGAAGTACTTAATTTCCTTATTTGGTAATTTTATCTTATAAAAACTGAATTGAAGCGGGCAAAATGTAGTTTTTAAACTATAGGGGGGTTAAGTGCTTTTAAGCCAATCTTCATGGGGCAAAGTATAATTTACTCATTTTGAGCTAATCAATTTTTTCGTCTGTACAAACAGGGCAATTTTTTTAAAATTTTTTTAATGAGGGTTACCTGCCTGTAGAACAAGTTAGGCAATTTTTTTTTTAAAAATAAGTTGCCTGCCTGTACAATTGGCGGTGTTAAAAAAAAAAAAAAACTAAAGGATCGCCTATACAATAGGCGGGTGAGGTTGTTTCAACAATTTAAGAAGTTTTGTACGGTATTTTTATAAATATATTATTTTTTATGCCTTTTTAAGAAATTGCTGATTAATCTAATTTATGCGGTCCATACTCAGCCATGGATCCAATAACACATAATATGTTATTAGTCATAAAATAAATAAAAAATTCATTCTATTTGTAGGTATGTTATTTTTGTATTTTTTGAAATTTGTCTGAGGTGTTTGCAGCCAGCCGGACACGCCCTTTTGCACAATACCCCATTTTGTCAACTAAATTTCCTCATTTGGTTATTTTTATATGATAAAAACTGAATTGAAGGGGGGCAAAATGTAGTTTATAAACAACATAGGGGTTAAGTGTTTTTGAGCCAATCCTCAGAGGGGCTAATTATAATTTACCCTTTAAAAAAATTGCCCCGGCTGTTGTAGTGGCTGGTAAAGGGTAAATTACACTTTGCTTCCTTGATGTTTAGCTCATAAACACTTTGACTCCTTTGTAATTTATTTGTTCCAAATTGTACCTTAAAGTTTCAAATGTTAGCACAATACCCCATTTTGTCAACTACTTAATTTCCTCATTTGGTAATTTTTATATGATAAAAACTGAATTGAATGGGGCAAAATGTATTTTATAAACTACAGGGGGTTTAAGTGTTTTTGAGCCAATTTTCAGGGGGCAAAGTGTAATTTATCTTTTAAAAAAATTGCCCCGTCGGTTGTACAGGCGGGTAAAGGGTAAATATTGTGACCTCCGTCGAAATATTATCGCCACCCTCGACTTATTGTCACCTCTCAAAATACTTTTCAACTCCTCTAATTCTTTTTCGTGCCCTCGGCTGAGATTTGTTGAGAGGAGGGGGATAAACAAGGAGACTCGATCACAGTCGTCCATTTCACCCATATAAATGTCAGAATCTATGCAATCAAATTTCACACACGAGATATTACTTGAACCGAAAAAAATAGAAAGATATTTTGGTAAAAATATGCAACATAAAAACACAATATTACACCCGCTGATGTGGAGAAAAGGAAAATGTTACATTTGCCTCCCAATTTACCTCATGTAATTACGGTGAGTGATGATAGGCTATCAATCGTTCAATGCAGGCAATCAAGTGGGCGGAGGCGCTCCTGATGATGGTGAAGGGTATGAAGTGGTGAACGATGGTGTGGCAGACAATACGACTGGCGTTAATCGATGGTGGTATTATTGGCAATCGATCTGGTGGCAGACTATGATTTTCAGAATGGGCATTGAGATGCATCGGGTTCCACTCTCGCTACCAAGAGAACAGAGGTAAATGGGTAAGATCTTATGGTCAACAGGTAAGATCTCTATTGCCACCGGCAGCATTCTTGATCTCCCCTGATGCACTGCCAGCCTTCGCATGATATTTCCAACATCGTTCCGCATCCTATGGTCAACAGGTAAGATCTCTATTGCCTCCTTGCTTCACTTTTATCAGCCACACCCCACTTTGCATTGGAGGACACATAGATCAGAAAATGTTCTTTTAAAAATCTATTCTTTGAATGGTGATTTAGGATTCAACATGACCTTTGTTTCTGTTTTTTTTTGTTTAAAATTGATGCTGAAGTAAAGAAATCCCATTGCCATCGGTGGCATCGGCGAAGTTCCTGATCTTCCCCAAGCCACTACCGACCTTTGCATGACTTTCTCAATGTCCTTCTGACATCCCCAGGCCAATGGGTAAGATCTCTCCTCCTCTTTCGGTACTTCTCCACTTCAGTCAGCCTCACCCCACTCTCCATTAGAGAAACAAGTAGATCAGAAAAAGTCTTTTTAATTTTTTTTTAATGATCTATGATTCCTCCTTGCCCTCAGTTTTTTATTTTTTGGTGAAAACGGTTACTAAAGTAAATTAAACAGATATTGATAATTGTGCTTCTCCACTTCTAGAAGTTTTAATGGCCTGTGTTATTTATATGATCTTCAGATGTAACTTTTGAAGGAATTCAATGGACAACCATCTCGATTAGGGCATCTCATTTACGTCTAAATCCTAGCATTTTAGAAGTTCTAATGCAAATCCTATTCACATATTCTTTATAGACAAGTATAAACCTGCTTTTAGTCTTCAGAATTATTACTTAGTCTCTTAATAATATTTTTTTTTTAATGGTGATCAATCATTCCTGCAGCCCCTTTGTTTTTGCTTCTGCTTGGTTTCTAAATTTTGTTTTTGGTGTAAACAAAGAATTCCCATTGATAGTAGTAGTATGATGGGTTTATCAGTATCAGATTTCACTGGACGGGTTGAGGAAGTTGATAAACTGATACTGATAAATCCAAATATTCCTTAACCCTACTGATACTGATATTTATGAACCCAAAGATTAGTTGGACGAGTTGATCTTGACCTTTCATACTTTGTAAAGGATGGATTGAAAATAAAAATGATACTGATATGATTTTGTTTTGGGTGAAAACGGATACTGAATCAAACAATTCACATTGATACTATTAGGATAGATTTATCAATATCAATTTTCACTGGACAGGTTGAGAAAATTTATACTGATAAACCCACCCGCAGTAGGACGGGTTGATACTTAAGTAAAGAATTCCTCTTTATAGTAATGAGAAACGCCAATTTTTTCCTTGGAAAAAAAGCGACGGAACACAATTATAGTCTTATGCTTTTATTTAATTTAATGACAATGTTTAAGAGCAAAAGGTACAGGGGAGTTGCAGAGGGGATTGCAAGCCAGGGGAGTTGCAGAGGTTCAGGTTTCCAAGGAGGCTCAGGATGAAGAAGCGGGAGTCGAAATCACCCATGATCTTTCCGACGAGTTCACTGTCGAAGAGGTTGATTATTATCAACTTGAGGCTTGCGAGATCCACCAGGACCGAGAGCAGGTTCTTGAGAGATTGAGGTTGGTGAGCACCACGGTAGCTTCCCCAAGCCACTTGAGATCTCTCCAGTTAATCTGTTCGTGAAGAGATTAAGATCCACGAAAGCATATTTTCCTGCAGATCGAGCTTTAGTAGATTCAAAAGGTGATAACTGATTACTTCTGGCGTCGATCATCGTTAACTCCGACAAATGATATATTTTTGGCGGGATCGACTCGAATAAGTTGTTGTTGGAGATCACAAGCTTGGAAATCATCGGAGAACTGATTGTTTCCGGAGTCGATCATCGTTAATTCCGAAATATGACATATTTCCGACAGGATCGACCCAGATAAATTGTTGGAGATCGCAGCCTTTATAGATTTCGCACACCATTGAATCTGTTGATGCTTATCTCAAGGTGGTGGATCACGGAGGGAATTGAACCCTTTTTTTTTACAGACCGGACAAGCGGTTAGAGGAAAGGGTGCTAGAGCAAGGACTAAAGAGGTTTGGAGATCGAAACGCAGAGAGGCAATACCACACCGGGTTCAAATCCAAGCATCCTGTCTGAGTCGTCTCTGCTCGGGTTCCCGTTGTCGTCGTCGCCGCCGTCCTAATGGGTTTTGCTTGAATTTATATTTTAAATGATTCCTGTTATAATCCTGGTTAAGAATGCTCATGGGTTTTGATTTGGATTCCATATCTTGCTGTAACTAGATGGAAATTGTGTGGGTTTTGGGTGAAACAAACTTTTTAAGTTGGATTCTAGCCGTACATGAACCTAATGATTTAATCAAACTGCATTGGATTCAAGATCTTTGTCGACCAGACTTTTTAAGTTAAGAATGCACACTTCCATCCCCCACGAGGCATAACTCGAGCCTTGAATCATTTTTTACCTTGCCTTTATAGCATATCTGTGTCTTTCAAGGCAGCCTCAAAGTCTTGCTCTCTCTTCTAATTAGAAACCTGAAGATTAGAAGGGGGTTTTCTCGATTGTTAAGTCCCCTGACAAGAATATAATAGTTGAGAGAAAAAAGTGGATATATAGTGTTTATGCTGGAAATGACACTCAAGTTGAATATGACACCAGTCCCAATCCTCAGAGACAGACAAAGAATCTGTAGAACACTAAAATATTAGCATGGTTGTAGTTACAAGCTATATTTTGCCATCTGAAACCCAAATATTATATTACAAAACATAAAAAATATCTCAAACTATTTAGTTTGCAAGCTTATTGACTTCATATTGATTTTATCAGTATCGTTTTATAAATATATTCTCATAATTAATGAGTAATGGAGAGAGAGGGGAATGGAGTATGTTCATGTGTGTGGGGATGCTATGTTGCGGTATGCTTCTCAAAATATTGTTATCTTCCTCGAAATATTATCGCCACTCTCAAAATATTTTTTGCCACATTTAAAATATTGTTACCTGTCTTGAAATGTAGTCTACTCATGTGTATGCATTTGAGTACTGAATGTGATTCACCAGTGGGGCCCACCTACATCAAAATATTGTGAGCATACGACGTAGTCTGTGAGTCCATTCACACAAAATATTAGTGCAGTTGTGTTATTAGTGAATTTTGTCGCCCCCAACTAATGTATGTGTCCTTGCCAAAATACTTTTATGGAAATATTATCACCTCCCTTGAAATATTATTACCACTTTTAAATTATTGTTACCATCCTTAAAATATTGACCCCTCCCTTAAAAATTTTTCACGCCCTCAAAATCTTTTGCCGTCTTCCCAAAATGTTGCCGCCACCCTCTAAAAATTATCACTGCCCTCGAAATATTTTCATCGTCCTCGAAATCTTTTCCGTGACCTTGGGCACGGGGTCTTTACTAGTATATATATATATATATATATATATATATATATATATATATATATATATATATATATATATATATATATATATATATATATATATATATATATATATATATATATATATATATATATATATATATATATATATATATATATATAGGGGCACGCTATAATGCGGCATGCGATACGTGCGGCACTGCACCACATCCGTCTGATGCACGCGCTGTGTGCATCGCATGCACGCAACAGTGCATCAGACGGCTTCGGTGCGGTGCCACACTTACCCCGCATGCCGCATTATAGCATCTCTCTCTCTCTCTCTTATATATATATATATATATATATATATATATATATATATATATATATATATATATATATATATATATATATATATATATATATATATATATATATATATATATATATATATATATATATATATATATATATATATATATATATATATATATATATATGAGGAATGGGATGCTGCCTATCAAAGTAGCGTTTTTGCTGCTTTGAGACATTGTTTGACCACCCTAGAAGTTTTGGAATTTGATGAAATTTGGTGAGGGTGTTGTCTAGGGTAAGATGATCATCCTCACAAATTTTCATCAAATTCCAAAACTTCTAAGAGGCTCAAATGGTCAAAGCAAAATGCTGCAGATTTTAACGGTGACTGCAGACGACTGATTTTGCTTCGACCATTTGAACCCCTTAGAAGTTTTGGAATTTGATGAAAATTTGTGAGGATGATCATCTTACCCTAGACAACACCCTCACCAAATTTCATCAAATTCCCAAACTTCTAGGATGGTCAAACAATGTCTCAAAGCAGCAAAAAATGCTGCTTTGATAGGCAGCATCCCATTCCTCTCTCTCTCTCTCTCTCTGTATATATATATATATATATATATATATATATATATATATATATATATATATATATATATATATATATATACTAGTAAAGCCCGTGCCTATCAGCACGCAAAAGATTTTGAGGGCGAGAATAATATTTCGAGGCATGTGACAAATTCAAAGGTGGAAAAAAATATTTCGAGGGTGGCGATAATATTTCGAGGAAGATAATAATATTTTGAGGGTGATAACAATTTTTTTTGAGGGGAGATAATAGTGGTAATGTTTTTAAGTGAGAGAACAATATTTCGAGGGTGATAATAATATTTTTGGAGCGAAAAAAACAATAGTAAAAATTGGGAGTAGTTCAAGCTTCTGGGGCAGGCAACAAAATTGTTCTCAAACATTTCAAGCTGAAAGTTTTATATGAATCAAAATGACGATCAAATGATAAAATCAAAAACCCTTTTTGTCATGAATCTTGATGGCCAATGAGCAATGAAGTACCAAAAGGTATCAAGACAACAATGCCAGATAAAAAGACTACTATCTCACATATGAACCCTGGCTTACACGCCTTCAACTTAAAACACAGGAAATTAAAAACGTAACAATGTAATTTCAAGATTTCTTGCAAAAATAGAACATGATAGAATTAAAAACTATTGTAAGGTTGGGAGCAAAGGATGTAGGCCCTTATGAATAGTTGTATAGGAAGCAGTAATGAAGTATATGGAATTGCCAACCCAACTAAAAGCTGCATAACAAAAATATATTAGCCATTAGAGTTGTGTCGGTACATGTATGATGTAAAGCTGTCCTGACATTTACGAAGGTTCATAATGTGAGTTCTGGAGGGGAGGTTTTGCAATAGTCTTATTCATCACCTCTCATCTTTGCATGTCGTTGCTACTGCTCAATCAAAGATTGCTCCTTACGGCAGGTTTGTATTCAAGCGTTGCAAAATAGAAGTGGAGTAAACCCATTAGTCGATTAAAGTGGAGTAAGCTAAGGTAAACTGGTTTTCTCTACACCTGTTTGTTTCCAAGCTGTTAACTAAATTGTTTTTCACTTTACACTTCAAACCTGTTTGGATTGTAAGGTGTAGAGAAAACATTCTTCAACATGTCCCCTTGTGTGAGCCTAGATCCCCATACGTGGACCCATCAGAGTGAAGAGAAGGGTACTTGTTGTGGGTGCCATGAGGAGATTGGAGCGTTGCCTGCCACATGTCGCCCCTCGATTGCCTACTAGAGATAACATAGAATCATCCGCATGTCAGCTCGTTGATTGGCTCGATCAAAACACGCTACAGAATCTTCCATGTTGCCCGTTGGCAGGTAGGTCAGGCGATGTTGTCGACCACTTACTTCATTAGGGTTCCTTCGTCCCAGCGAGTGTTACATTCTCGGCCTGCAAGACGATGCAAACCTTTAATGTCTACGTCACTCGCAACAACAATACAATTCAAATCTTAGGCATTTTATAAAGTTGCCACATAAAATTTCGAAGGAGTAATATAACAATCAAGGAAACTGCTAACTGAAATTGCTCACTGAAATCAAGGAAACTGCTCACTGAAATTGAAAGAGAGAGAGAGAGAGAGAGAGAGAGAGAGAGAGAGAGAAAGAGAGTTGAGAGAGAGAGAGAGAGAGAGAGAGAGAAAGAGAGAGAGAGAGAGAATTGGAAAAAAAAATTGCTTAAACTAAAAACAAAAAAGAGAAAACCTTGGATAAAAAAAAGAGAAACAGAACCTTGGGGTTTCAAGAGAGAGAAACAGACAACTGAAAAAAAAAATCAAAAATTAACAAAAAAGAAGAGAAGCTGCTAAAACTAAAAAAGGAAAACAAAGAAGAATCTTGGGGGGTTGAGAGAGAGAGAGATAGAATGCTGAAACTGATAGCATTTCCCAACAGAAAACAACTGAAAAAAAAATCAGAAATTAACCAAAAAGAAGAGAAGCTGCTAAAACTGAAAAAAAAAAAAAGATAAGCACCACTTCATACAAAACCAATTCAAAGTGCATGGTGTCTTGACAAATTGAAGGCACTATTAGCAAAAAAAAAAGTCTTCTAGGAAAACAAATAAAAGCATGGTGTCTTGACATATTGAAGGCACTAACAGATGAAAATATTACCATTATAAATTGTACATTCCCTATGGCATATTACAAAGATAAGCACCACTTCATACAAAACCAATTCAAAGTCAATACAATGCTGATATTAAGCACAATCATTAATATCCAGATCCTCTTATCCTATTCATAGTCCTGCAAGTCAGATTTAAGGAGCGTGCTTAAAGGTCATTCTTAAGGTTTTGGGGGAAATGGAGATAATTTAAATTCATTAAGCTAATAAATAACAGTTTGAGAGTACCCATTACATGGAGATAACATAAGTTCCGATGTTTGGAGAAGCATGAATACTTCAATATAGGTAAAAATATGTTGCTAATAACCTGAACATTTCCACACGAAGTTTGCTAAATCATTCTATTTATCCCATATTGAACACTGCATCATTCCAGAATATCAGCAGATTCAGCACCATCAAAGCTCCTATTTTATATCCGCAAAACTACCAATTTAATATGTATCAAGCTTGAAGTAATGAAGGGCTAAGTTGAATTTCAGGAGTTTACCAGCCTCACCACAACTACATTGAACACTGAACCAAGAAAAAAATCAAAAGGGTAAAAATCTTCAAACACTGAACCTAATTGCAGAGACAGAGAGAGAGAGAGACCCAAGAGAAACAATCAAGAAGAAGAAGGGTTTCACTGCCATAACAATCAAGAAGAAAGAATTTCCTCTCTCTTAAAAAATAAACAAAAGAAGAAGAAAACTCCTCAATTTAGGGATTTGAAGGAGCAATGACAAACCATCTCGATCTTGAAATCCTTGGTTGCATCCAGCACGCTCCAGTTCCTTCCCTACTGCATCGATGCATGTTGAAATTTTGAAGGCAAGAGAAAAGAAAAATATCTACCATTGTTGCAATTTTCGGATAAGAACGGAATGCACCCTTCCAGCATGGAACTTGTCATCCCATTGTCCCAATACTTTAAAGATCTTCCCAATACTTTAAAGATCTGAATAACAAAAAAAAAAAAAAAACAGTCCCCTGCCATAAAAAAACGAAAACCCCAAGATGAAAGAATTCTGATGAACAATCAAAACAAAGAATAAACTTGGAAAAGCAAACACAGGAACAATCAAAACCCAAGAAAAAAATGAAAAACGATCAGTAATAGAAACATGTTGGTTGGAGTGTACCTCAATGGATCACTGATCTTTGAAAGGATTTGAAGACAATGATCACTGAAAGATCAGTGATCCATTGAACTTTTGAATATCACAAAATTGTGATGAGAGAGAGAGAGAGAACTTGATACCTGCATCAGATCTTCCTTTAGATCAGATTTTCCCCATTTTAGATCACTGATCGCCTCCTTTAGATTAGATCTTCACCATTTGCACAAAGGCTGTAGTTATTCAGATGACTTAAAAAAAAGGATCACATTTCACCTGATGTATGTGAACTCGGGTGCAGATGGCGCTTCGACGAAGAGCTCGTCTACTTGTGCAAGCATTTGAACATGCCGATCTTCAAGGTGTGAGTGAATTGGACCAAGATACCCAAATCGAGATCTTTTAAGTCATCTGAACATGGTGAATTTCTGCAACCGAGAAGGAATTCAAGCTATAGTGAACAAAAGCACTGATTAATCAGAGAAGTAGACATCAGTGTGGCAGAGGGAGTTATAAAGGATCTTCAGCCGGACCTCCATCGCCTGCGGAGCAGCCACCTCGACCTCCTCGATCAACAGCGGCTTCCCTGCCTCCCAGGCAACCGCAGCTGTATCCGGAAAACAAATTATAAATAATACAAAGATCAGTTAAACAATCAAATTGACTCAAAACAGCAAAACCCAGCCCCGTCCCCCCCTCACAATGGATCCGATGCTCGCGCTCATCCCCGACCTCCAGCCCCATCTACGACACCGGTGATCGCACTCATCACCGACCAGATCTCCCGATCAGGTCTCCTGATCCCTTCCCCTCCGGCTTCCGTTCTCTCTCAATCTCTCTGATACGCAGCCAACTCCCCGACTCACCTTCATCCTCTCCGGCGGGACCTTCGGTAGGCCACATTACCAGTGAATCGCAACCCCTTCAGTGTCAGTCTCCCCGACGATGTATCGCACTCGAGGTCTACGGTCCCCCTTCCCGGCCTCCAGCCCCCGTCGCCCCCTCACGGTGGATCGCGCTCATCCTGGACCTCTTTGAGCCCTTGCTCCATGACCGCCTGGCTGGTTCAGCAAAAAAAAAAAAACCCGGCTCGATCCGGATCACCGGGTGCAGCCGGGCAGGGATGAGAGAGAGAGAGAGAAAGAGAGAGAGGGGGGGGGGGACTCACCGGAGAGGAAGCCAGAGCAGCGGCTGGGGCGGTGACCGGGAGCAGTTGTAGGACCTGCGGTGGTCGGGTGACAACAGGCGGAGGAGCTCTAGGGTTGGGCGATCAGTGGATGGTCGCCGGCTGCAGAGGAGAAGGAGAGGGTGAGCAGCAGCGCGAGGAGGAAGTGACGACCTCCGCTGTTGCTGAGAGATCAAGAGGAGGGAGAGGAGAGAAGAGGGATCCCGGGGTCGAGCAACACATGAGATCGGAGAGGGAGAGGAGGTGAGAGGAGATCGGGCCGATTGTAGTAGAGATAGAGAGAGGGAGGGATCTAGAGATCGGGAGATTGGGATCGTGGCCTGGAGAGAGAGAGAGAGAGAGAGAGAGAGAGAGAGAGAGAGAGAGAGAGAGAGAGAGAGAGAGAGAGCGGTGTGGGTGTGATCGTGGAGATGAGATCGTGGGCTGGAGAAAGAGAGAGAGAGAGAGAGAGAGAGGTGGGGAATTCGGGCGACGGATAACTGTTAGCCCGAAATGTTTGTCCCGGATGAACAGCCTGATTGACGTGTTATGATCACAGCGTCTCTTTGCCTACCTGATCGACATGGTATATGCACTGGTTGTGGTATGGACGGCTATGATCAGGACGGTTGGTTACTACCCAATGCCGAAAGATCTTGACCATAAGATTTTCTAACCGCCTCTTATGTTTGTATCGAACGGCTCTCTTTATCCATTCGTAGTGAAATATTATATATATATATATATATATATATATATATATATATATATATATATATATATATATATATATATATATATATATATATATATATATATATATATATAGGGGAGGGATACTCTTACTCATGGCCTCTTACTAATATAGTTACCTATGATCCAGGCCATTCATTAGATCCCTACGTACGGTTCGGATTAAATGGGGTGTTAAAGCAATTTTGTCCGCATTAAATGCGGGCTTTTAATATGTACATTTAATGCGGACACCATTGCTTTAACTCCTCATCTAATCTAAACCGTACGTCGGGATCTAATGGACGACCCGAATCATAGGTAACTATATGAGTAAGAGGCCATGAGTAAGAGTATCCCTCCCCATATATATATATATATATGCCTAATAAGGACGGACCCTCATCTTGGAGGGCTTACGAAAATAGGGCCTGGCCCTCAGACCCTTGGTGGGCAGGGTTTTAGGGGGCATTAGAGGGCAGGGCCAGACAGGGTACCCTCTCCAAAGGGCAAGATTGACAGGCCAAAGTGGCGACCTAGTCAGACCCAGAAATCACCACCACAAGGAGAACCACACAGCTACCAGATCTGAACCGAGAAAGAGGACGGGCTCATCTTGCCCACAGATCCGAACCGGGAAAGAGGATGGGTCCATCTAGCCCACAGAGTACACCACACCAGCAAGCGGGATCGCCACAAAGAGCAGAGAATAGGTATCGATCCCGGGTCAGTACCCACAAGGAGCAGTACCAAGTACCAACTCCCCAAAGCTGCAGTAGTGTTTCGAAAACCGGACTGTATTGTCCGATCGGAACCGGAACATGTTTCAGTTTGATCTTTTAATAAATCGATTCGTTTGAAAATTTTTATTAATAAATAAATTACATACTATTTTTGGAAAAAACTGGATGGTAAACTTTTGAACACACAATGTATTATTTAAAGAACTTAAAAAATAACTTTTTAATTAAGAAATCATAATTTTCTTTCAAATATTTATTTAAAAATATCTATTTCTCAAGAACGGTTGAACCAATGATTTGAACTTATTTGGACCGGACCGGATGTCTTTTTTGGTTCTTCTACTGGTCTTGGTTTTGAAAACATTGAGCAGTTCTAATGACCCAGCAGCTGAGATTCGGAAAGCCAAATGAAGCCAAGAAGCAAATTAGATGATCCTACAACCAACAGAGCATCCGCCGGCAGGATAATAGTTTAGTTTTAATTAAAAAAAGGGTTATTTTGACTTTGCCCCCCAAATTTGCCTTGAATTAGACTTTACTTCTCATTTTTCATTAATTAGACTTTACCCTCCCAAAACTAACTGTTCCGTCAGCTCACCCCCCAAAACTTTATTTCTTTTCCGTCAGCTCACCCTTTCTCTTAGATGGTGGGTTGACGGAACAGTGAGTTTTGGGGGTAAAGTCTAATTAATGAAAAGATGGGGGGTAAAGTCTAATTCAAGGCAAAAAATAGGGAAATTTTATTCATACCCCATAAATCTGTAATTAGCCCCCATTTCCAACAAACTTGAACACACCCCAATTTTTTTTTTTCATACCCCATTCCTATCCCAAAAATACCCTTCCCCCTTACACCCCACCTTCAATACACCCTAGTTAAATGGCCGGCCCCAACTTGATTATACCCCAATCAAACACATACCCTCTTAAATATACCCCAATTATATGCACTCTTGAATACACCCCACTCTTAAACAAACCCCATGCAGTTGGCTGATACTTGAAGGCACAAGTAGAGCTGCAACTTGGACTGGCTAACCTGAACCCAACCTGAGTCCAACCCGAATTTGGGCGGGCTAATCCGAGCCCAACCCGAATTATTTCTCCTCGACCTGACAAGACCCGACACGAAATTAGCGGGTCTGGGACAAAGCTAAACGGGTTCGGGTCGTAAACGGGTCGACACGATAGACCCGTTTAATAAAAGGGTAGGGTCCGGGTTTAGGGTCTGGACACGGTAGACCCGGGAAGACCCGTTTAGTATTCAACGGGTCGGGTCGTGTCGGGTCGGGTCTACCAGCAATCCAATACTATAATATATAATACCAGTCGATCTTTCGGGTCAGGTCGGGTCAAGTCGGATCGGGTCAACTGAATAGATCCGGGTGGTAAAAGGGTCTTACCGGGTCTTATCGTGTCTACCTATTTATTAGCGAGTCGGGTACGTGTTTAGGATCTAGACACGATTAGTTAAACGGGTCGGGTCCGGGTCTAGCGGTTTTGGACACGACACGAAACTAGACACGACACGAACCCGACACCACACGACTCATTGCCACCCCTAGCTGCAACTTGGGCGAGCCAACCCGAACCCAACCCGACTTTGGGCGGGTTAACCCGAACCCACCCCGCACAACCCGGCCAACTCGACGGGTTGGGCTTGGGCTAAGTTTAAACAAACATTGGGTTGGCTTGGGGGTACAAAAGACGCTGAGCAGGGCTTTGGGGTTTGGGGTAAAAAAAAAGGGCATTGTTGGTATTAAAGGATAGTTGAGTAAGTTATTGAGAAACGCTAGGGATACGGGGGCTAATTACAGATTTTTGGGGTATGAATAAAATTTCCCAAAAAATAACCCTAAAAAAAATAAAAAAATCATAAGCAACGATAAGCAACCATTCAAAACGGTTTACGCAGCCATGTGACCGCGATTCGCCGGTCGGACGTGAGAGCAACGGACGGCGTGTGATTAACTGATCGTCGCTCCTACACCCTACACAGCAGTGTAGAGTAGAACCCACGGTTGACGAGGAGTCCACGGGACAACGCCGTTTTAGCTTATCCGCATCCGTCTGATGGCGGACACGTGTCCGTTCGTGAGGGCACAGCTGAGGTGAATAACCAACCCACCAACGTGGAAGTGCAACCAGAGCAGTGAGTGATCAGCAATGGAGTTCACCCTCCTCCTCTTCCTGCTCTCCTTCCTCAGCTGCTTCCCCGCCGATTCTGCGACGGATCTCTTCCCGGAAGGAGCCCTCCCCACCAAATCTGGTTATCTCCCCATCAACACCAGCAGCGCCGCCACCAACTCCTCCTCCTCCGCCGCCGCACTCTTCTTCGCCTTCTACGAGGCGCAGCGACCACACTCCCCCATCCCCGACACGCCCCTCATCGTCTGGCTCCAGGGCGGGCCCGGCTGCTCCTCCCTCATCGGAAACTTCTTCGAGCTCGGCCCCTGGCTCGTCGCCCCCGACCGACCCGCCCTCCGCCCCAATCCCGCCGCCTGGAACCGCCTCTTCGGCCTCCTCTTCATCGACAACCCCCTCGGCACCGGCTTCAGCGCCGCCCCGTCCGCCGCCGACATCCCCCGCGACCAGCCCACCGTCGCCCGCCACCTCTGGGACGCCCTCCAGTCCTTCCTCTCCTCCGACCCCTCCTTCCGGACCCGCCCCCTCTACCTCACCGGCGAGAGCTACGCCGGCAAGTACGTCCCCTCCGCCGGCTACCACATCCTGCAGCAGAACCCACGGGTGCCCGCGTCCCAACGGATCAACCTCGCCGGCGTCGCCATCGGCAACGGGCTGACCCACCCCGTGGTCCAAGTCGCCACCCACGCCGCCTCCGCGTACTATTCCGGCCTGATCAACGGGCGGCAGAGGGCTCACCTCGAGGAGCTCCAGCGCGAGGCGGTGCGGCTCACTATTGAAAGGAATTGGTCGGCGGCGACGGACGCGAGGAGCGCGGCGTTGAATTGGCTACAGAACGCGACCGGGCTTGCCACCCTGTACGATCAGACAAAGCAGCGGCCGTACCAGAGCGACATGGTGGGTGTTTTCTTGAACAAGGAGGAGGTGAAGGCGGCGCTTGGCGTCGGAGAAGGGGCAATCTGGGAGGAGTGCAGCGACGCCGCGTGGAGGAGCTTGCACGAGGACGTGATGAAGAGCGTCAAGTTCGCGGTGGAGGAGCTGGTGAGGGCGAGCAGGGTGCTGCTGTACCAGGGGATCTTCGATCTGCGGGACGGGGTGGTGTCGACGGAGGCGTGGATGAGGGAGATCGAGTGGGAGGGTCTGGAGAGGTTCCTGAAGGCGGAGAGGAAGGTGTGGAAGGTGGCGAGGGAGCGAGCCGGCTACGTGCAGAGGTGGGGGAGCCTGGCCCACGTCGTCGTGTCCGGGGCCGGCCACCTTGTCCCCTCCGACCAAGGGCTCAGCTCGCAGGCCATGATCGAGGATTGGGTTCTCGAGAGGGGCTTGTTCGCCAATGATACCGCGACCGCCAAACCGCCGGTGGTTTTCCGGCGATCTTACTAATTCTTGCAACCATGGCGTTGATACTCAAGATGTCGATTTCGGTCGGTCAATAAATTAATAAAGAAATAATTTTATCAGGTTTTTGTTCAGATGTGAATGGTTTTTGTTTTTTAATTTTTTAAGGATAGATTTCAATATAAATTTGTCGGATTTTGATCATCGAATTTGGTCAAATGTGAGTCAAATATTGACTTGTTATGAAAAAAATATTAACTTGGAGGGAAAGTATGGATTTTTATTGGAAAAAAAAAAGAGTAATGCTATACCTACAATCTCCATGGACAATCACAAAGACAAATCAGACCCATGAAGAGGTGGCGGGCCGAGGGTTCAGTGCATCAGCATTCACACCAAGCACTGAGCCCTAACTCCACTTCTTGGGTCTGGTTTGTCTGGAGATTGTAGAAATAGTATTACTTGAAAAAAAAAAAAAGTTGGATTTTTTTTTAAAATAAAGATAGAATTTTGGGATTTTTACAAATCAACCCTTATAATCTTTATTTACATATAAACCCTTATAAAAAGTGATATTTATCTATAAATCCCTCAAGTCATTCAAATATTATATATTGACCCCTGCAGTTAGCTGACATCCAAAACAAGAAAATATTTTTGATTTCATCCTTAATAATTTACCTAAACTCTGTAAACACCCCTCCAATGTGAGACTTATTTTGATTAGGTCCAAGTTAGATTCAGGTTATGTCCGTGCTTATTTTGGAATAAGTCCATGTTCAATAAAGATATATCAATTTATGTAATTAAAACTATAGGTAAATCGGTTATTTCCCCTTTAGATTAAAAAATAAGCACGATTGAATGAATATTTCAAAAATATTTCTTCATTTTGGATACCAACTAACTGCAGGGATCGATATGTAAATATTGGATGATTTAAGGGGTTTATTTGTAAATATTGATTTACAGGATTTTATATGTAAATGGAGAAGATTACAAAAGTCGATTTGTAAAAAACACTAGAATTTTTCTATCCGACAAAAAGTTTGAATATCGGATTTTGATCAAATGTCCGATCGTTTTGGCCGGAATTTCTTTACGTTGAGCCGGCATTAGGTGTTACCGAGACTTTTGTTAATTTCTATGTCGGCTCCTTAAAACAAAAGAATCGATAGTTTTCTAGAAAATGTGTGGCTTTTGATTCCATGTTAGTCTTGTGGGCAATGTTAGAGTTCTACAGGTAACGAATAAGATCATTCCTTGCGAGCCCTTAATTTGGGTTGATCTTCCTTCTATTGACTCTTCTCCTAATCAAATCCTTCAGAGCGTTGGTGATTGCTTCGATCTTCAATTGCCACCTTGAAGAACTCAGAAGATTTGAACTAGGTCAAACCATGAGGAAAGTACAAAGGTTTCTGTTGTATCAAACCTTGATAGGAACCTAATTAGCCCTCACTCTGTGGCTCAACCGGTTCACCATTACGACTACGGTTGTATCCCAGTGGTTAACCCACTATTTCTCTCACTAACTGTCGCAGGATTGAAACCCGGGTTTGTCTTACGCCATGTCGTACACAAATAATGTGGACCACCCGCAGGCCAAAACAATGCTCGGCCTTTGACAAGAAAAAAAAAAAAATTGTGCTCCTGCAGTTGACAGACTTGGAACCGTGTTATGTGGTTCAATGACAGTTACAGACGTCGTTTTAACAAGAACATATATGTCCTTTAAAATAAAAAAAAACAATTCACATATTAGAAATACAACATGCGTTTCTTACGAGGGATTATGTATGGGTGGATTACGATTGAGGTCGCATCCCAATTGCAAAGCACCAGCACCTCCATATGCTAGTTTGTTTATTTGAAACCCGTGGGTTCCCTTTGGTCGTTGTGTCGGTCTTGGCTCTTGCCTTTATGGCAGGTTTATATGTGCTCCTAAGTGGCAATATATTATGCAAAGCTAAGGTTCGAACCATGGTCTTCCTTGTGCTCTAAGCCTAGTGGAAGTGACAAACCACAAACACCACCACTCGACAAAAACACCACCGGTCGAAGAAAGCACACGAAACCCCGTAACACCGGTGGGAGACCAAGACGCCACAACTCAGCCACACCAAACAGACGGAGCCACAACCAGTGGCGGACCCAGGGTTTTTCCTCAGGGGGGGCATAATTATTAAAAAGTAACTACAATTGCTGCCTCACAATCGAAGGCTTCGGCAGGCGGTGTGATAGCGTCCCTACCCTTCGATCGCGCAGCAAAAGGCCTATTAGGATTTTGCCTCTAGTAAAGGAGAATTTCGATCATCAGAGTCATTCGAAAATTTGCAACTATAATTGGCCGACTCGATCAAGGTGCATGATTTGTAAATAATAGAGCATATCCTTTTTTTTTGAGGGGGGGTAGATTTCATACATACCCCCAAAAACCTATAAATAGGCCCCGATCCCACTCGATTCTTATTCACTAAGGGCCATGGCATGAACTCTATGGGGATGCCATGTGCGCGGGAGGTGGCAGACCGCGGTAAGTGTTGGCCGGACAATGGTGGCCCTAGTGGGCGTCGGTGGCCGACAAACGGCGAGGTCGGCCGTGGGTCACCAATACTGGCGGCGACGGATGGCCCATGTGGCGGTGGGGTGGTGGTTGGTGGCATAACGGTAGATATTGACTGGCAGGGGGTGATGGTTGGTAGGGCGGTGACGGCTCGTAGGGCGGTGATGGCTGGTGGTGGTCACCTCCATGCGGAGTTGGCTACCAAAAGTTAGCTATAATCGTTTTCTGAGTAAATTAAACTTTGCTTCCCTCCCTCCTGAAGTTTAGCTAGATCAGATAAAAATTACAAAATGAGGAAATCAAGTAATTGACAAAAGGGGTATTGTGCTAAAATTTCAAGCTTTAGGGAGTGATTTGGAACAAAATAAACTATAGGGGGGTTAAGTGTTTTTGAGCTAAACTTCAAGGGGGTAAGTGTAACTTTTTTTCCAAATTTAGGGGGGGCTTGAGCCCCCCCTGGGCCCTATGTCGGTCCGCCCCTGGCCACAACCCGGAGGGGTCCCCGCAACCCATAGTGAGAGATCCACAAAACTCTGACAAAGCTAACACCGCTCAAGTCGACCCCATCCAGATCACACCACCAAAACCCTAAGAGGGTAATGCGAGAGTGGAGCGTCAATCTATATAACAGGGGACGTCGGTTTTGTGCTGACTAGACAAAATAAAACAAAAAAGCTGACTAGGACAAGCTGACTGGACAAAAATGAACCGAATAGATCTAATCATTTGTTCAAAAATCAATGCACGATCTCTCCTTAGTTTCAAATCACAACCCATTTAAACTACACTAAACCCTTAAAATCCCGGCCCATTTAAACTGCACTAAACTTGACCGTTCATCCGTGATTGTTGTTCGCATCAACGGCTATAAACCCGCCTACTGAAATTTCGGTCGCTCCAAACCATCGGGTCGATATCGAGGAATCCGTTCGAACAGAGACAACTGTGTTTGATCGATTATAGGGGGAGGGGGAGTTGGTCTTGCCGAAGGCGCCCGCTTCATGCCAATCGGCATGGGCGAGAAAATGGGGTATCCCTATGAATGCCGGTGTTGTCGTCGAAAGTGTTTTGTTGCCGAAGGCATTCAGGTGTGTTGCCGCTTATGGCGGCCTGCTGCAGTGCCGATAGATGTATTGTCGCTGAAGGCGGTCAGCTGCAGTGCCGACAGGCACAAGCATGCACTAGTCTATATAACATGCTACGATTGTTCACAATCTGACTAGAACAAAAAGGCACTAGATAGATCTAGCCGTCGATCAAGCTTCAAAAGGAACCCTATCACCAATGTGTGAATACAACTCTCATGAATCCTATTAAGAACCTACTATAAAAACATTAAAAACCTACCATAAAGATTATAAATATTTATTCAATGGCATTTAATTGCCATTTGATTTTAATCAGTATTTTTTGGAAGGCTAATTAATATTCTCTCTCTCTAACAAGTGAATCATACCCTGATGGTAGCAGAGCGTGGAAGGTGACCGTTCGAGTACCGACGGACATGGACATTTTACTAGTATCTACATAGGGTAGGGAAAGGTCAAAACGAAAAATCCCGACCATTCCAGTGCCGGCGGCGGCGACCTTGGAGTTGATTATATTAGATCATGTATCATTTTTATGATTTGTTACCGCTTGGTAATGGATTTCTAATCTTCCTAAGGCAATAAATTCTTTGTACTCCGAGCGTTGTTTGTGGATAGACGATCGATATCTACCATCTATACTACAACATATGTCAGGTGGTGTTTTACTAAGCGGCTACAATACAGAGGATCAGAGGCCCAAATTGATCGGTGGGTGGGTTGATGTAGGGTTGGCAATTTCGGACACGAAGTTAGCAGTCTGGGTCAGGGCTAAACGGGTTCGGGTCATAAATGGGTCGACACGATAGGCCCTTTTAATAAACGGATCTGGTCCGGGTTTAGGGTCTGAACACGGTAGACCTAGGAAGACCTGTTTAAAATTCAATGGCTTGTGTTGGGTTGGGTCTACCCGCAATCCGATAATATATACTATTAGCGGGTTAGGTCGGGTCGAGTCGGAGTGGGTCGGATCGAGTCAACTGAATAAACCCGTATGGTAAACTGGTCTAACGGGTATCGGGTCTACCCGTTTATAAACGGGTCGGATACGGGTTTAGGATCTAGACACGATGTGGGCATCGAAATTAGCCCACGGGTCGAACCCGATTTTTACACAAAAAAATAGGCCCGCACCCAACGGCCTTCGGGTCGAACCCGATTTGTACACAAAAAATGGGCTTGCACTCGATGACCTTCGGGTCGAACCCGACTCGCTCATGCAACTTGGGCCCGCACACAACGGCCCGCATGCGAAACTCGGCCCGCACACAACGGCCCGTATGCGAAACTCGGCCCGCACACAACGGCCCGTATGCGAAACTCGGCCCGCACACAACGGCCCGCGTGCGAACTAGGCCCACGTGCGAACTCAATTCGCGCGCCATGGCCCGACCCAAAGCAAACGGGTCCCACCGGACCCGCAACTCGGACACAAAGAGGGGGGGGCCCACCGGCCCCCCTTCTAGAAAACCGTGCTCCCCTCTTCATGGAGAGGTGGGGCCGGCCCTTCTAGAAAACCGTGCCCCCCTCTTCATGGAGAGGTGGGGCCGGCCCTTCTAGAAAACCGTGCCCCCCTCTTCATGGAGAGGTGGGGCCGGCCCTAAAAGAAAAAAAAAGGAAAGAAAAAGAAAAAGAAAAAGAAAAGAAAAAGAAAAAGAAAAGAAAAATAAAAGAAAGGAAAAAGAAATCAAAACCGCCTCGATGCGGGGGGAGGTGGCGTGGACGTCTACGTAGCCGTAGATCCGCGACGATCCCTCGATCCAACGGACAAGATGACGTTGCGTCGCCATCCGATCCAAAAGTGCAACAAGAATAACAACTCGATCTCTAAAGATCGAGTCACATCTAGCCCATAACCACTCCAACTAAAAAGGAGGAAATCGGGTTTGTTTCCCCAAATAAGGGAACAATATCTCGATGGTTATGAGGGGAGATATTGGAGGAAACAAAAAGATTTCAGCAATATCTCCCCCAACCGCCCCCCTTTGCCTATAAATAGAAGGGGTCGAGGAAGGCATCAAGGGTCCGAAAAGCTGAAGACGAAAGAGCGCTACAAAGAAGCTCCAACGCTTGAAGACCGAAGGCTTCACAAGGCACGGCAAGCATATCCTACGGGAGTCCTTGGCCCTTCAAGTCCTCATCAACGTGAAGACCTTGCACTCGGAGATCAGAGCTTCGACTCCTCGCACGAAGAAGAAAGCGTGGAGAAGAAGACCCGGAGCCGTCATCACCCGATCGCTCCAACGATCTTCATCAGCTCCGAAGACGCCATAAGCAAAGGCCGGAGAAGAAGATCGAAGCCGACAACACCCGTCGTCTTCAAAGGCATCAACTCCTTGCACGAAGAAGAAAACCGGGAGAAGAAGGCCTGAAGCCGGTGCTACCCCTACCGCCTTCGTCAACGAAAACCGACGCTACAACCGTCGTGTTGAAGCCGGTACTACACCCGCCGTCTTCATCAACAAAAGTCGACGCCACAACCGTCGTACGGGGATCGGTGCTACACCCGCCGTCTTCATCAACAAAAGCTGACGCTACAACCGTCGCACAAGGATCGGTGCTACCCCCACCGAGAAGCCAAGCCGACGCCACAACCGTCGAGGAAGCCGGAAGAATCAAGAAGCCTCGCAGAAGTAGCCTTCGCCGTTCGAGAAGAAGATCGAGTCAAAGCCGAAGCCAAAGCCAACGCAAGAAGCCAAAGCAAACGCACCGGTAAAGCCCGTGCTAAAGCAACGCACGTGCCAAAGCCAAGCAACTACGACGGTTACGAGCAAAGCACCGTACGTTCTAGCCGATACGACGCGAAGTCCGGAAGAACTAAAGCATCGCAAGTCTCTACCCGCCTACGTTCAAGCGCAAGCGCCAAAGCAAAGCAAACGCCAGAGCCACACCAAAGCTACGCCAAAGCCGAAAGCTAAAGCCAAAGCCGACGCAAAAAGCACGATCGACGCCGCGAACCGACGATCAAGGACGCCGAGGTCGAGCAAGGATCGAGGAAGACACGAAGACCGAGGAACGAAGCCCAAAGCCTCCCTAGCCGAGAAAGCGCGAAGCACGGACGGGACAAAATCGACGGCAGAAACTCCTTAGCCTCTCAAAAACCCTCACCCTGTAAAGACCTCTGTCCTGGGCAACCCCTTCAGAGCTCTCGCACGAATACCACGTGGAGACGCGGATCAAAGGGACCCTCCAGAGGATCTCTCCCACAATCTCCTGATCAAAAAAAATTTGTAATCTCGTGTGATCCGCAATAAAGACGACCCGAATCTTTTTCTGCGACCACAGATTTCTGGCACGCCCGGTGGGACCTCCTCTCCTTTCATCTGTACGCTTGAAGGAGTTGCTTCAAGTTCGCCATGGCTGGAACGAATGATGATACGTTTGCTCCAACAAGCCTCTCACCTATCGCCGAGTCTCCACTACTCCAACACGGTGATCCAGAAAACCCGGATGATGTCATTCCCCCGGTAGTACGCGTCTACACTCGGCGTACTCAAACTCTTGCGGACTTCTTCACGCCAGAAACTGCTGCCGAAGATGCCCGCCAAGGCGCCAATGAGGCCTTGGTGCATAAAGAAACGAGCCTCAATCCTGGAACATCTGTCCAGAAATTTGGGGAGGACCAGCCCCAACCCCGAGCCCGTTCGGGTTCTCCAGCGGACTTTGCACCTCCCTTGCCGGGGGCAAACATCTGTCATCAAGCAGAAGCAAGTCAGCGTAACTACATCTCTGACGACGATGGCGAGGGTGCGGGCATGCAACATCGGGACGTCCTGCGACATCATCCTCCGTCCGCTCTCCAGCTCCAAGTCATGCAAATGGGTGAACACATGGCTCAGCTCACCCGACTAATGGAAAAGAAGGATCGTCACATCAACACCTTGCTTCAGAAGCTGGGTGCCAGGGATGTCGCAACATTCGGTCAACCTCCTGCTTCTCCAGTAGCTGCTCCAGCCCCGTCTCCAACTCCTGCTCTTGCAGAAGTTGGCCCGGCAACACTAGCAATTACTCCTGCACTTTCCTCGGCTCCCGTGCCGGTCTCGATAGCCGCGCAACCTTCAGTGGCAGCAACGATGAATGCCCAGCAAATACAAGCACTGGTGGCTGACATGATGCGTTCCCACGGCGGCAGCCTACCTCCGATTACGGCAGCATATTCGAAGCCTTACACTACACGGATCCAGCAGCTGCGCTTCCCTACCGGGTTCCAGCCACCAAAGTTTCAACACTTCAACGGAAAGGGGAACCCAAGGCAACACATTGCCCACTTCGTCGAAACTTGCAATAACGCCGGCACATACGGCGACGAGATGGTGAAGCAGTTCGTTCGCACACTCAAAGGTAATGCTTTTGACTGGTATGTTGATCTTCCTCCAGGATCCATTGACAGTTGGGATCAAATGGAAAGAGAATTCCTCAACCGCTTCTACAGTACTCGGCGCATCGTTAGCATGACCGAGCTTACTGCCGTCAAGCAAAGGAAGGACGAATCAGTAATCGACTACATCGATCGATGGAGGAATCTCGCCCTGAATTCACGAGACCGTTTGTCGGAAGACTCGGCTATCGAGATGTGCACCCAAGGCATGCACTGGGGCTTACTCTACATCCTCAAGGGGATCAAGCCTCGGTCCTTCGAAGAACTTGCAACTCGAGCCCATGACATGGAGCTCAGCTTAGCAAATCGCGGGGACTCGAAGACCAAAGACTTCCTGAAGGTGGAAAAGAAAGACAAACCGCCGGCACCCAAATCAAAGCAAGTTAACGTCGCCGACATCGCCTCGGCCTCCAAGCCACTCAAAATCAGCGGTAAGTCGGATCAAGAAAAGGGAGCTGCCATACCACCGCCTCCACCCCAAAGACAGTCGAAGATGACTCTAGAAGAACTCGAGGCCAAAGAGTATCCATTTCCAGACTCGGAAGTCTCCTCCATGTTCGATCAACTGCTACAAGAAAAGATGATCGAGCTTCCTCCTTCAAAAAGGCCCGAACAGATGCATCGGGTCAACGATCCGCTCTTCTGCAAATACCACCGGCTGGTCAGCCATCCTATTGAGAAGTGTTTCGTCTTCAAAGAGAAGATCATGGCACTAGCAAAGCAAGGAAAAATCGAGATCGACTCCAGCGACGTTGCAACGGCAAACATGACATCCATCACCTTCGGTTCGTTTCAACCGGTACTCGTTGCTACCCACCAGAGAAGGCCCAAGTTGCGCATCAATCGCCAAAGGCCAATTGCGAAGTTAGCTCCACAACGGAAGATCTCAAGACGACAGCAGTACGCTCCTAAGCTCGCTGAGAAAGAAACGTCACTGCCCTGGGGGCAACCGTCGCCTACATCGACGTCTCTCTCAAACAAAGCTATGTCCCAACGGAATCTCCAGACAAGGTACGAGCAAGGAGACCCGGAGGTCGGTCTGTTAGGCCAGCCTTCAGGTAAATTCGATTACTACGTCCTCTACTCCAGACCTTCGCCTGTCTCAATAGAAGAAATCGAGCCCACCGGCTGGGAGTCAGAAGGCGAACCACCAAGGTCCCCAGAGGAGCAAGGCTCCCCGACTCATGGAGAACCCACAAATCTCCAGACAAGGTACGAGCAAGGAGACCCGGAGGTCGGTCTGTTAGGCCAGCCTTCAGGTAAATTCGACTACTACGTCCTCTATTCCAAACCTTCGTCTGTCTCAATAGAAGAAATCAAGCCCACCGGCTGGGAGTCAGAAGGCGAACCACCAAGGTCCCCAGAGGAGCAGGTCTCCCCGACCCATGAAGGACCTACCACTCCCACTCCAGAGCTTCACCTTGGTAACGAAGAATCCACTGATGAAGATGCATGGGTCGTGTTGCCTCGCAGACGAAGGCCATGGATGCCAAGAAGTCGCAAGTTCGATCGGGTAACAAGAAAGCTTCCGGAACGAAGAACTTACAAAAAGAAAAGCAAAGCTCCAGGAAGGAGGGGATTCAAAGTACCGCCAGCAGATCCTGATGATCTCCTCCTGCAAAACCCCCCGAAACCGGCAACGTTGCAAGAGTTCTTCCCCGATTACTTCCTCCCAGCTGATCAGCTGCACGAAGCCTCCTGTTGCATGGTTGAGATTCACGTGGCGCCGGAAGAAGAAGATAGGATCAAGCCTTCCAAAGAAAGCAACACCATCAACGATGAGGATGATTCTGACAAAGAAAGCACTGCCGCTTACGATGAGGCAATTCTACACTTGCCACTCATAGAAGCACTACACCTCCCAGAGAAAGCTCGCCTAGCAATGGCCGAGGCTTTGACAGACCCAGACAGCTACAAAAGAACGAGGAAAAACGCCGAGAAGGACGAAACTATTGTCTCATGTAACGCAGCAATAACCTTCTCAGACGAAGATCTGCAGCTCGGAACACGACTGCACAATCGACCTGTCTACGTCTCGGGATACATCAACGAGAAGCCGGTAAACCGAATCCTGTTGGATTGCGGCTCCGCCGTCAACATCATGCCTATCCAAACAATGCGCCAGCTCGGCATCACCACCGACCAGCTCTCACAAAGCCAGCTGGTCATTCAAGGGTTCAACCAAGGAGGACAGTCCACCATAGGGATCATTCGTCTAAAACTCTCTATCAGTCAGCTTGACACGATGGTTCTTTTCCACGTCATTGACTGTCAAACATCATATCACCTTTTGCTGGGAAGACCGTGGCTGCACGAAAACGGTGTCGTAGTATCTACCTGGCACCAATGCCTCAAGTACTACGAGGAAGGTCTGGAAAAGTGCATTGTTGCATACAACAAGCCATTCAATGAGGCTGAAGCGCACCTCGCCGATGCCAAATTTTACCAAGCAAAGGACCTTGTTGCAGAAGTCCTTCCAGCTAAAACTCCTCGAACTCAGAAAGCTAAAAGTATGGAGCAGGATGAAGCTCCGCCAACTCCAAAACCGGTACCACCATCTAAGGCGATACACGAAGTCAAAGAAGTGCTAGCGCCGAGACGAAGAATGCACATCAGCTCCAAGCCAAGATCCATGAAGCACACTCCATTACCTGCCCAAGCTACGACAGTCTTACGCCTCACACCTCAGTGGCTTCGCAAAGATGAACCACCACCTTTTGCCTCGCCAAAAGGGATGGTCCAGCCGCTATCGGAAGCTAATGTCATCACTCTGCAAGAGATGACACTGCCACTACCCAGCCTGGGGCAAGCTTCAAGTTCACCAAAACCCATCAATCCCTTCGAATCCAGCCAACTCACATTCAAGCCAAAAGGAAGCTGGGGGCAAAATACCGCCAAGCTGCTGTTCAAAGCTGGTTACGACGAAGGCAGTGCTGCACATATGAGTACGCTCCTGCCAGCTCCAATACCACACGGGATGACTAAGACTCAAGCCCATTTACTCCAGGGTGGCGAGCAGATCCCACCAAATCGGCGAGGCATCGGCTCTCGTCAAACCCCGGTGGTCATCAAGATAACATGAGAGAAGACCTTCACCTCTAACTACATTGAGGTGAAGTTGGTAAATAAAGCGGAAGAGGGATCGTCAGCTTCCGATGCACGCTCTACCAATATTCATCCCGGTACAAAGGGCGCCAAAAGAAGGCGATATCGAGCTCGGCGTCAGACCATACCTCAAAAGCAAAAAAAGAGCATCAAAAACCAGGCAAGTCAAAATCCCATATCAGTATTCAAAAGACTTGGGCCAATTAGACAAGCAAAGCAAAGGTCAGTATTCGACCGTTTAGGAAAGCCACCCACTGAGGTGAGAAAAATCATACCCACCCACCCACCCTTATCATTCTACGAAACTGGCGACATCACCGACATTATCATGGTCTCTGTTAATCATATCACCATTTCCGACTCTCTAATCGACGCATCTTCTACTTCGGACGATGAGTTGCTCGACGCCCTGACGGTCCTCGAAGAAGGGGGCAATCTACCGTCGACGATTTGAAGGAAATCAACTTGGGTACGCAAGAGGATCCTCGGCCTACATTCATAAGTGCACTCCTGACTCCCGAAGAGGAAGCTGCATACATCAGGCTACTCCAAGAATACAGAGATGTCTTTGCATGGTCCTACAAGGAAATGCCCGGACTTGACCCCAAGATTGCAGTACATCAGCTTGCCGTCAGGCATGGAGCTAGCGCCGTCAAGCAAGCACAAAGACGCTACCGGCCGGAGCTGGTACCGCAAATAGAGGGCGAAGTCAACAAGCTCATTGAAGCCGGCTTTATCCGAGAAGTTAAGTATCCAACGTGGATCTCCAGCGTGGTCCCAGTCAAGAAGAAGAACGGCCAGATCAGAGTATGCGTGGACTTCAGGGACTTAAACAATGCATGCCCCAAAGATGACTTCCCACTGCCAATCACAGAACTAATGGTGGATGCGACAACAGGCCATGAAGCACTAACCTTCATGGATGGGTCCTCGGGCTACAACCAGATCCGGATGGCGCCCAAAGACAAAGAGCTTACGGCATTCCGCACGCCAAAAGGGATCTACTGCTACAAAGTCATGCCTTTCGGCCTGAAAAATGCAGGAGCCACTTACCAACGAGCCATGCAAAAAATTTTCGACGATATCCTTCATCAGAATATAGAATGCTACGTCGACGACCTCGTGGTAAAATCAAGACAAAAGTCAACACATCTTCAAGACCTCGAGCTAATCTTCAAGCGACTTCGAAGGTACCAGCTCCGCATGAACCCGCTTAAATGCGCATTTGGGGTCTCCTCGGGAAAGTTTCTCGGCTTTGTCGTACGCCATCGAGGCATCGAGATAGATCAATCCAAAATAGATGCTATCCTCAATATGCCAATCCCAAAAACCGTGCGAGACCTCCGAGGTCTCCAGGGCCATCTAGCATATATCAGAAGGTTCATCGCCAACTTAGCTGGAAAATGCAGGCCCTTCAGTCGCCTCATGAAGAAAGGAGCAGCATTCCAGTGGGATGAAGCTTATCAGGAAGCCCTCCAAAACATCAGGGATTACTTACTCAAGCCCCCGGTTCTGACAGCACCAGTCCAAGGAAAGCCATTGGTCCTTTACATCAGCGCCCAGGAACAGTCCTTGGGGGCACTCCTGGCTCAAGACAACGAGCTAGGCAAGGAAACAACATGCTACTATTTGAGCCGTACTCTCATCGGTGCGGAGCTAAACTACTCCCCGATTGAGAAGGTCTGTCTGGCACTCATCTTCGCTACAAAAAAGCTGCGACACTACATGTTAGCTCACGCCATCAGGCTCATCTCAAAAGCCGACCCACTCAAATACATCATGTCGAGACCAGTGCTCTCCGGACGTCTGGCCAAGTGGGCTTTGCTCCTCCTTGAGTTTGACATCACCTTTGTCCCTCGTAAAGCGGTTAAAGGTCAAGCTCTCGCAGACTTCCTAGCAGAATACCCCCTTCCAGCAGAATGGGAACTATCAGAAGATCTCCCAGACGAAGAAGTATTCTGCATCGACATCGCCCCTTCTTGGAAAATATTCTTCGACGGTGCGGCCAGGCAAGATGTAGCAGGAGCGGGAGTTATCTTCGTCACACCAAACGACGAAGTACTTCCCTTCTCGTTTCTACTATCAGAGCCATGCTCCAACAACAGGGCGGAATATCAAGCTCTGATCATTGGCCTCGAACTCGCCAATGATATAAAACTTCAAGGGCTCACAGTTTTCGGCGACTCTCAACTCATCATTCAGCAAATATTGGGGGCATACGAGGTCAACAAAGAAGATCTCGTGCCATTGCACCTACGAGCCCTGAAACTCCTTGGTACACTCAAAGATGCTTCAATCCAGCATGTTCCCAGAAATCTCAATCAGCAGGCTGATGCGCTTGCAAATTTGGCAGCTACACTTCCGTTCCCAGAAAAAAGCCAACTCATCATCCCTATCTGTAAGAGAATGGTGATCACCGAAGAAGACCTCCCTATGGGAATCCCGGGCCAAGTCAATACAGTACACGTTTTCGTGACCAACGAGCTAGACTGGAGACAACCATTCATAGACTTTCTTGTCCATGGGAAGCTCCCTGAAGATCCGAAGCGTAAGGTCGACATTCACCGACGGTCTCTAAAATTCTTCCACTTCAACAACGAGTTGTACCGTCGAAGCTACGATGGTGCGCTCCTGAGGTGTCTTGCAAAAGAAGAAGCAGAAACAGCACTAGAAGAAGTCCATGCCGGGATCTGTGGCTCACATCAGTCCGGTCCAAAGCTGCACTTCCGCATCAGGCGGATGGGGTACTACTGGCCCACTATCATCAAAGACTCCCTCGAGTTTGCAAAAAGATGCCACACTTGCCAGCTGCATGGCGACTACATCCGTCAGCCTCCGGAACCTTTGCATCCAACCATCGCATCATGGCCCTTCGATGGATGGGGACTCGATATTGTCGGTCCGCTACCCAAGTCATCCAAGCAGCATCTTTATATCCTGGCGGCAACAGATTACTTCTCCAAATGGGCTGAGGCAGTACCATTGCGAGAAGTTACCAGGCACTCTGTCATCAACTTCATCCAGAACGACATCATCTTCCGGTACGGCTTCCCCCGCTATATCGTTACGGACAACGGGAAGCAATTCAAGAACGCCGCCGTCAGCCAATTTTGCGCCAAGTTCGATATCAAGCAAAGGTGTTCAACCATGTACAACGCCTCTGCCAACGGCCTAGCTGAAGCTTTCAACAAAACACTCTGCAAACTTTTGGAGAAAGTCGTCTCAAAGTCGAAGAAAGACTGGCATGAACGCATGGGTGAAGTGCTATGGGCATATCGCACCTCTTTTCGCACGCCAACACAGGCGACTCCGTACTCGCTGGTCTACGGAGTAGAAGCTGTCCTCCTGCTTGAACTCCAGATCCCGTCACTCAGAATAGCCGTCCAGGAAGGCCTCGTCAACGGCAACAACACTCAACTTCGCCTAGCGGAATTAGAAGCCCTAGATGAAAAGCGCCTCGAAGCTCAACAACGCCTGGAATGCTACCAAGCCAGGCTAACCCGAGCCTTCAACAAAAGGATTCGCCCTCGATCCTTCCAAGAAGGAGAATTGGTGCTCGCAGTCAAACGCCCCATCATCCTTTTACATCGAGGAGGAAAGAAGTTCGACGCCAAGTGGGATGGACCGCACGTTGTCAAAGAGGTCTACTCCAACGGCGCATATCTTCTCACCACGCCAGAAGGGCTTATACTCGGCCCTATCAATGGCAAGTACCTCAAAAGGTACTATGCCTAAAAGCAAGGCGACACTCCTTGCAAAAAAAAAAAAAAAAGGAACTACGTGTGACTTGATCCCTCTCAGTAGGGTACGTAGGCAGCCTGTAAAGGTTCAGTCCAAACAAAAGAAAAACACAACCAAGCTCTGCCATTCCAGAATACAAGTCCAAAAAAATAGATGCATGATATTAAGTTATCACCAGATAAAGAAAAGCAGAACTACAAGTCTGTTCAACAGAAATGACAAGAAAGAAAAAGAAATGCGACATGCTAGTAAAGCGAATCAAATCCTTTGAGACGTCGGAGCAGCTCGCCGTCAGTAACCTCCATGCACTCCAACTCTGAAGACCGAGAAGCTACCCGCTCCCGATGCGCCGCCAGCTCGATACGCTGCTTTGCCAAGTCTGCTCCAGAAGACTTCTCAATCGTCTCAGCTTTCTCGAAAGATGCGCGAGCAGCCTCTAGCCTCTTCTGCGCCCGAACAAGGCTCGCAGCAGCAAGTGCATACTGCGCCTCCAGTCGACTTCCTCTTCCTCGGCCTTTGCCAGTATCAGGGGGAGGTCATCTTCCATCGAAGCCCGTTTCAAGCAATGAGCTTCACTATCCGCCAAGAGAACACGCATCTGTGTCTCAAACAAAGAGCCATCTACCTGAAAGGCCGCCAGACTCTTGCAAAACTCAGGCCCCTCGGTGACCCACCAGCTGCTCAAAGCGGCAAAGCCCTCTTCCTGGAAGGGTGCAAGCGTCGTCTGGATATACTTCCGACAGCTCTCCAAAAGAAGCACAGAGAGAAGGTCCCGCGAACTGTACTTTCTCTTGTCTGCCTCTGAGTGCACGGGCAATGTGGGCTCCGACCCTGAAGGCTCAAGTGAAGGAACCGCCTCCTGGACCATCGCCGTGATAACAGTCAGCGGAACCACCGGAGCCGAAGGAGGAGGCACAGGCAAACCTTCCGACAAAACAACTGCGGGAGTAGCCTCTGCCGGAGTACCGGACCTAGCTGGAGGAGTCTGTTCTCTCCCTACACTGGAGACCTCATCTTCCTCCCCAAAGCCCAACTGCTCCACGTCAATATCATCCAGGTTGACAGCACTGCCGGTAAAGTCTGCTCCACACGCTCCCAAAAGCTCCAAGTTATCCCAGGGAACATCCAGCCCGCCACCTTCAATCAACGTTGCTCTGATGGGAGAGCACTCCTGCCCAACCCCCTTCCGGGCAGACTCGCAGTCCGGTCCAGCAGACCCTGTCAAAATAAGAGCTGGACAACTCAGCCAACGAAGTAAGAATACAAGCACAGAAATTTATGAGAAACTAAAAACAAGATATACCTGCAGCGTCCGATGAAGATACCCCAGAAAGAGGGATGACCCCATCGACAAAAAGCCCTGGCTCTCCGTCTCGAGCTGGCCCTGCCTCGCCAGCACCAGTCAAAGCTGCCTCACACAAGAGGTCCAACTTTCTCCTCTTGGGAGAAGCACCCCCACTCCAAGAAGCCCGAGTCTCAGGAAGGCCCTGAACCTTGGAGAACGGAGCCATCTCAACTTCTTGCACAGAAAGTGAAGCCTGGGAAGTACTCTCTCGACGACCACAAGATTTCTCTGACCATCGCTCCTCGGACCAGAGACGACGATCCTCTGACCCCGCCAAAGAGTCAAAAGGAAAGTCAGCCCGCTCGCTGCTAGCAAGGACGTCTAGCGGAAGGCCAGCCAAGAGGGGAAGCACTGACCCGTTGACCCAGCGACGATACTCAGGAGTTGCGGCATCCTTGCCGCCCGACTTAATCCCCGGCGAGAAAGTACACCCAGTAAAACGATCGTAAAGTGCTCCCCAGAGGCGGTACGCCTCCTGCGGAGTGTAACGTAACCGCAGGCGCAAAAGAGTCCCAGGCAACTCCTGCCGAAAACCCTACTGACGAGCAAACCGGTGGGGAGAGTACCGGGCCACCTCCACTACATCCCCACGGTGCCAAACAAGATATCCAGGCCTGCAACTCACCATGCTCCAGTACAAAGGATCGGACATCTCCGCCCCATCGCACACCAGGGATTTCATAGAAGGCGCCAGTGCATTTTCCGATACAAATTCGAAGTCAGAGGGGCCCATGCGCCGTAAACACTCTCGGGCACCAGGCTTCGGACGCTCCCATGCATAAAAAGCGTTCATTACACCTCCCACACAAGGAAGAAAGGGCACCGAGGTCGAAGGTCCACGCGCCGCGAAGATCCCCTTCGGAAAGTGGAGCCCAATCCAACCATAGAGGTAATGCAGGGGGCAAAAGGAACTGGCTCTGCCTACTTCCCCTCTTGCATTACCCGCACTCGATAGACTCCAATAAGTGCCGCTAAGCCCGCCATACAACGAGCAGAGGATCGCCGGCGCCAGATTAAGGAACTCTCCAGTCACCATCCGAGCAGCTGCAAGGAAGGTCCCAGGGCGTACCACATCCCCTTCCCAGGGTAAAGCAAAGCGGCAGAGAAAGAGTACTAACCCCGCTGACCAGTAAACAGCACGCCAGTCATCACTACACTCTTCAAGTCCCAAGACTTCCCAGGGACGCTGCGCCCCGGCCATGGAGCACCACTCTTTCTTCAGAGATTCGATCGGTCGCCGGAAGGTGCCAAGCGCCGGCCTCTTTGACGAGGCATATCTCCACATCGGGTGACTCGAAGGAGGAGCGTGGCGATACTCTCCTCGAAACTAGAAGTCCACCCAATCCGAGTGAAGTACCCGGTCTGACCTCTCGCGCGCCGCTATAATAGCATACGCCTTAAAAAGCAAAAGGCAGAAGCTAGGAGACTCATCTGGGTCCGTCAAAACCTCCAGGGAAGGAACCTCCTCCTGATAATAGCTCCGAACTTCTGGACACCCAGAAATGACATGCACATCACGAAGGGTGATCCCGATTTCACCAGCTCCAGTCAAAAAGGTATTGGTCTCGGGGCACCACTGCTCACACAGAGCCTGGTACATACCGTCCGGTCGACTGTACTCCCAACAAGCTGGCTCCACAAACCTCGCCAAACGTTCCATCCCTGGCTCTGCCTCCAACGCGCTGGATAGCTCTTTCATCCAGTCCCGGAAACCTCCCAGATAGGTGACATCTCCACGCGATTGAATCCCCACACCCTATCGCGTACGGCGGAAACATATCTTCAAAGCAACAACAGGGACCGGAACTGAATCATCTCCAGTATGGTGAAACGGTAACCCCAAGCTCGGCCGGACAATTTGCCGGGAAGACCCTTCGTCAGTAAGGATGCGCTCGCCAAGTTTTAACACTCGACAAGAGCCGTCGGTCACACCATCCTCGCAAACTCGCTCGTGCGTCAAAAGCTGAAGCACTGACAGCTCGGTCTCCTGTCTCGAAGCACGGTGATGGGAGACTTACGCGAAGGGGAAGCGAAGGTACGTACTCCCGTGGGAGACCGCGTCAACAATCCAGCCGGAACTCGGAAAGCTCTCGTAACAACGAGACCTGAAAAAGAAATAACACAAAGCCCTAGTCAGATGGATTCCGAGTACAGAAACAAAGAAATCAAAAGGGGGGGCCTTCAGCAAATAAAGAAAGACGGAGGGGGGTAATGGCAAAAAAAAGCCATGACCCCCCCCCCTTATCTCTCCTATTGAAGGGGGGGGGGCCTTCAGCAAAAAAAAAGAAGAGAGGGGGGTCATGGCAAAAAGCCATGACCCTCTCCTCCTTTCTCCTGTTGAAACTAGCAGGGGGGGGGCCTTCAGCAAATAAAGAAAGACAGAGGGGGGTCACAGCAAAAAAAGCCATGACTCTCTCTCCTCTCTCTTGTTAAAACTAGCAGGGAGGGGGCCTTCAGCAAATAAAGAAAGACAGAGGGGGGTCATGGCAAAAAAAGCCACGACCCCCCCCTATCTCTCCTATTAAACTGTAGGGAGGGGGCCTTCAGCAAATAAAGAAAGACAAAGGGGGGTCATGGCAAAAGACCACGACCCCCTCTCTCTATCTCTCTCTATCTCTCTCTATCTCTTGTATTTTTGCATGCAGGGGGGGGGGTGCGTCGTCCCCGACCAGCACCGCCCACGCCGCACCCCTCCGGACTCCATAGCCCCGGCCGCCTACGCCGCCGACCTCCGCGCGCCCGCGCCCTTCTCCGCAGCCCCGGCCGCCTACGCCGCCGACCTCCGCGCGCCCGCGCCCTCCTCCGCGCCCTACCGCTCCGGCCCACGGCCCCCGCGCCCGGCTCCGGCTCCCGCGCTGGACCGCTCCGGCCTCCCCGCGCCCGGCTCCGGCCTCCCCGCGCCCGGCTCCGGCCCCCGCGCTGTGCCGCTCCGGCCTCTCCGCGCCCTGCCGCTCCGGCCCACGGCCCCCGCGCCCGGCTCCGGCTCCCGCGCTGGACCGCTCCGGCCTCCCCGCACCCGGCTTCGGCCTCCCCGCGCCCTGCCACGCTGCCCCCGCGCCCGCGCGCTGTTGCACCGATTGCCCCCGGCCCCCGCGTCGCCCGCTGCGCCCACACCTCCGGCCCCCGCGTGCTGCGCCCGCGCCCCGCGCCTCCAACCCGTGCGCCGGCCGCCACAGCAGCCCCCGGCCGCACCCGCGCCTCGCACCCTCCGACTCGCGCCTTCCCACGCCTCCAACCCGCTCGCCGGCCGCCACAGCAGCCCCCGGCCGCGCCCGTCGTGTACTCCCGCACCATGCGAAGAAGAAGAAGAAGAGGAAGAAGAAGAAGAAAAAGAAGGAGGAGGAGAAGAATCACCTCGCCGGCAACCCTCCGCCGTCCACGGGCCGGCGATCTTCCCTCCTCCGCGAACCCCATGGCGTCACCATCTTTATCCTCCTCAGCATCGTTGCGAAGCAAGAAACCCTAGCAGAGCTCTCGCCTCCAAGCCGCCGGGAATCGCTGATAATGAAGAGAAACGAAAAACATGGGTCCTTTTAAAGACCTAATCCCACGAATACGCGACTCAAGTCCAACCGCTACGCGTTTCCCGCGGGCGCACTCGAACTTGAGGGGGCATTTGTGGGCATCAAAATTAGCCCACGGGTCGAACCCGATTTTTACACAAAAAAATAGGCCCGCACCCAACGGCCTTCGGGTCGAACCCGATTTGTACACAAAAAATGGGCTTGCACTCGATGACCTTCGGGTCGAACCCGACTCGCTCATGCAACTTGGGCCCGCACACAACGGCCCGCATGCGAAACTCGGCCCGCACACAACGGCCCGTATGCGAAACTCGGCCCGCACACAACGGCCCGCATGCGAACTAGGCCCACGTGCGAACTCAATTCGCGCGCCATGGCCCGACCCAAAGCAAACGGGTCCCACCGGACCCGCAACTCGGACACAAAGAGGAGGGGGGCCCACCGGCCCCCCTCTTCATGGAGAGGTGGGGCCGGCCCTTCTAGAAAACCGTGCCCCCCTCTTCATGGAGAGGTGGGGCCGGCCCTTCTAGAAAACCGTGCCCCCCTCTTCATGGAGAGGTGGGGCCGGCCCTAAAAGAAAAAAAAGAAAAGAAAAAGAAAAAGAAAAAGAAAAGAAAAAGAAAAAGAAAAGAAAAAGAAAAGAAAGGAAAAAGAAATCAAAACCGCCTCGATGCGGGGGGAGGTGGCGTGGACGTCTACGTAGCCGTAGATCCGCGACGATCCCTCGATCCAACGAAAAAGATGACGTTGCGTCGCCATCCGATCCAAAAGTGCAACAAGAATAACAACTCGATCTCTAAAGATCGAGTCACATCTAGCCCATAACCACTCCAACTAAAAAGGAGGAAATCGGGTTTGTTTCCCCAAATAAGGGAACAATATCTCGATGGTTATGAGGGGAGATATTGGAGGAAACAAAAAGATTTCAGCAATATCTCCCCCAACCGCCCCCCTTTGCCTATAAATAGAAGGGGTCGGGGAAGGCATCAAGGGTCCGAAAAGCTGAAGACGAAAGAGCGCTACAAAGAAGCTCCAACGCTTGAAGACCGAAGGCTTCACGAGGCACGGCAAGCATATCCTACAGGAGTCCTTGGCCCTTCAAGTCCTCATCAACGTGAAGACCTTGCACTCGGAGATCAGAGCTTCGACTCCTCGCACGAAGAAGAAAGCGTGGAGAAGAAGACCCGGAGCCGTCATCACCCGATCGCTCCAACGATCTTCATCAGCTCCGAAGACGCCATAAGCAAAGGCCGGAGAAGAAGATCGAAGCCGACAACACCCGTCGTCTTCAAAGGCATCAACTCCTTGCACAAAGAAGAAAGCCGGGAGAAGAAGGCCTGAAGCCGGTGCTACCCCTGCCACCTTCGTCAACGAAAACCGACGCTACAACCGTCGTGTTGAAGCCGGTACTACACCCGCCGTCTTCATCAACAAAAGTCGACGTCACAACCGTCGTACGGGGATCGGTGCTACACCCGCCGTCTTCATCAACAAAAGCTGACGCTACAACCGTCGCACAAGGATCGGTGCTACCCCCACCGAGAAGCCAAGCCGATGCCACAACCGTCGAGGAAGCCGGAAGAATCAAGAAGCCTCGCAGAAGTAGCCTTCGCCGTTCGAGAAGAAGATCGAGTCAAAGCCGAAGCCAAAGCCAACGCAAGAAGCCAAAGCAAACGCACCGGTAAAGCCCGCGCTAAAGCAACGCACGTGCCAAAGCCAAGCAACTACGACGGTTACGAGCAAAGCACCGCACGTTCTAGCCGATACGACGCGAAGTCCGGAAGAACTAAAGCATCGCAAGTCTCTACCCGCCTACGTTCAAGCGCAAGCACCAAAGCAAAGCAAACGCCAGAGCCACACCAAAGCTACGCCAAAGCCGAAAGCTAAAGCCAAAGCCGACGCAAAAAGCACGATCGACGCCGCGAACCGACGATCAAGGACGCCGAGGTCGAGCAAGGATCGAGGAAGACACGAAGACCGAGGAACGAAGCCCAAAGCCTCCCTAGCCGAGAAAGCGCGAAGCACGGACGGAACAAAATCGACGGCAGAAACTCCTTAGCCTCTCAAAAACCCTCACCCTGTAAAGACCTCTGTCCTGGGCAACCCCTTCAGAGCTCTCGCACGAATACCACGTGGAGACGCGGATCAAAGGGACCCTCCAGAGGATCTCTCCCACAATCTCCTGATCAAAAAAAATTTGTAATCTCGTGTGATCCGCAATAAAGACGACCCGAATCTTTTTCTGCGACCACACACGATTAGTTAAATGGGTCGGGTCCAGGTCTAGAGGATTTGGACACGACCGAAACTAGACACGACACTAACCCGATTAGTTAAATGGGTCGGGTCCAGGTCCATAGATCAGCAACTGTTGCACGTGCCTATTGCACTAGTAAGATTATCCGGGTAAATCAATGTCCAACTTAATTTACTCGTCAGAAGAACGGACCCTAAAAGTCCATTCCATGGCAAAATGTTGTTATGATAATAGCGTCAAACCACAACGATACCCAAGAAGGTTGAAATGAAAGTTGCCCCCCCACCCTTTTAACGGTTCGTCTATTTTCTGTCTGTGATGCTGACTCAGCATACCAAATGGTGTTTTCATTCTGATATTGCCATCCTTGTTGCTGAGTCAGCATGCTGACTCACCCTAAACTTTTTGTGAAGCTGACTCGGCTTCTTCCTCAAAACCCTTCTTCCCCAACCTAGGTGAAACGTCCAAACCCTAAGTAGGTGAAGACACCAATTTTCATCTTTGACCTTAAACAGTTGTTTGTTGTTAGAATTTGAATCCTTAAAATGCCCAAACCCAAGGTAGGTCATCTATGGCCGCTGGTTGTCTACGTACATCCAGTGGCGGACCCAGGATTTTTCCTCAGGGGGGGCATAATTATTAAAAAGTAACTACAATCGTTGTCTCACAATCGAAGACTTCGGCAGGCGGCGTGACAACGTCCCCATCATTCCTTCGATCGCGCAGCAAAAGGCTTATTAGGATTTTGCCTCAAGTGAAGGAGAATTTCGATCGTCAGTCATTTGAAAATTTGGAACTATAATTGGCTGACTTGATCAAGGTGCACAGTTTGTAAATAATGGACTAGATCTTTTTTTTTTTTGAAGGGGGGGGGGGGGGTAGATTTCATACATACCCCCAAAAACCTATAAATAGGTCACGATTCCCACTCGATTCTTATTTACTAAGGGCCATGGGATGAACTCTATGGGGATGTCACGTGTGCGGGAGGTGGTAGACCGCGGTAGGTATCGGCTGGACAGTGGTGGCCTTGGTGGGTGTCTATGAAGCACGGGTACTGGTACAGGTACGGGTACGGGTACGCTGATACGGCAAAATCCTAAAAAACTAGGGTACGGGTACGGCAAGGTATATATATATATATGTATGTACTTTTAGTATAATATCGTTATAGATATGGATCAGATCCAAATGCAACCATAATTTCTTCATCATTAAAGCTCTAGCTTCAAAGTTCTAAAACCATAAAAATAAGATTATTCGATACGAGCCATACGACAATATGGTAATGCATTCGTGCGAGAAATACATTGTAATGTCATGTATAGTAATTTTTAAGCATGAGCCATACGACGATACGGTCCATTACATTAGAACAAAACCAAGCAAAGTAGCAATACAAAACAAAGTGCATAGCAAAGTTCATTCCCATCATCATCTCCGAATAGCACGGCCTCCAAATCGGGATAATCAAGTGATAGATTTGTAATTTCAAGTAAATTGACACCCTCCAAAGACTGTTTGCCATACTGGAGCCGTACCGAAGCCTTACTGAAGACTGTCTGCCATACCGGAGCCGTACCGTAGACTGTCTGCCGTACTGGGTACGGATTATGCCGTACCCGTACCCGGTAAGTACTCGGTACTGGTACGGTATCTGTTCAGAGTACCCGTGCTTCATAGGTGGGCGTTGATGGCCGGCAAACGGCAATGTCGGCCGTGGGTCACCAATACTGGCGGCGACGGGTGGCCCATGTGGTGGTGGGGTGGTGGTTGGTGGCATGACGGTGGATATTGCCTTGCGGGGGTTGATGGCTGGTGGGGCAGTGACGGCTGGTGGTGGCCACATCCATGTGGCTACCAAAAGTTGGCTATAATTGTTTTCTGAGTAAATTAAACTTTGCTTCCCTCCCTCCTGATGTTTAGCTAGATCAGATAAAAATTACAAAATGAGGAAATCAAATAATTGACAAAAGGGGTATTGCGCTAAAATTTCAAACTTTAGGGAGTGATATGGAACAAAATAAACTATAGGGGGGTTAAGTGTTTTTAAGCTAAACGTCAAGGGGGTAAGTGTAACCATTTTTTCCCAAATTAAGGGGGGGCTTGAGCCCCCCCGGGCCCAATGTAGGTCCGCCCCTGCCGGTACATCTATATAACATGGCACGGTTTTGTGCCAACTAGATAAAATGAAAGCTGACTATGACAAGCTGACTGGACAAAAATGAACCGAATAGGTCTAACCATTCGTTCAAAAGTCAACGCACAATCTCTATTTCCCTGTCAACCAACTCCCTCCCCTTGGTTTCAAATCCCGATCCATTTAAACTGCACTAAACCTGACCGTTCATCCCGTGATTGTTGTTCGCATCAACGGCTATAAACTCGCCTGCTGAAATTTCGGCCGCCCCAAACCATCCGGTCGATCTCGAGGAATTCGTTCGAATAGAGACAGCTGTGATTGATTGATTATAGGGGGAGAGGGAGTTGATCGCGCCGAAGACGCCCGCTGCGTGTCAATCGGCATAGGTGAGGATATGGGTGTCCCTATGAATGTCGGTGTTGTCGTCGAAAGTGTTTTGTTGCTGAAGGCGTTCAGGTGTGTTGCCGCCGAATGCGGCCCGCTGTAGTGCTGACAGATGTGTTGCTGCAGAAGACGACCCGCTGCAGTGCCAACAGGCACAGGCATGCACTAGTATATTACAGTAGAGGGGGTTATGTCAACTTATGATAAAAGTTAGGGGTTCTTCCTTCGTTAAAATTATATTTAATATAATATCAATTGTTTATTGTGGGTGCATAAAAATCCATCCCACGCCGCCCATGTGGGCCAGTCTAGAGGTGACACATTTCAGCCCCAAAAGAGACATTGGGCCCCAGCCCAAAGGTAACTTTTGCTATCGATAACAATAATCTTCACCGGCTCTACTCATATAACGTGTAATGCATGGCTTCACACCGCATTCTGTTATGTAAAACCTAAAATATTATGAACACTACACTTCGCTGGCTGTTTGGTTCACTGTAGTTTTCGAAAATCAGTGCAGTTCCAACTATCACCTATATAAAATCCTATATAAGAAAAGGTTGTGTTCCAACTACACGTGTTACGTCCCCACCGCACGGTGTAGTGCTAACTGCAACGAACCAAGCAAGCTTTAAGCTTAACACATGGTTTTCCACTACTACTTTACGTACTGTAGAATCTAAATTTCAATCTAATATAGTGGTAGGGGTCAATATCGACGGTGGCGTGCAGAGAAAAACCTAAGAGCAAGGTTCTAAAAAGCGCTAGGCGCTAGTCGGGCGGTGGGGGGCCGCCTAGCGCCTAGGCGGCCTAGTCGGGGCCTAGGCGGCGCCTAGGCGTTTTGCCTTTTTTTTTAATTATTTTAATTATTATTTTAATATTATAATATATATATATATATATATATGTTTAAAAATTAATATAAGTTCAAGATTATCCCAAACCATTATTTTAAAGAACAAGTATATAACCATAATTCAAGATTGAGTGATTAACAAAAAACAAAAGCAAACATGGTCCGCCTGGCCAGCCTCAGCCTGCCTGGCCAGCCTCAACCCGCCTGGCCCGCCTGGTCAGCCTCAGCCCGCCTGGCTCACCTGGTCCGCCTGGCCAGCCTCAACCCGCCTAGACCGCCTAGGCGGCCGCCTACCTCCGCCTGGGAGCTTGGCCGCTTTTCTGGAGCGCCTAGGGCCTAGGCGAGGCGGTGGGGGGCCGCCTAGCGCCTAGGCGGCCGCCTATACCGCTTTTTAGAACACTGCCTAAGAGTAGCTCGGGAAATGGAGAAAGAGGAGAGCCATCTTTAGAGAGAGCCATATCAGTTTCTCTCTCTACTACACAGAGAGGCAATATGATGTTTAATAGATTGAGGACCAGGTTCTGAAGAAGGGGTTACCCTTGTCATGATATGGTAGCTGTGGATACACTCCAACCTGAAAGGATCTTTATTGATTTTTTCACAAGCCCATCATGAATCATTTGATTCCGATCATTTAATAGAAAATTTGTCGACATTTGATCCTATGAATGAATGATACATTGTACTCCTGCCATTTCCTTGCCTTGCGATAATGATTCACACACCACTTGCTTCCATCTTGAACTACAGCCATTTCCTGGATGCAAGAAGCATTCCTCGACATCAATAAATATGCAGGAGATGTACGTGAGACTACACACGTTGGTTACCTCGCCTTGATGCTTTTAGCCAGCCGTACAATTTTCGACGACCGAAACGGTACATTGAAGTGCTTCGGTTTCCGGTCAGCTGTGTATGCTCCAACTTTTAGGTCGGTATTCTCGTTCAAATGAGTTGAATTTCTCCGATCAACAAACCACCACCTCCTCATCAGTCCTCTATGGCCAACCAATTACTCCCAGTAACAATATGCATATATTCTGCAGGATATTAACCCCAAACAGAGAGAACAAAAAATTCCACCTCACTTTTTAGGCTATTGCTCGTCACCTGCAATGTAGATTGTCCCTCTTCACTTATCTGCAACAACATGGTCATCTAATGTGAGACTAGAGGTCTTCACTGCCCCAATCGGCTTTAGCTTGCTCTTCGGCCAAGAAACCTGGGGGTTTTTTTCTTTCTTTCCAGTTCATGTCTCTCCTGTAGGGTCACTCTTATCATGCATTCAGAAAAACAGTAATGGGATGCCATCTCTTCGTAACTTTCTATAGCAGAATGGTACCATCTTGACCACTTTCTTCGTAAAACCGCAGAATTGCCAATCCATGTCTCTCTCTTGTAGGGTTGTTGATATATCACTCAGACGAGCAAACACGACATTCCTCATGTTTTTGTTCTTACCAGTAGTCGCCACATGAACATGAACCACCGCTAAAATGGTGGAAACGATTAGAATCTCGCAATATTATCAACCTGCTCTCGATCAAAGATATGTATTTGATCGCATTGTGACAGTCCTCGCATACCCTAAGGTTCTTGATCACTCGGACAGGCCTTCCCGGTGGCACATTTAGGATCCCGAACGCAACAGCCAGCCTCTCGCTGTGGTATTTAAGCACGTGCGCCTTCTCTTCCTCTTCAACATCGTGCAAAACCATCTCAGTCGCGGATACATAGCCTGCCCTCTTCATCCTTATATCCAATTCCTCGAGGAAAGCGTAGATCCTCTCCTTCTCGGGGTGCACGGAATCCCCAACCGAGAAGGTATGCACCATGTTCTTCACCTCGATCCAACTGAAACCGGGCACCTTCCTAACGCCTCTATCTCGCATCATCACCCTCATCTTACTGACGTAATTCCACTTACGGGATGCTGCATACAGATTTGAGAGAAGGATGTACATCCCTGAATTATCAGGCTCCATCTCAAAAATCCTCTCAGCTGCTCTTTCGCCTAATTTAGTATCACCATGGATCCTGCTTGCACCAAGCAAAGCACCCCACATAGCTGCATCTGGTTCAAATGGCATCTCTCTCATAAGAGCCTGAGCATCTTCCAAGCGTCCTGCTCGACCCAAGAGGTCAATCATGCAAGTGTAGTGCTCCGCCTTTGCTGCCACACGGAAATCTCGATGCATCGAATAGAAGTATTCGATGCCTTTATCCACCAAACCAGCATGGCTACATGCTGAAAGTACTCCAACCTGGAAATATTGAAACCAGGAAAAATCTTAAGGGGATGATTTCACATGCATAGAGTGATGTACTCGCATGTTTATGCTGTAAGAAATAACCCATGTCTTTATTAATTAAGTCGTTTGTCAACACGTTTGACTGTATTAAACAATCTACAGTGACTTGATTTAAACAGAGAAAATGGTAGCATTTGTAATATCTTCTACGTGTAAACTGGATTCACATTGCTATACACTTGAAGGAAGAAAACAAGAAAAGTTATGGGTAATGCTCTTATATTGGTGCTCAGTTGGACGAAGTACGCAAATGATTTCTAATGCAATTTACAATATATCAAGCAATTATTACTTCCAAAAATATTGAATGACGATGATAGTTTATCACATTGTGAATTACAAACTGCACATGTAAAACTACAAGATCCAATAAAAGCAATAGCATCTCCATCAATGTTTAAAAAGGCGAAAGGCGTACCGAGGCGTTTTTCCTCTAGAGAGGCGAGGCGTAAGCCTCAAATTTTTTTGAGGCGTTTTGGTAAAAAAAAAATTTAATAAGAAATACTTCAAAATAAATACTATTATTGAATGTGTAATAATAATTGAACTAGATATGCATAATAAATCACAATGTATTAGAAAATATCTTATATGACACGATTGAGCACTCCTCGAGCAATCTGACAACAAAATAAAAAGTCAAATTGCTCAAACACGCTTAATTCTTTAATATTCAAGATAATAATTAAAGTAGCAACTAACAAGTAATAACAAACAATAAAATGCGAATATAGGACTAACATTGTCAAGATTCAAAAAAAAAAAAAAACAATGATACAAATAAATGAAATGGTAAAATACAAAGAAAAAATCATAGAAAAAACTAGTAGAAGAAGCAAGATCATGATCTATACCTTTAAACTTGAAACAAATCTTAATTTCTCATTTGTAGTTGGTAGACAATCCACAAAGAAAAAGAATACAACTTCGGAATTAAAATCGAAAAAGAAATGAGTACTAAATCTTGATTTTGGGTTTTTTGAGGCAAAGGGGTTTCAAAACCTAAAAAGATCTAAAATGATTTAGGAGGTTTCAATAGGTGAAAAAGGGCCCATGAGGGCGATTTACATATCAAAACCTTTGTCCCCCTTCCACACCAAACATTTACCCCTCCCCGCCCTATGTTTCACGCTTGGAGCATGGGACTTATGTCTCGAACGCCTTGAGGCGCTACTCGGACAAAGGCATGCATACAGATGTGTAGGTTTTTTACATGTGGCTGCTGAGGCGTGCGCCTCGAGGCAACACAGGACCGCCTCACTTCGAGGCGGGCCTCGAGGCGTAAGCCTCAAACGCCTTTTTAAACACTGATCTCCATGGAATGCCGTGAAGTTAATGCCCATTCATGTGTTATTAAGTAATAGGTTTAATAGGGCATGTACAAGGTATATTTTTTTTAGATGGTGAAGAATAGAGAGAGAAAAAAAAACAGTCAAAAAAGAGGGCCTCTTCCTGTAAAAGAGAGAGGAAAATGATTTTGTACAGATGCTATCCCACCCACTTGGTGAGCAAGAGAATATGAAAAACCATCCGAACCCTATTATCATGTTTAAAGAAACAACCACCCTAAATGAAATCCTGAATCTCAAGGAAGACAATAATGCAATTATTCACCACCATTCTACAAGCAAGGGCATTGACTGAGTCATTTTATGCAATAAGCTAACTAGATTTGTTAGTACTTAATAGGAAAGATTTAGCCCCTTACATGCAATACACAGGTGTTGCTATTTTCAACCATGAAATTACCAGGGCCCCCAATTTGATACGGGCACCCCAGCCTGCTCCCATTTTTCATTCCCTCCACCCACACCCAACACACCCACCCATGTTGATAATGATAGGGCACCCCACAAACCTCCCTTTTTGTCCTCCTCGCTTTGACCGCCACCGACGTCACTTCCTCTGTCCTCTCCTTCCTCCTCTTCCTTCCAATGAACTACCTCCTCCACCTTCCTAGTCCTCCCCCCCTTCTTCCTCTTCCTCCTCCCCTTTCATCCTCCTTCCTGGACATGGTTGTCGGTTGTTCCTACAAGACATGGTGTGTGGAGAGATGTCGATCGCTCCCGACCAACAAGTGACCAACATGTCCCCAACACTATGTTGGTCGGGGGTGAGCACCACCATGTCGGCTAGGAATGACTGACAAGTCTTCAGGAAGGAGGAGAAAGAGGAGGAAGGGAGGAGGAAGAGGAAGAAGAAGAAGAAGAAAAAGGAGGAGGGAAGGAAAAGGGTGGAGGAGGTCGAAGGAAGACACATGCAACGTGGTGCTAAGAGATCCACCTAGCTTCCTAGGTGTTTAACACATGCAACTGCCTAGGCACTTTAATTACTTTAGGTAAATAGTCAAATAAGTTATATACTAAAAAATATATAATGAGTCAATTTAGATGTTGAAAAGCAATTTATTTCACTAAATGATTGGATACATGTTTAAGGAGTTGCACAGATTGAACACATTTGAACATCCGATACTGACTATGCAACGTAAAGAGTTACATGACCTTCTATGCATCTAGACGTTCCCATGTATTCAATTGGGAACTAAATTAGAAAAGAAAAAAGAAAATCCAACTAAATCTCTCTTAAAAAGAAAACAGTCCTTGTTATTTCAACCTTTACTAAATATATATGTAATGAGGAGAATAGTTTCTCAAAGAGAAGATACATTTGATGGAAGTTTAAAGAACAAGTTAAGCTGAAATCCCTTGATGAGACTATTTCTAAGCAAAAAAGAAAACAAGAAAATTTTCTCTGAAATGGACCTCACATGCATATTTCCATTCAAATAGAAAGTTAAGACCTGTGAAGTAATCAGTATAGTAGAAATCTAAGTTTGTCAACATCCATATGGAAGGTAAGTTTACCATGGTAATATCATCTGGATCGGTGCCTGCGGTTCTCATCATGTCAAATATTTTCAGTGCCTCCTTGCCGAACCCGTGCCTAGCATAACCAGCAATCATGGTGTTCCATGAGACAACATCCTTTTCGTGCATATCCTTGAACGCCTCATATGCCTCCTCTATGCTCCCGCATTTACAGTATAACGCAAGAAGTGCATTCCTCACATAGCACCCCATCCCATAGCCTGCCTTGACCAGCCTCCCGTGCACCTGCTTTCCAGACGCCAGAATGGCAATGTCCGCGCAAGTGCTCAGAGCAGAAGTAAATGCTGACCTATTCATTCTAACGCCACTTCTCCCCATATCTATAAAGAGCCGCAGTGCGTCTTCACTGAGCCCAGCCTGTGCATACCCGGCGATCATGGCGGACCAGGAGATTGAGTCTCGCTGGGGTATCCTGTTGAAAATCCAACAGGCATCTTCGATCATCCCAGCCTGTGCATAACCCGTAAGCATCGTGTTCCATGAGCTGATGTTCCTGCACGGCATTGCATCAAACAGCTCCTTTGCCTCATCCATCCTGTGGTGCTGCGAGTACGCGGTGATCATCGCGTTCCACGAGACCGAGTTCCTCTCCGGCATCTTGTCAAACACTCTCCTCGCCTCCTCCAGCATCCCGTTCTGTGCATACCCAGATACCATCGCCGTCCATGTGAACACATCCCGGCGTGGAGATCCATCAAAGAGCCGCCTTGCCTCCTCCATGTCCCCGGTCTGGGCATATCCTGAGATTATGGTGTTCCACGACACCACGTCCCTTGCAGGCATCCGATCAAAGAGCTGGCGGGCGTCAGAGATTCTTCTCTTCTGAACGTAGCAGGCAATCAATGCATTCCAGGACACCGCCTCCCATTCGGGGTAGGAGTCGAATAGGCGGCGTGCGGCATCGACACGGCCATTCTGGACGTAGGCGGCGAGGACCCCGTTCCAGGAGATGGCGTTCTTGTCCGGGGTGCGGTCGAAGATGTCGTGGGCGAGGTCGACGTCGCCGCTCTGGGCGTAGGCGGAGATCATGGTGTTCCAGGAGACGGTGTCTCGGTGGGGCATCTGGTCGAAGAGGCGGCGGGCGGCGCTGAGGTCGCCTTCCCGGACGTGGCCGTTGATCATGGTGTTCCACGAGACGAGGTCGCGGTGGGGCATGGCGTCGAAGAGGCCGAGGGCGAGCGGGAAGCGGCCGTTGGACAGGTAGCCGGAGAGCATGGCGTTCCAGGAGATGGTGGTCCGGCGGGGCATCCGATCGAACAGGTCGCGGGCGGCGTCGAGTCGGCCGTGGCGCATGTGGCTCGAGATGGCCTTGTTCCATTGCACGACCTCCGGGTCGCTCTTCTTCCTCCTCCTCCGCTTCTTCTCCGTGCTGCCGTCGGTTTGGAGGTTGAGGGGGAGATGGATTTCGTGGCGGTGCGGGGCGGTGCTTTGGGAGAGCCTTCGGAGGCCCTTCGTGGCGGTGCGCATCGTTATCGTGTGGCATCCCTGTGAGACAAAGTCATCTCCTGTCTGCCCCGCTGCTATCCTCGTGCGGACGGCTGTGATTGATTTTGGGAACATTGGAATCGGAACACTTCCTCCCCCCTTAAACAATATTTGATCATACCCAACTGGGGTTAGTGGAGTTGGTAAGCTATTGATACTTGGGTGAGGTGGTTGTGGATTCCAACTCCTCGAGTGGATAGGGAAACTTTCGAGTGATCGGTGTGCATTTTTGGAGGGATTTCGCTATAGCTGCTATAGTGATTTCACTGTAGTTGTTATAGTGAAATCATTGTAGCGAGAGTATAAATTTGATTCGGTAAGAATATCAATTTAGCAAGAATTGTCTTGTTGCTATAGTGATTTCATTGTAGCTGCTACAGTGATTTCACTATAGCAAGATTATATATCAATTAGCCGAATGGATACTCTTGCTATAGTGAAATCACTGTAGTAGCAGCAACATGCATAGTGTCATCCGGTGAATAAATACTCTTGTTGATGACGAATGGATACTTTTTCCGGAGACGAACGTATACTCTTACTACAGTGTTTTAGCTGTAGTAACTACAGTGAAATCACTATAGCAATCGCTACATGTATAGTGTTAATCGGCAAATGGATATTGTCGGAAGAAAAACTCAGAGATGTCTCCCGCGACCTGCAAAACAAATGGGTTAGAACGGCTGGCTCCTCTCAGAGCGCAGATCCTTCGACGATCAAGTCAGTAGAGCTCTTAAAAGGGGGAAGTTGAATGATCAGCACGTAGTTCCAGTTTTTGGAATTCGAACATGTACTTTGGAGCTTGGGGTCGTACCTTTATAGGCTTTCCCCATCCACAATAGATCGACACCTGCCAGCTTGTCTGTTTCTTTGTGTACCCTCGTGCTCGCACATGGGCCGTTAAATGTGTTGTGTCGACTTGCTTGCCAGTTGGCTATCCAGGATCGAGGGGGGAATGCACCAATCTTGTCCACTCCAGGTTGCACCCCGAAAGGCTCTAGATCGACAGTCGGTTTCACTTTGAACTAATTAGGTGTGCAAAGCGAGCTTGGCCTACCATCGTCCACGTAGTTCCTCCAAGACGGGGACACTTGTAAGCCCAATGGCACCTTGCGGTATGGGACACCTATCGACAAGAAAATGAGCGATCTTTCTTGAGGGCAAGTTAGCTGCGAGCGACATGGGAGAGAGGTGCAGGCGACGTGCGATCAGCAAGCTATCCCTGTGAGACAAAGTCATCTGCTGTCTGCCCCGCTGCTATTCTCGTGCGGACGACTGTGATTGATTTTGGGAACATTGGAATCGGAACACTTCCTCCCCCCTTGAACAATATTTGATCATACCCACCTGGGGTTAGTGGAGTTGGTAAGCGATTGATACTTGGGTGAGGTTGTTGTGGATTCAACTCCTCGAGTGGGTAGGGAAACTTTCGAGTGATCGGTGTGCATTTTTAAAGGGATTTCGCTATAGCTGCTATAGTGATTTCACTGTAGTTGTTATAGTGAAATCATTGTAGCAAGAGTATAAATTTGATTTGGTAAGAGTATCAATTTAGCGAATTGTCTTGTTGCTATAGTGATTTCATTGTAGCTGCTACAGTTATTTCACTATAGCAAGATTATCAATTAGCTGAATGGATACTCTTGCTACAGTGAAATCACTGTAGTAGCCGCAACATGTATAGTGTCATCCGATGAATAGATACTCTTGTTGATGACGAATGGATACTCTTTCCGGAGACGAACGTAGACTCTTGCTATAGTGTTTTCGCTGTAGTAGCTACAGTGAAATCACTATAGCAATCGCTACATGTATAGTGTTAATCGGCAAATGGATATTGTCGGGGGAAAAACTCAGAGATGTCTCCCGCGACCTGCAAAACAAAGGGGTTAGAACGGCTGGCTCCTCTCGGAGCGCAGACCCTTCGAAGATCAAGTCAGTAGAGCTCTTAAAAGGGGGAAGTTGAATGATCAGCAGGTAGTTCCAGTTTTTGGAATTCGAACATGTACTTTGGAGCCTGGGGTCGTACCTTTATAGTATTTCCCCATCCACTATAGATCGACACGTGCCAGCTTGTCTGTTTCTTTGTGCACCCTCGTGCTCACACATGGGTTGTTAAATGTGTTGTGTTGACTTGCTTGCCAGTTGGCTATCCGGGATTGAGGGGGGGAAGCACCAATCTTGTCCACTCCAGGTTGCACCCCGAAAGGCTCTAGACCGAGAGTCGGTTTCACTTTGAACTAATTAGGTGTGCAAAGCAAGCTTGGCCTACCATCGTCCACGTAGTTTCTCCAAGATGGGGACACTTGTAAGCCCAATGGCACCTTGCGGTATGGGACACTTATCGACAAGAAAATGAGCGAACTTTCTTGAGGGCAAGTTAGCTGCGAGCGACATGGGAGAGAGGTGCAGGCGACGTGCGATCAACGAGCTATCTACTGGCGACATACGATCGGCAAGCTACCTACGGGCGACATGCGAGATTCGCCTTAAAGTATGGGATACCTCAATGCGGGCGATGTGGGAGAGCTGGGTTTCCTCTGCATCAGGTGCTGAATCTTCTGAAATGTTTATTAAGCTTCCAACACAAGGTGATATCTCGCGTGCAAGCTGATCAAGGGTGATCTCGCGTGCGAGCTGATCGTAGGCGATCTCGTATCCGAGCTTTAAGTGATCAGGCGCTGAATCTTTTGAAGTGTTCTTTGAGCTTCCAACAAAAAGCGACACCTCGCGGGCGACTTCGGTATCCAAGCGTTGGTGATCAGGTGCTGAATCTTCTGAAGAGTTCTTTGAGCTTCCAATAAAAGGTAACACCTCACGTGTGAGCTGATCGCGGGCGACCTCGTATACTTTGATGACGGATTGACGCTAATTTTCGGGCACCATCAGATACACTTACTGGAAACAAATTGATACGGTTGCTGGAGGGGTAGTTTTGTAATTTAAAGGGTAATAAGTCAACATTTTCGGTTAAGGACTTGCTATACAAATGTGTCAAACGATAGGGACTAGCAAATATCCTAACAACTTGTATTTGTTTAACTTAAATTAAGACCTGCGGAGGGATTTAGGACTAATTAACCCTAAAAAATTCAATGTATCGCGTTTGTAAGAAACCGACCAGTCTTGCCATAGGGCAGCTCGGTCGACATGGCATGACAACCCCACTGTGCATACCAAAAGCGGTCGAAGCACACCCTGGGGTGATCGCCGTCTGAGGCTAGAAGCCCATCTATTCCCTCCAACGAACCCTCGAATTTGAGTTATGATGCTCTAATAGATACAAACTCTTTGCTTGCTATCATCATCATCATCATCTCCCCGTGCAACTTGGGCAGGTTGGACTCGGTCCAAGTCCAGCTCAACCCGAGTTTTGGGCGGGTTTTAGTTGATGTATTTAAAGATTGGGTTGGGTTAGGGTTGAAAAAATGCAACCCGAGTTAAATTTGGGTCAGGATCAACAAGTTGAGGGGTTGAGCAACCCGACCCAACCTGAACTTGAGCACTCATATATGTCTATGAATCTGTGATATAGAGGTAACAATCACGGCCATCCCGAGTACACATCTATTGAAGGGATGCAATCACAGCCATCCTTATGGTACTGTTACTTTTCAGTTGTTGATCTTCAATGATCAAAATTTTAAACAATGATTGAAAATAAGTATATCCAAATCTGCACAATCTGACCCACCAACCAACTTGGGCTAGCTCGAACCCAACCCGAGTTTGAAAATTTTTACTTGGGTTGGGGGTTGGGTTGGATTGTGTTGAGTTCTAGTACCTGAGTTGGACTTGGGTTGAAGCCCTACCCGACCCAACCCGCCCGAGTTGCAGCCCTATTTGCCCAGATTTTTCATCCCTCAACCAGACCCAACCTGCCCGAGTTGCAGGCCCCTATCTGCCCAAAGTTTTCATCATTTGAGATCCAGATCGTCCTCCTCAGGGTTTCATCCCTTGGAGTTCCTGATCGTACTATCACCGAAATGTCCCAGCCCAAGTCGGAAATAGATGTCAAAAAAAAAAAAGAGACCGTTTACATACTATAAAAGAACAAGGATAATTTAATTTCCCGAGACACTAAATGTTAGGAGCATGACATGCCCCAGGTAACTAAATAATAGAAGCATTACTCGCCAAAAAAATAAAAAGAAGCATTACTCGCCAAAAGAACAGACCCTATAACAGCCATCCTTGGAAAAGCATTACTTAGCATAATTAAACTTCCAAAAATCTTTCAATCTAATAACCAATCATGTATGCTTGAAAGTCCACGCGCACGTGTGTGTGTGTGTGTATATATATATATATATATATATATATATATATATATATATATATATATATATATATATATATATATATATATAGAAAGAGAGAGAGAGAGAGAGAGAGAGAGAGAGAGAGAGAGAGAGGTGTTAGGATGCGGCGTGCGGTGTCGCACCGCAGTTGTCTGATGCATCGCTGCGTGCATCGCACACACCGCAGCGCTGCATCAGACAGCTGCGGTGCGACACCGCACGTCGCATCCTAACACCCCTATATATATATATATATATATATATATATATATATATATATATATATATATATATATATATATATATATAGGGGCATGCTATGTTGCAGCATGCGTTGCGTGCGGCACTGCACCGCAGCCGTCTGATGCACACGCTGCGTGCATCACATGCACACAACAGTGCATCAGACGGCTGCGGTACAGTGCCGCACTTACCGCATGCCGCATTATAGCATTTCTCTCTCTCTCTCTCTCTCTCTCTCTCTCTCTCTCTCTATATATATATATATATATATATATATATATATATATATATATATATATATATATATATATATATATAGTAGCGATCCAGTGAGATATCTCTTATATGAGATAACTTTGAGAAACTTATCTAGAGGTTTTAGAATTTGATGAAAATTGGTGGACATGCTCTCTATGGCAAGTTGATCATCCTCACAAAAAATCATCAAATTCTAAAACCTCTAGAGGCATCAAATACATAATTCAAATTATTGATTTTAATAGACAATCGATAAATCTTCTAACATTTGATGCCCTTAGAGGTTTTCGAATTTGATGAATTTTTGCGAGGATGATCAACTTGCCATAAAGGGCATGCCCACTAATTTTCATCAAATTCTAAAACTTCTAGATAGGTTCTCACAAGGTATCTCATATATCTCATTATCTCACCGAATCGCTACCCTATATATATATATATATATATATATATATATATATATATATATATATATATATATATATATATATATATATGGGGAGGGATACTCTTACTCATGGCCTCTTACTCATATAGTTACCTATGATCCGGGCTGTCCATTAGATCCCGACGTACGGTTCAGATTAGATGAAGAGTTAAAGCAATGGTGTCCGCATTAAATGCGGACTTTTAATATGGATTTTCAATATGGGAATTTAATACGGACACCATTGCTTTAACTACCCATCTAATCCGAACCGTACGTCGGGATCTAATGGACGGCCCGAATCATAGGTAACTATATGAGTAAGAGGCCATGAGTAATAGTATCCCTCCCCTATATATATATATATATATATATATATATATATATATATATATATATATATATATATATGGGCATGCTATGCTGCGGCATGCGGTGCGTGCGGCACTCACCGCAGCCGTCTGATGCAAGCGCTGCGAGCATCACATGCACGCAGCAATGCATCAGACGGCTGCGGTACAGTGCCGCACTTACCGCATGCCACATTATAGCATTTCTCTCTCTCTCTCTCTCTCTCTCTCTCTCTCTCTCTCTCTATATATATATATATATATATATATATATATATATATATATATATATATATATATATATATATATATATATATATATATATATATATATATATATATATATATACCTTATTAAAAACATAATCGAGCCTAATTGATCAAAAACAAGCCTAGTCAAAGTAGTTTGCGCTCAGCTTGCTTGTTAATCGAGCATGATAATCAATCTTGGGTTTGGTTTTAATTAAACAAGCAAAGCTCAAACAAGCTGTAATCAAGTCGAACAACCGGTCATGAACATCTTGCACGATTTTACAGCTCTAACAAACATCTACTAAGTGCGCACATAGAGAAAATCTTAGATTGCAAAAAATTATTACGCAACAATATAATTTGTGTTCGCACAAATACAATCAACGGCATCCTTTAATCAATAGTTATTTCACCGTAAATATAGGAACTAATGCTGAGAGGCTTATTGTATAGTAACTATGTATCCATCCAGTTAGGAGAGTGGACTTATGAGGTAACTGTGATTTAAATGGGAGCAAAACAGGCTAATGGCTGACCAAACAATCGTTGCCGAATCTCCCCGCGATGATGGGGCGAACATCATCCGCATCGACGAGGGTCTCGAGGAAGGGAAGCAGTGAAATCAATGCATGGTCAGACGGGTCATCGAACCAACTCTCGATAGGTATTCCATTATTTACCTGCAAACGGAAAACCTGGAAAAAGAGAGCAAGGAACAGTAAAATTGCAACGCCCTGAAGGCTTTGAATTTGGAATAAATAATTCCAGTAACAAGCCAAACTTAATTTTCCTTCTAGTTCACTTATATGCAAGAAATTTTATGGAACCGGAGACCATGTTTGATGATGATCCAAGTCTTATCCCATCAAGATGGGGTCGGCAACATGAAAGGTCAACAAGAAATTTCCTGACATCAACCATATAAGAGAGGTGCATATGCCAAGAAACCGAGAAGGCTAGTTGGTGGGTAGGGAGATCGACCCATTCGATTATGCAATTTAAGCTCATACAAGCAGGGACCAGCCCTCCAAATTCCTCCTAGACTAGGAAAGAGTAACCATAACCAAAAGCATCAAGCCATGTCCCATCTACTTGGGGTCGGCTTTATGAATCCTTCTTCACCATTCATTTATATTAGAAAAGACTAGGAAAGAGTCTTAGACGAAAAAGGTAAAAGGCTAGATTTGATAATGTTCTCGTGAGAAGTCATCTAAAGTTACCGTTTGTATCGTTCAAGAACTAGAAGATGATTACCTGTGGAGAATTGTCAACAATGGCAACTTTGGCCAGGTCAACTCCTAAAACAGTCAAGTCTTTTGTATAGCTACCCTCAGAGAATATGCATGACTCACGATAAATTCGTTGAGTAATTAAATTTCTGTCAGGATCCAGTTCATCCAGTAACTGTTCAGCATAGATGCTTTGACTAGCCGTGAAAATGATGACTTCAAACATCTGAGCCACCTTCTCGAGGAACATTTGTAGGTAAGGCCTCCGTCTTACATACACTGTGTGATGCTTCATGTTGAAGAAAACTGTAAAGGTGAAGTCGGCATCATTGCAATGCTCGAGAGTGGAATGCACGAGAGTTTCTGCTCAGAAAACCATGGCTAAATTTTAGAAGTATTTTGTGCGACATAAATTAAATACAACCCACGTGAACCACAAAACACAATTCGAGACTATGTATAAAATGTTCAACCAAATTCTAACAACTAACCAAGCACACTTTGACTATTTGTCTAACTATAACAAGCTAGATTTTCTGAAACAATACATACATATGAACAATAGGATTAAATGCCCAATTGGTAAATGGCTTGGACCATGATCATACCAGAACCTAACTGACCTGGACCAAACCAACCCAACATATGTAGACTGTGCTTTCCAGACACACGTATCTAGATTCTGGAAAAAGAATTGACGAGCCAACATATTCCCGTATCGGACTCTTCAGAAAGCGAAGTTAGATTCTTACGAAACATGCCATTAAATGGAAAATTTGGATGGAAATGTCCATTAAATAGAAATTACCTTATATCACTTTTTCCTTCATCCTTTCCGGATATAATTCTATGTTACATACCAAGTTCAAATATGCAGAATTAGTTTTGCCTCTTATGATGTAGGTATGGTCCTTGTGGATAACCACAAGTAAATTTGTATTAATCCTACAGATAATAAGTGAAGGGAATCTGTAGAATATGGAGATATAAATCATATACTTATGTCAGAAATAAAGAAAAAAGTAGACATCAGTGTAAAATAAAAAATTGTTTATAAAGTTATACAACATTCAAGGAAAATAATAACCATACTTGTTTTTTTTATATGGAAATTTTAAATTTAAATATTTTAGTTAGAAGAATCCTCAAATCCTACTTTTTTTAGATTCTATCGTGTTGAACATGTATCAAAGGGTCCGATCAGACGCCATATTTCAGTGTTTTAAAACCGGAAAAACTCAACTCGACTCATAACCTTCTCGAGTTGAGTTAACTAGAAAACTCGGTCATAACTCGGCCAAGTAGTTAGCTAAAAATTCAGTACATAAAATAAGTTACTAATATTTATTATATATTTCTATATAGTATAAATAAAATATTATTGATATATTGTACATAATATTGAAATTTTTATATAACTATATAAATAAATTGATGAAAAATGTAAATCACGTGAGTTTTGAAGCAAGGCAACTAAGTTTCGGACTGAATCACTTGAGTATTGGACCGAGTCGACCGTGTTGTTACCGGTTCGAGTTGATGGGCGAGTAGAGGCAAGTTTTATAACATTGATGTATTTATAGCAACAACAAAATACCAACTCGCTTAGGATCCTAATCAACCCAATCAATCAGACTTGACGTTACTAGTAACAAGTAATAACCTGTTTAGAATGGGTTACAACTAAACATGTTCCAATTTGACCACATCAGACACATCACATAAGCCCTGTTTGACCTGACCTCTAAGCCTTAATATTACTTGACCCCACCTGAAGTGCCTGAACTTGAACCTTGCTATATCAGATAACATAATACTATAGAATCTTTAGTCTAAAGTTTTCAATACTTAAAGAGGATTTCATACTCAATCATCCCGTATCTGGTCTCATATCTTGAAGTAGATAACATACTATAAACATGTGAGCCTTGGTGAAAGAGCAAACATTATATGTGTATCTGTCAATGCCCCCTCTAATACCCCTAGCATTGTCAGTTATATCCACCTATCAATAAACAAACTTTGGGTTTGTGTGATTATGAGTGGGGGTATGTAGCCAAAGGGTGGAGGCAAATATTCGACTCAATATTTAAATTCAAAGTTTCAAATTGATCTTTCTTTACCTATATGCGCGTGTGTGTGTGTGTGTGTGTTAGCGCACTTTTGGGTGTACTTGTGCACAAATAAACATACATGAATGCAAGCCCATACACATAAACATCCTTTACACTAAACAAGCACTTCCTAATCCTAACACTATGCCCAATTAGCCAGACTTAAACAAATTATTCCTCTACTTGGCCTGACTGAACCCATCTCCCTCTTTGTGTGTGCATGTGACCCACAGATCCTGAAAAAACTAACCGGACTTGTTATCCATACCCCATCTACCATAACATCACGTCTAATTGGGTGCACGTTAATGAATCGGGAAACCTTATTGGTAAGTCAAGCCCTAACCTTGTTAAAAACAACAAAGTACCAACTCGCTTAGGCTCCTAATCAAACCAATCAATAAGATGACCCTACCAGTAATAACCAGCTTAGAATTGGATACAAATTGACATATTCCAATTTGACCACATCAGACACAACATATAAACCTAGTTGAACTGGCTCCTAAACAGTGAATATTGGATATGATAATGCTATAAAATCATTCATTTTCGTCCAAGTTTTCAAATCTGAAAATGATTCTCATACTCGATCATCCGTACTATATTTGTAAGGTGGTAACATACCATAAACATGTAAGCCTTAGAGAGAGCAATATATTATGAGCATCTGCAAATGCCCCCTCTCATACCCCTAACATTGTAGTTGTATTTTATCCACTTGTCGACGCATGAACTTCTGGATTTGTGCAGCTCCATCATAGTTGTGCAGCCTAAGGGTAGAGGCATGTACGGTGAAGACATCCCTAGATTTCTCTTAGAGAAAATACTCAAATTAACATTAAAATTCAAATCTCACCCTTCATGTGTGAGCGTGTGTGCATGCATGCTTTTGGGTGTGCTCGTGCACATATATACATACATGCATGCATGCACATACAAAGCCAAACATCCTTCAAACTAAGCAAAAATTTCCTAACAGTCTAACACATGCATAATATGTGAGCTGGAACAAATTAGTCCCCTCTAATTGACCTAACTGAACTCATCTCCCTCTTCGTGTGTGTATGACTCGTAAATCCTGAAAAAACCTGATCATACTTGTTATCCATACCCCATCTACAACAACATCTCTTTGTCCCATCTATTTGGGTTCAACTTTATGAAACCTTATTTGCCGGTCAAGCCCAAACCTAGTTAGAAACAAGAAAGGTAAAATGAGAGAAGACATGTGAAGAGAGAGAGAGAGAGAGAGAGAGAGTAAATGTGTGTGTTTGAAGGGAGATACAATGAGAGGATATATGGGTATAATTTGGGTAATGGTGTGCGATGATACATTGATAGAGAGAGATAGGAACATGTGGGTTATGGGTGGCATGTTATCTATATAAACTATTCTAACCCCTGGGCAGGGCCAGAAACCGACATCACAGTCGTTCAACGACAATCACCCCATATGTGAATCGCATGGCCCGATCCCCGAACTGCACTGGTGCCATCGGGCATCAATTCTAACCAATGGCCAATGAGCATCTCTATATACAAAAACTGGAGTGGCATCATAGTTATAAATACCAAAATGATCGATGTGATGTTATTGTAGCGGTTTGATCATGGCATCGTAGAGTGGAAATACCAAAACCTTTCTTTACCGTAACACTACAGTATCACGGGGTTCGCTTTATATTATATATAGATATAGTAAAACAGTAGACCATCAACCTCTCTCAAAGTGGCACTCAATTAAAATCGTCTGTCAACATGACACATTGTGGTAGAATGGAGGGGAAAGATCTGGGTAACGAACTAAGCCACCCTCGATGCAAACTATATTTTGGATATGTCCACCTCTTTTCGCAGATAGAAACTCAAACAATTCAAACTAAATAGGATCATTTTTTTCATGGTAGCATCGGGAGTTCGGAATTTAATAGCTTTCTATCTCTTTTCCCCCCTCTTCTTCTAACGAACTTGGACCCTCGCTATCGACATCGAAACATTGGTAGGATTCTATCAAAAGACACAAGAGTACAAGATGCATGCTAGATTTATTTTATTTTCTAAATAATCGAATTGGTAGGATTAAAAGCAAGTATAGTTCAGATTATTGATCAATGCTCTACGTGTGTGTGTGTGTGTGTGTGAGAGAGAGAGAGAGAGAGAGAACAACTACGTCGAGGTTTCAAGCAAGGTTTTGAGTTTCAACCAGAACCGATCCGTTTCGGATTGGTTTCGATTGTAACCGGCCATGAAACCCTCCAGGTTCCGGGTTTCAAAACTCAACACTCAGAAAAAACAGAACTGGCACAGGATAAGGTGTTTTTCAGCAGCTCAGCTTGACAATCATATTTACATAAAAAACATTTAAGTAAATGACCATTTACTTTAAGTTATTTTATGTAAATAAGCAAATACCACCCATTTGGATTCAATAAAAATATCAAAAAATCAAAATCCAAATAAATCAAAATGTAATTTTCAAGGTCCTATACAAAATCAAACTCTACAAATTTTTGCTAAAAAAGAAAGTTCGATGAAACAAAAACCTAAGTGTTTTAAACCAGAAAAAATATCAAAAATCTAGAAGTATAAGATCAACATAAAAATCTAGAAGTATAAGATCAACTTAAAAATCCAAAGATCGGTAAAATATTTTGAATCTACAAAAAAATTATTTCACAAGAACTATTTTTTCCTCCAAATTTAGCTAAAATTCAGAATCACGATTTTACAACTTTTTGACAAAAAGTTAAGATAAAGCAAAAACCATACTCTTTGGAAAGCACGACCAATATGAAGTGGGTACCAGGTGTAATTATTTTAAATTATTTTTAATTTAAAAAACGAAACCAAAATCATCGAAACTCCGATCCGAAACTCTGAAACCGACTGAAACCGATTCATAGTGGCCAAACCGAAATCGAAACCGAAACTACTGGTTTCAAGCTAGTATATAGGGAGGACACTAAGGGTTTTTTTTACTTTCGGGAAGGAGGTTACATTAGAAGGAAATCACGTCGGGATTTTTCTCCCAATTTTTGTTTTTTTATTATTTATGTCCAATAAATCGGACACGAAAAAACTTTAGCGTCTACATATAGAAGGGGAAAGATGTATCAACTAGCAAGAGAGGGAGGTCATCATTTACAGATTGGAATCAACACCTATACTAGGGGGGAGTAACCACCACTAAAAGAACAGAAAGATGCATCCTTTTGTTAGAAATTCTTGAAGTTTAAACATACATATATGGGTCATCCCCGACATAACCAAAATCGTACTACTAATGCCATTACCATTAAGGCTTCATTCCTAATACAAAAGAAAATCAAAAACACGGATTTATTTGTCTTATTAACATTACTAGTCGCATCCTCAAAGAAGAAACTTGGGTTCCACCACCTAAGATAAACTTCAGAGAAATAGGTCTGTGGCTGGCTAACCACCTAATTGAGGGTATCCTTTCACCATAACCACTAATTTTCTAGAAGCCCTTCATAAAACCAATTAGTTGTACTGCACTCTATACAAGTACAGTGAACTTGGTTAACTATGAGAGAATAGAAATACTACTACTATCATCTCTAGGGAGCCTTCATCTAATTTGGTCAAACACCTCTAGAAATACAAAACAAACTCCTAAAGTGAGCCAAACAGGAGCCATATCCCACTAGGCCTCGTCAAAACCAATCCATATACACTGAACTCCTCATATATTTTTTTTGTATGCTACAACTAAATTTCATGCTAACAGCTACTTTTGGATGAGACAAGCCGCTTTTTTCCCATGCATCACTTCTAACATTCAAAAGTGATAGCTGTCAACATATTTCGTAGAATCAACCCAAAGTGCTGAAGAAGAAAGAAACTATAGTACTTAAGAGTTAAGATGAAAAGGGAAAATGCAAGAGGTATCTTAAGCATCTAAATTGAAACTAAAATATTTGTATTAATAAAATAACAACAATTAACTAATAATGTGAAAGAAAAATTGCATGAATCAGAATTATTGAGAACATCAATTTTAGACGAATAAATAGAAGCTATAGAAAAACGAGTGGATATCAACAAGAAAAGCAGCAAGCACCAAAGAAAAGACCATAAGATATAATACTCATAGAGAAGATAATGAAAACAAATTTCGGCCTCGGCTTACCATCCAAGTCAAGTACAAGGGTGACAAGCTTCCTTTTTTGTGTTTCCTTCTGACTCAAAATAGGACAAACTGATGAAACTGCCTCAGATAAAACAGGTAAATTTCTAAAAACACACTGTTGATCAATGTATTCTATTTCTTCTAGATCATCAAGGAACCCACTAATCTCAGTTTCTTGGTCTGATTTCATTTGATGAATAGATAGATATAAGCACACGTCATCAGAGTTCATTATGGCTCCATCAAATGAGTCCTCATTACAAATATTACTGGTGTCCACCGGTTTCTCAAGGTAAGGCGGTATCATGTATCTGTCTGTCATATCAATGATCATGTCATGATTCATACTTTCAAAATCACGAGAAATAGTATTCTCAATATCAATAAATCCCATGTCTCTATCAAAGGGTGAAACAGCAACATTGTCAGAGATGTAAAAATCTAGTTCATGATAAGCTTGAAAATCACTTGAACTACAGCTTCCATCATCGCTGTCATCAGCAACAAGATGAGGCAATTCAGCTTGTTCATTTCTAACTGCAAAAAGGGAAATTTTGGAAAATACATGAGATATTGTATTATCGACATTATGAAATGTAATTTCTAAGATGTTCTACAATTTACCAGTATGGCTACAGGCACAATAAAACCTGTATCCGAGGATGACCAAGTACACACCATGGGAAAGCACAGAGAATCATCTATGGAGCACCTAAAATACTACGAGCTTTCAGTAGACACAGCATAGAGTGGCACTTTTAAGGTAAAGCATACATAGGCAGTTATATAAATTAAAGGTGGGCATGAAGCAATCTTCACAACAAAAGGAATGTAATTTAAGTTCAGACCTTATCTGCAATGAGCAAAATCAATAATTTTTCGGTAGATTTAGTCAACTGACTTTATCTAAAACAAGTAACAACTGAAATTCCAAGTGAACCAAAAGAATTAGTTATGTTATTGATGTGTCGGCCTCGCAGATGGTAATTCGGTTTCCATTATTTTAACAGTTGTGAAATTTCCTTTACTTTAACAATTAAGATAAAGTTTCTTGCAATATCAAACGAGAACACTGCTCATTGCATGAGATTAAAAAAAACATAATGTATTTCGCTGTCATTGTGATCCATCCACCATTTCTCAATTTTCCAAATCCACAAGCAGCGTTGAGGTTTTACCCCTCCTTCTATCTATACCTTAAACACAAGTGTCTTAAGCCCCAAAGTCTTTGCTTCTGAATCCTCTGGTGTTCAGTTCCTTGTCAAGTTGCATTATTAGTATTAAATTTATTGAACTATTTGTAACCACGTTGTGTTGTTCCTCCTTGGTAGGCAAACTTTGTGTCAAACCATGCGGTGAAGGCAAATCCACTGCTTGCCCATTTTCTCTTGTCCTGTTGCTTCCACAATTCAAAAGAGATTCGAAGCACCGAGATAATAGAGCAACATTGCAGATCAAAGAAAACTGGAATCAATCCTCACTACAAATGGTATACTTCACTTTAGGATAAAATAAATTTATAGTTTTAGAAGTCTGTTTTCAGAAAAATTAGGAGTTGGTGGGTTGGATTGTTTTCAAGTTTCCAAAAATGATCTTAAAATGGATTATGGGTTCTACATAAAAATCTTTAATTTACACTATAAATTATGACGTAAGCATTTTTGAAGTTTTAGTTTTTTTACAGACTATTTGGAACCCAAAAAACCCAGGGTTTTGACCAAAACCCTTGGGCCAAAACTCAGTTATGCGCACCATCGTGCGCCCATTACTTAGATGTTGCACATGGTAGATCCCATGGTGTGCACCATATAATCAGGCTAGCCATCGTCTTCAAAGCTTAGTGTTTGGTCAGGCGAATGAACCTGTGTACGTACCATGTAGAACGGGCGCATGATTCACCTTGATCTCATGAGTCATCAGATCCAAGCCCGCTCATACGCCGCCTGAGTCTCAAGCCCGTCGTCGCCAGTTTCCTTTCCCTTCCCACTATAATCCCTAACATAAGCCCTAAGGGAAACCCCAAAAGACTTAATCTCAACCAAATTCCCATTTTACACTTAGTAAAAAAACATTTAACTTAAAATCAACTTATTAACTATACAATCCATTTAACCTAAATGTTCAAATCCAACCCAACTTTTAATTAAATCCAACAGCCACCAAATCAACCCGAATCGCCGCTCGTTGATCTTCCTCTTTAATCTTCATCCCCTCTACCCGCAACCCTTCCCGACCGAATTGACCACCCCTACCACACAGCCTTTGCAGCTGCCGCCGACTGCTCTGTCTTCAGTCACACACTCCACCGACCCTAAGTGTTGCCAAGCAGCAGTTGTAACACAAAAAGATAGGAGTCAACAAGCTCCGTTATTGGAACGTCTGGACCAAACTAATCGATAATTGTGGGATACTCCATCTTCTCTGAAACGCATCATTTGCAGCCTATGCAGTCAAAGTTGATAGTTAGCTACTAGTCGGCCTAGGGCCGACTAGGACTAGTCGGGACTAAATCGGGACTAGTCGGCCAAAACTTATTCTAATCCCTCCCCCCTACCTAAACATATATGATATATGAACTAGCATAAATGTCAATAAGTATATGATATTAGTCGGTCAATAACAATGCATGCCTTCAAACTTCACAACATGGGTATAAATATATAAGTAACATAGCACGATTGTATTGGCTTCATGCCCATGTTAGAAGACTCAGAACTAAGAATTCATCACAATATTTGTTTGTTGATGTTTAATCTATGAACAACCCCAATTTTGATTATAGAGTCATATGAATATCAACTAATAAACAATAATTATTTGTCTATGTTTTAATCTCGGATTCTTAGGTCCTCAACAGTTGATTATAGGGAAGAGTCATTGTTGCGACTCAAGACTTCGAAGTAATGCAAAAAAATCAAAACAAAATTACTTGCAGAGACTCCTTGTAAAAAAAAAATTGCTTGCAGAATGCCGCCTGGGGACTAGTCTCAGTCTCTAATCGGGTCCTGGTCTAGTCGGGATTCCGCCCAGCTATGAAAAAAGCTGAATTAGTCGACCTGCAAAATGCTGCCTGGGGACTAGTCGCAGACGAGTCCCGATTTTGATAGCATAGTCTGCTACAGCCAGCAGGTAGAGTGTCTTGTCTATCCTGCTAAACGTAGTTTCACCAACAATTTCCTCATTCTTTCCATTGTCCCCCTAGATGTATCCAACTGTGTACTCTCCAAAACACCCTATGGTTAGCAGTAATGATGAATTATGCATGTTCGAGTCAATTCATTGCCAAATCAACTCTTCTCTATTTTAGATTTATTGGCATATTTGCCTGCATACATAGACACATAGTCTACCTGCACCAACCATGGTTTAAAATATTGACGATACATTGCCGATATATTGCTATATCGCCGGACTCCGGCATCAAAACAGACCAAATTTTTCTGTTTTGGGGAAAAAGTCAATATATCGCCATAAATCGAATTTATCGCCAAGTTCACCGATAAATTGGTTCCCAACCTTTATAGGATTCCCGACAAAAGGAGAAATGTCACCGGATGTCGCCCTGTTATCGTCAGTATCGCCCCGAAAAGCAATTTTTCAGTGTTCTAAAAAGCGGTCTAGGCGGCCGCCTAGGCGGCGCCTAGGCGCTAGGCGGCCCCCCACCGCCTCGCCTAGGCCCTAGGCGCTCCAGAAAAGCGGTCAAGCTCCTAGGCGGAGCTAGGCGGCCGCCTAGGCGGTCTAGGCGGGGCAAGGCGGCCGCCTAGGCGGTCTAGGCGGGCTGAGGCTGGCCAGGCGGACCAAGCGAGCCAGGCGGGCTGAGGCTGACCAGGCGGGTTGAGGCTGGCCAGGCGGACCAGGCGGGCTGAGGCTGGCCAGACGGACCATGTTTGCTTTCGTTCTTGTTAATCACTCAATCTTGAATTATGGTTATATACTTGTTCTTTAAAATAATGGTTTGGGATAATCTTGAACTTATATTAATTTTTAAACATATATATATATATATATTATAATATCAAAATAATAATTAAAATAATTTAAAAAAAGGCAAAACGCCTAGGCGCCGCCTAGGCACTAGGCGGCCCCCCACCGCCCGACTAGCGCCTAGCGCTTTTTAGAACCTTGCCATTTTTCCCATTTCATCCATTATTTTGGTTTGATTTAGATTTCTAAACCAAATCTAAACCTCCATTTGTTGTTCTTGATGGATTTGAAGCCTCCCCTCATGGATTTGGGGTTTCTTCCAAACTTCTAAGTTGAGGCATGTTTTGAAATCTTCTTTTTTAATTTCTAAGCAACCATATGGGTTTTTCTTTTACTATGGCTATTCATCACATGGTGCAGGAGTATCACCATATGATGAGCTGACAACAATATTGCTTTTATTGTGAGCAGATGAGTAATAGGAAATTTAAGCCAGCGTGCCTGTCCTTTTGGATGTAGTTGCGTTAGTTTCATTTTCAGAGAATTGTGTTATGTCATGTTGTTAGTCTGTGAGATGTTTTATGACTTATGAATTTGTGATATGTTTTTATGTAATGTGAATCATATGAGTTTTGATATGTTTTATCATGCTTCCTAGTGTGTGTAATCTTATTGTGGTGGTTTAATTCACAGACTGTTGTAAAATTTCTAATAGTTCACAAAAAGTGTCGAACAGTCCACAGACTCATCTATAAAACCTAGATTGAGTATCCCCTATAGTAAATGATTGTTTTTTTATGTTATTGATCATAATGGTGTATCTATACATACTAAAGGGATATATAGAAAAATTCTCTAAAAAATCATCATTTTGTTTTCTTTTCCCTAATTTTAACGATATTTGGCAATAAATAAGTGATATACCCGATTTTTCCCCCGGACAGCTTGGCTATTATCGACAGCAATAACAATACTAAAAACATTGGCACCAACAACCCATGGCGTAGTTCATTCTTAGCCTCATCCGTGTGGTCCCGGCCATGATTGTCGCCCCCCTCTCATCTCTATTTTGCAGTGCCACCTTCCCTATAGCCATTCGTCGCGTACTTCATCAGCAGCCACGTATCTACGTGCCCTTTACAAATTGTGTTGTTGCCCTCGTCACTGATGTCATCTGTCGCCACCACCTACTCCATTGGCACTGCATGCCAGCACCACCTGTGAACCCTTGCCACCAACCGTTGTTATTGTCGCCATCAGCTCCATCACCTGAGGTCAACACTCTATTGACGCATTGGGAAGGACTTTTATAGCAAGGTTGACTAAAATAAGCAAGATGTGGTGCTACTTAGAATTATGAAGTGCTTCATGAGATCAATGCTCAATTGACTGATGTGGAAACTCGAGCACCTCAGCCTACTAATGATTTGCCAACAGGGGTACACAAAGTTAAAAACAACGAAGATTTGAAAAGGGTTGGTTGTCAGTCGTATCCTCGAAGCCCCCAAATAATACAAGACGTATGAGGGGTTCTACCAAAAGTAAAGGATCTCGCTCTATGTGAAGGAGAAACAAAAAGTAAATATGCTTTTCTAAGTTTGAAGGTGGTTGTGTGAATCAATGGATGTGGTGGCATGATCAGGTATGAGCACTTCGAAACGAGTCCAAGTTTTCTCGACACTGATAAGGGAAACCCAGCTTATGGTGGAGCTAGGCTGACATGCTATTATGATGAAATGGATTGGTTTTAAGTATTCGAGTTGGGTTCAAATATTTGAGTGAGTGTATGATTTAAGCGAGTGTATTCGAGTAGGTTCAAGTTAAATAGATAACGTTTTTGAGGACTTTAAGTCATCGGATTTCAACTAATTAAGATAATGGGTTATTGGGTTCTAAATCCAATTGACTAAAGCTAAAAGAGAATGGTCAATTTAAGTTTAAAGGCTAATTAGGGTTATATTTTCAGATTTGGGGCCAGGATTTAAAAAAACAAATGGTTCTATTTGGTATTTCTCAATGGGACGAGCAAGGAAGAGGTAACGAAGTGGGGAACAATGCTTGGGCGCGACGGCAGATGCGAGACTGATGCATGGAGGCGGACAAGGGGAAGAGAGGGTCGGCGGAATTGCTCTTCCTCTTTCATCTTTGTTTTTTCAATGTAACACTAAAGAACAAACAAGCAGCTTTGTCTGATCAAGCAACTTTATATGATCTAATGCTTCTTTGTAAACCATCAAGGCAGAAATTACAGTTGAAAATGACAAAGCAGACAATGGGCGCCTGTCGTAGCCCTCACCAACTGTTTGTGAGCATTGATGGCCCCAATGCGCCCTCGAACCATAATCGAAGTTTTAAAAAGGAAACTACCTTTCTTTTCTCTCAAGCAAGAGATGAGTAGAGACTCTCTCTCTCTCTCATCAAAACCCTTCCTCTCTCATCAAACCTCTCCCTTTCCTCTACTCATTGAAATAATTCCCTTCTTTACTTCTTTGACCCACACATTGCATACCATTACTGTAGGGTGTTTTATGGGATCCTTACGTGTGTTTGGGGCGCATTCTCTTCTTCCGCTGCTTGTCCGGTTGCTTGTGAGGAGGTTGGCCTCACTAGTGAGGACGCCGGTACAAAAATCTTTATTTGGTTGTACATTGTGCATGGAACAAATATTATGTTCAACGGGAAAACTACACAACTATGGGTTGATACCAAAGTTCAACTCAAAATATTGGTCAGTAAATATCATACCGGCAGGTACGTACCAGGTTCTGGTTTGTACTTGTCAGTAATATCAATCCATAGTTGTGTTGTTTTGCAATGGAACATAATATTGGCTCATGCCCTAATGAAATTGGGTCCGTATTTCCCAGACTATTCTAGGTATCATATTTAATCACTAATTACTTAGAATATTACAAAGCAAAGCTACATTTTCTATAAATCACGGTATGCTCTCTTGGGAGAACAAGAATGCTTTAATTTGCAAATAACTTAATTAACTTTCTTAACATCACTCAAAGTTGATCAAATTAAGGCATTTTACGGAATTGGACTGCAAGAAGAAACAAATAATGTGATTTGCATGAAACAACATCGTATTATAAAGGAAAAGTAACCCTTATACCTGAATCATCATGATTTATCATTTTGAAATGAGACTCATCATGCTCAAAATTAGGCGAGAAAATTGTTTCCAAGTTAGTTGAGCATATGACTGAAGGTGATCCCTGAAAATTGTCAGCACTTTGTCAAAAGAGAGAACATGAAGAAACATTCTCACAATGTAGCATATAGTCTCTGAGCAAAAAAAAATGTAGCGTATAGTCTGAAACAAAAACCACTAATATAACACATAAAAGAAAGGTCCATTTAGTTGGAAACTACTGCAAGCGTGTAAACCTATATACTGTCCCTTTGCATCACAACTGAATGTATCTTTAAGCATAAACAAGGATAATGACCAAGGGCGCAAGTAATAGTTCTCATGATAAAACAAAAATATGAGACAAAATCCTTGTCGATTTTCTATGAATGTTTACAGTGAGAATCATGTTCTACGATTAAGCCCGCTTGAGCACGAATGTTGCAAGCAACATCCTGCAATGAGGCATAGATCAAGGAATTTAAGGACATTATAAGGCTATGGACATCACCTAGGAATGAGGCTTTAATAATCCAAAATCTGTATGATCATTTTGCTGTAACAAATCCATATGTATGTCGAAAAGAGTGCTTTGTATATGACTATAGTGATGCATGCAGAAAAGCTGATTGCTATTTTCAGCTGTGCATGGATTTTGATGCAGCAAAACTGAAGTCTTATTCATCCATTATGTAGTATTTTTATTTTTGAACATTTTTTGTTCTTGTTTCACATCGATCGAACAGGTAGTTTAGAAGTTTTGATCGTTTCTATTATAGGCTAACTTGGGTGCGAGAGTTTTGTTCACACCAACTTATCCGTGTGGTGAATTAATAAAATGAATAAGCATCGTCGGATGGGTCTCATTAAGGGATGAGATTATAAGGGACTTTAAGTCACGATTGATGGACACAATTAAAGCCTCTTAAGATGGATGGATAGGATCCAGTGGAGCCCAAGAGAAGCCCTAAAATCTTAAGTAGCCGTCCCCTCTCTCTTTCTCCTAGGACTTCTGTTTGGAATTCGTACACTTCACACGGCCTTGGGCCGCATGCACAGTCTACCCACTCTCTTCTCTCATCAATACGGTCTTTCTTTCCCTTTCTCTATTTCTTTTATTTATTTATTTTCATTATCCCCCTTGAAACCACAGTATTTGTTCCTCCTTTGTTGATTTATACTTTGACACAAAACAATCTCTCGGATAGTGTGTGAAACCAAATATTTGGTTACGCTTGAGCATGATTGCATACTTCCACATGAACTATCAAAGATGTTGAAGACAATTTGCAATGTGAAGAATGTATCAGGTATCTTGCATGGATATTCCTTTATCGGACTTTAGGTTTACTATGGCTTTTATGGATCATAATTCGGATTTGATCATGCATTATTGTATTTGATATTGTAAACGGTTTTTGCATGATTTCAACTTCTAATCAATCTAAAAAATCTTGATCCCGAAATTTGACCAAGTCTGGAAATATTTTATCATATTGAAGGAAAGTTTTAATTGACTCAAAATATTTTCCCAGTCATTAGTGTTCCTAATCGGACATATTGTTAGGCATCTTGTTGAATTTTTTAAGAAAAAATATTATCATTTTAGCCTAATTTTCAAGGTTCTATATTTTGAAATTCGTCTGAAATGGTGTTTTTATATTTGAATTTTTTTAAAGAATCAACACATTTTTATATATAGGAACTAAAACATTACTTTTTGCTTCTTTTGGATTTTAATATTTCTGATATTTTAATTGAATCCAAATAGGGAATGCTTATTAATATAAAATAACATAAGTATCCAAATAGGGAATTCTTGGATACTAGACGCAAACGGCTGCGTCCAGGATCCTGGAGAAACCAAACACAACTGGACGCAAACAAACAGAACTGGAGTTATTCAATAATTAGGGGAGGAATCAAAACCAACTTCAGACTATATTGTTCCAAATTTCAGATTCCTTTTCACTTTGGTCCCTTTTTCTGTTCTCTTTTTTTCTCCTCCTTTCAAAATGGTACAAATAGGTTGCCTTGAGAAACAAAAACCCAAGGTTAACCATAAGCAGCTCAACCATTTTCCAACTCTTACGGCCTCACTAATGCTACCACCTATGAATTAGCAACAAACATTATGTAATACCACCAATGAATGTCTCTTTCCTATGCATTTGCATGACTAGACTGTCCTCTAATACTTGCTAGGGAAAATGAAAAAATATGAGCAAAACAGTACAGTACTGATGGAGAAAAAAACAGTAGAACGCACAACAAGGTTAGTAAAATAAATTCACACCATTGTTACACTGGATAAAGGATCAATTGCTGATGATGGCAGCTTCAGCAACTTAGAGGAAGTTCCAGAAAGTATGTCAGGACAGACATCGACTTCAGTGATTTCAACATGTTGACAAGATACTTCAATATTGGAACAAGCTGCACTCACAAGAATATTTATAGCGTTAGAATTCAAGCACAACCAACAGAACTTTTTATTACACGTGTACGCCAAATATAGAATTTTGAATGGCATGGGGATGTATTAAACATAGATTTAAGACCTCAGAAAACTTTATTCTAACAGATAAACAAAAAATGCCACGTGTCAAGACATAATCCTAAAAACAGGATAAGAAAATTTCACCTCCTAGACAAAAAAGGGATGCATATAAATCCTTAAACTGCTTTTGTTTGCTTGAGAAATAAAACGAGTGCAAACACAAAATGAGTCTGATGAATATGGAAACATTGAGGAGGTGTGGTAAAACTAGGAATGGACAAATTCAAAACAAGTGCTCAGAAGAAATTGTGGAGTTGCAGGAATAGATGATGTAGTGGGTTAGATTGTGGCATTCAAAACTAGAAGATGCCCAATAAGGAGAGAGTTCTGAATCTCCATTGAAGGGTCAGATAAGGAAAGGGCAGACATCTGTAAAGCCGGGATAGAAGGCATTCATTGACAACAGAGTTGATGTTTGATATGAAAATATGACAGAATAAGATCGATCTGAAATTACAGGATGCGGCTTTTGCAATCATTGTGCTATTCCTTTTTCTCTGAGGATCTAGAACATACTGGCACTTACCATCAGGAAGATTTTGAACAGAGTTGTCTAATGCTGCAGTTTGTTGAGATGTTTTGACTTGAGAGTGCAAGCATTTTGAAGCTTTGATCGACTTGTGACAAGCATGCAGATTGTGTCCTCTTACACAATCGGTGCTTGATTTGCTCTTCATTTTCAACGCTGGCATTTCGGGTATGCATGTCATAGGTACCACAACATCACCTGCAACAATATAGATTCGTTCATATTTATTACACTTCCAGTAGAAAAAACTTATAATAGTCAGAAATACTCAACAGTAGGTGGGACAAGATTATGTCGTGCTATGGCTGAATAACTACAGATGAATATGTGAAAACTTCATGTGCCTTGGCACTCAAGAAGATATTTCTAAACAAATATACAGAACACTCATGAAAACCATAAACCAGTATCATCTTGATAAAATTGTTCTATACTTCTATTAGACAAATATAGGTACAAGGGAAAAGATGGTGCACATGCAAAATGCATATCAATGAAACAAAACCATCTTTCAGTCAATATAATAAGTGAGGGATCGCTCATGGTAAGCCCACCAAGAACCAATGAAATGAATAGACACTGACCCACAAACCAAAATCGGCAAAGCAACCTCAAGAATCAAGCAGCTTCAAATGTGAATAAGAAATAATGAGACTAGTCTTGCATAGAAAATCCATGCATGGAAACAATATTGAGCTTGCACGTTGTTAGGACACCACCAGATCCGGTATATGACTTTGAATAATGATCAGATGGATTATCTCTTTTGTTCTTTGAATAAGCATCGTACAGGATTTGTTATGTTCTTATCTTATCATGGTTTGTTCATATCTTATCAAGGTTGCAATCATCTATTTATTGTGGGTGCTCTAATGAATGACGGTATCAAGAAATATTTTTCACCCACAAAACCTCTCTTTCTATAATCCATGAACTCTTCTTCTCTGTCTATCTCTTTTAAAGATCAAGGATACCAATATGCTTGCTGTCTGAACACAGGAATTTGATAATTAAAGAGGCAACATAGATAACAGGGAAAGCATCATAGACACCAAAAAAAATAACCTCGAGAGAGCTTCTCATGATCATCTCCCCTCATCTAGATCAAGTATATGGAAAGAGATTTTCAACAAAAAACTTTGACCCACAGACCAAAATTGCTGGAGCAACCTCGAGACTCCAACAAATCTAACAACAAAAGGAAAATGGAAGAGAAACCATGGACACATAAGATAATTCGTGCATCACCAAGATGGTTTTTTTCCTCTAGATTGAAGAAAACACAAAAGGGGAGATCTTAAAAATAGCCACAAAGTTCTCCGAATTTCTAGAAAATCTTCGAATATTTGCACATTAAGGGTCTGCCGAATAAACCGGTGATTCTTCTTCTGATTCGTTAGCCCACCGAATAATTCCAAAAATTCCTAAATGATCTTGAAATTTTCACGAATAATAATTATTTAGAAAAATCCTAAAACCTTCAAATAATTCTGAAAAATCTAAGTAATACTGAAGAACTCCCAAATTTTCATGAATCTTTTCCGAATTTTCCATGGATTTGTCCGAACTAAACCGCATAGACCCACCACTGAATGAGTGCCGGATCCTAACTTTGTTATACAAGAAAATCTTGATCGTAAATGGAAAACCCACAATGCAATTTTCCCATAAACAAACGCAAGAAACAAAACTAAGGCCCTTAAGCAACCAATTAATAGTCATGTGAAAACCCTAAGCGTAGATTATTACGAAGAAAAAAAAATCATGAATATATTAGACATCAAATATGTAGAGAGAGCCAAAAAAACAATCAATAGAGATGGTAGAAAAGGAGACGGAATCAAAGAAGTACCTGCAACTTGGAAAATTCCCCTCTCTCTCTCTCTCTCTCTCTCTCTCTCTCTCTCTCTCTCTCTCTCTCTCTCTCTCTCTCTCTCTCTCTCTGGATCTCGATCTCGATCTCGATCTCGATGTGAGAAGAAAGGGCGAAGGAGTCTGCTACTAGAAGACGGCTTCAAGTGAAGACCCGGCCCAGACAGCGGCGATGCAATCTCCCATCAAGTCGTCGGCTAGGCCTGTCCTTTGACGACACAGGACACAGTCACACAAATGATTGCGATCTTGTAACACGCCACTTTGGCACGTGCGGACGCCGGAGAGTGAATAAGAAATAATGAGACTAGTCTTGAATAGAAAATCCATGCACGGAAACAATATCGAGCTTGCACTTTGTTAGGACACCACCAGATTCGGGATACCACTTTGAATAATGATATGATGGATTATCTCTTCTATTCTTGGAATAAGGATCCTACAGAATTTGTTATTGTTCTTATCTTATCTAGGTTTGTGTTCATATCTTATCAAGGTTGCAATCATCCATTTATTGTAGGTGCTCTAATAGTTGTCAAAGAGCGCGCCTTCGCGCCTGGGCGCCTGGAGACAGCTAAGGCCCAATGCGCCTAGGCAAAAAACACTAAGTGGCGGTCTAGGCAAGACGCACGCCTAGTTTTAGGCATTGATTTTTGGGTTTTTTTTAAAATAAAACCTAACTCACCCCCATCTTCTTTGTTCATTTTGTTGTACACTTATTTATACTATGTGTTCATTGTATTGCATGCATTTGATTAGAATATGCTCGATTTCATGTTAGCAAGTGTTTGAGTTCTCTTTGTTCCTTTGGTTGTTTACTTGTTTAGTTGTTTATATTATGTATGTGTCATTGTGTTGCATGCATTTGACTAGAATATGCTCAATTTCATATTAGTAAGGTGTTATATTGCTGTCTATGTACATATATACATGCATATATAGACTATACATATATACACGTGTCTGGAGGATGCCTATGCACATAAGGCCACTCCGAGGCGCTCCTAGGCTCCCTTCGGGCGCCTAACCTCGCCTTGATGCCTTGACAACTATGGGTGCTCTAATGAATGACGGTAGCAAGAAATATTTTTGACTCACAAAACCTCTCTTTCTCTAATTCATGAACTCTTCTTCTCTGTCTATCTCTTTTAAGACCAAAGATCCCAACACGCTTACTGTTTGAACTACATGAATTTGATAATTAAAGAGGCACCATAGATAGTAGGGTAAGTATCATAGGCACTGATAGTACCTGAAAAATAGCACCAGCTCGCTACCTAGATACTTGAGGTCACCCTAGGAATCTAAAGAGAGAGCTCAAATACGTGCCATGACTGGCACCCATTAAGAAAGATGTCACGTCGCCAGCAGCCAGCTCGCAAGCAAGGGAGATCGCCATTTTCAAAGGAAACTGAGAAGGATGTCCACGTCGCGAGCAACCAGCTCGCTGGCAAGAGAGATCGCCATTTTCATAGGAAATTGAGGAAGATGTTCACATCATCAGCAGATAGTACATCAGTCTCTCCTCACTTGATACATGAGGATCTCTATTCCTTCGAAAAATTTAGCGTTGAGAATCAGATTTATATAAGATCGACACCTCCCCCAGTTGGTCGACACTCAAAATAATAGAATAGTTGACACATGCGCTCATGAGTAGCACACCTATGGACAGGTCGCCACACTCGCAGATAGTTCACCACCCTCGCGGACAGCTCACCACACTCGCATATAACTCGCATGCGAACAACTTTTACTCACTACTTATAGAAGGCTCACACTTGACAGCTTGCCCAAGAACAAACACTTGGCCTCATTTATCGTCATCTCGGACGATTTGTACAGTAAGGTGGCGCTAAGTTGCAAGAGCTCCCTCATGAAACTACGTGGGCATCCGTAAGCCAAGTTCACTTTGTTCAACATTTGACAAGACTAGTCAGAAGCCACTCTAGTCCTCAGCCTTCCAAAACGGCCACCTGGTGCTAAGGGGCAGGTAGTAGGTATGTGTTAGCCCCCTATGGTCGGAAGGATGCTATAAAGGTACCGCCCAAGGCTCCTAAGTAGAGGACCTAGAGGTTCGATTTCTAAAACTCAGAACTCTTCGCGCTCCCTGTCAAATCTTTGCTGACTTGAGTGTCGAAGGTCTGCGCTCCCTAAGGAGCCAGCCGTTTTCATCTCTTTCGGTTCTTGGAGGTCGCCGGAGAAGCCAAACGAGATGTCCCCCCCGACAGGCACCAAAAAAAAAAAACTTGAGAGAGCTTCTCGTGATCACCTCCCCTCATCCAAATCAACCCTACAGAAAGATATTACCAAACAAAAACTTTGAAATCCTGACAGAGCGAAAATATTAACAGACCCATACACTTGAATTTGCTGGATCAACCACGAGACTCGAACAAATCTGACAACAAAAGGACAATGGAAGAGAAACCATGGACACATAAGAAAATTCGTGCATCACCAAGCTGGTCTTTTTCCTCTGGATTGAAGAAAACACAAAAGGGGAGACCTTACAAATAGCCACAAGGTTCCCTGAATTTCTAGAAAAATCTCCAAATAATGCCGAATAATCTTGAAAATTCACGAATAATTCTTCAAAAACACATGAAAAATCCTAAACCCTTCAAACACTTATGAAAAATCTAAGTAATACTGAAAAAACTCCCAAATTTTCCTGAATCTTTTCCGAATCTTCCATGGATTTGTCCGAGCTGAACCGCATTGACCCACCACTGAATTAGAGCCGGATCCGACCTTTTGCCATACAATGAAATCTTGATCGTAAAAGGAAAACCCACAACGCAATTCCCCCATAAACAAACACAAGAAATCAATAGAACTGGTAGAGAAGAAGACAGAATCAAAGAAGAAGTACCTGCAACTCGGCAAATTTCCTTCCCTCTCTCTCTCTCTCTCTCTCTCTCTCTCTCTCTCTCTCTCTCTCCTCTTCAGTGTGTTAGAGAGATGCGAGAAGAAAGGGCGGAGGAGTCTGCCACTAGACGACGACTCCAGTGAAGACCGGCCCGGACGGCGGCGATGCGATCTCCTCGGCCGGACCTGTCCTTTGACGACACAGATGACTGCGGTCTTGTAGCACGCCACTTTGGCACGTGCGGACGCGGGAGAGTCGGCTCGCGCCTACTATCGCACATTCACACGGGACTGGCACGATTTCGTGTTATTATAGGACTGACACGTTAGCTGTTCTAAAGTTCTTTCTAGTACCTGGCTTCTCTCGTGGACACCTGTCGGCATTTTTGTTCTGGGTAATGATTAGGACTAGGGGTGGCAATGGGTCGGATTCGGGTCGGGTTGAGACATATGTATAAGGGCAAAAAACCCAGCCGAACCCGACCCGTTTAATAAACGGGTCAAAATTTTAAACCCAAACCCAACCCGTCTAATAAATGGGTTGACCCGACCCGACCCGACCCATTTTACCCGTTTACTAAACGGGTCGGGTCGTGTCAGGTCAGGTTGGCTGGGGTTGGGTCAACAGAACCCATGTAAACATGTCGGGTTGGGTCAAGACAAGTCGGATTGGGCCGGGTTTGATAGGGTTGGGTCGGGTTGGCTCAAGTCGGGTCGGGTCGGGTTGACACGACCCATTTATTAAACAGGTCAAGTCGGGTCAATCGGGTTATAAGTACAAGCCCGAACCCGACCCATTAAATAAACGGGTCAATCGGGTCGACCCGTTTATGACCCGAACCCGTTTAGGCCAAACCCAAACCCGCTAACTTCGGGTCGGGTTCGGGTCGGGTCAAAAATTGCCACCCCTAATTTAGGACATCTTCAATCCTACATCTTCTATCAAAAAAAAAAAAATCATAAATCAAAATTTTTATCAGATTTAATATAGAGGATTAGGTTAAAAGTTCCGCTTGACGTGGAGCGTTAAAATCTCATATTAAATCTGACAAAAATTAATTTAATGTTGAACATATCAATCCTACACCAAATCTGTGAAGGGCAGGGGGTGTGATGGATGTCCCCGACTCCTACCAGTTTGATGGAGAAATTTGGTGTAGGAACATTTTATTGGCCCATTTTAAAGATGGCTTCTAGTTGTTGGCCCATTTTATTTATTCCTTTTATTTTAGCTTCTAATTTATGCTGGAATATCTAATGAGCTTAATTTCTTCATATATATGTAACCCATGAGGGTCTAATTGTTGTTTTCGGCCGATTAGCTGCACTATCTTTATATACTATTTATAGTTGTCTTTGGCCATTATGCTGAAATTGAATGAAATGAAGAGATTCTTTTCGGGTGAAGAGAACCATTGAGGGGATATGCCTGGAGCTCCGGGCGAATCTCCACGTGATCATGATTATTGTTGAGGGAATTCTTTGTTCTTGTTCGTGAATTCTTTGTTCTTGTTCGTGTTTATTGTTGTCCACGTGATCATCCTCGCCAATGGGACCATCATGGACATCGTCGTTCTCATCTTTGTGCTCGTCATCTCCATTGTCGACACTCTCATCATCATCATCATTGCCACCGGCTCCCCCTCTCTCTCTTCCCTTCTCTGCACCCACGACCGGTATCACCCCCCCCCCCCCCCCCCCCCCAAAACATCCATGACCCGCAACCACCCACGGCACCCTGCCCATAGCCTGAGCCACACTACAACCCCTGCTTGTGGCCTGTGCCACCCCACAGTCCCACCTGCGGTCTACTCTGGCTCCACGGCCCCCGTCTACACTGTCTGGTTCCTTCGATGCCCGAATCTTTGTGTTGATGGCTATGGGGTGCAAAATTTGTATTGGACCGGACCAAACCCGCATGGGCCCACGCAACGGTCCAAGTAGGCAGACCAGACCCATATATGGACCTGCTCTATAGGGCCCACAAATCAAGCCATTGTTTATTGAGCTCGAACAACGACCCTATAGGGGCCCAGCAATGAGGCCCAGAACCAGTGACACATCATCACTGTCATATCGGGTACATGCCTCAGCTATAAAAGGACCCATTTGGCATCTAGAAGGGGTGGGTGGTTGGTCATTCAATCAGAGGAAGAGAGGTTTCTAGAGCCAGAGCTAGAGTTCATTTCTCTTTTTCTTATTCTCTTCTAGTTGCTCCGTGCAACTCACTTGTAAGAAGCTTCTCTCGGCCTGTCGAGAGAACGCTCCCCCCCCCCCCCCATTCGCATACGTTATAGTGCAAACCAGGTGGCACCTCTCGTCCAAAGACATATGTCGTAAGACCGAACTCCGACAACAACTCCACGAGTCATCTCTTTCTCTAGTCTTTAACTCTACAAACCATCCAATTCAATCAATAATTGTGGGGCGGGGTTCCAGATCAAGGCGGCATGGAAATCTCCCCCACAATGGCCCTTGCTACGTCCTCATGGATCTATCTGTGCACCAAGATCATCCACCTTTGCTTTTGAGCGCGTTTATATTCATCAGGTTTGATCGATCTAATCATTTACCCTTTGAATCCTAAAAATGTATATTCTTTGATTTAGTCATTTGCATATTAGATCTTTGATCTTTTCAATAATAATCATTGCTAGCTTGTCATAGATGTCGTGTGTTCTTTAATATCAGTTACTTATACATCCTGACATTAATTCTAAATAATATCATTTATCTTACACAGTCAATTCTTCTTCGACAAACTATTAATCCACTGAGGTGTGCTCTAGGTGACTCGGGTGTTTAGATGAGATCCATACATAGAAGATTTGAATGCACTACACACCTTAGTAGGTTCGTAGTAAGTAATCGGAATGGGCACCTAGTTTGCAAGAATATAACACCCTGATCTTCTCGTAAGAGAGAACTGATATATCTTGACAATTGCAGCAGTTGACTCTAATCCAGAAATGTTAGTGTGTTTGGAGCACACCGAACAAAATCAAGGGAGTGGACTTTATACATTACCGCTAAGGCTATTGTTACTCTTCTGCTAGTTGACTAAACTTAAATCCCAAGATGTCATGTGGACTCTGGATTCGATGCTTGTCGCTTTGTTTTACCAATCAGTGAGGTCTATCGTAGACAATACCTGGGAAGCTTGGGTATCTTGCATATGATACTGGGGATCACATGCATACTACAAGAATTCTTCACTCTCTTAAGGGAGTTGGGGTCCTTCTTGAGCAACTTCCATGAAATGATAATCATCAAATATGACCAGACAAGCTAAAGTTAAATATGACTATCACAAGACTTTTAAATATTGAGACTTGGGAGGTTGAGCTATGCCGAGAGGATAGTCTATGATCCCATGTAGCTTCACGGACACCGAAAGAAGGGGTGCAACATAGTAGAGATGAGTACTCACATAATTTCAGTGACTTTAGAGTGTAGTTATGGTTTAGTAGTGGTTGTAACCATGGCTAATTGGAACTTAACCTAAGTCATGAGATGACTAGGACCATAAGTCCAGTAGGAGCCAAAGTCATCGGGGTCCCAAGATTCCAACTCCTAGCCTCTTCATACAGCCAAGCTAACCTAATCCTAGTGTACGTAGTTTTCTTAGTCATGGGTTATACTAGAATGACTAAGGACACCTAACACAAGTAGGATTAGGAGTTACTAGAAGTCAGGATTACATTAAGTGATTTAACGGTTCCATCTAGATTGCTCTCTCCAGTGAGAGTCCTAATACGACTAATGACACCACATATGGGACCCACATAGTGGGTCATGCCTCCTTAAAATAAGTTGACTCAATTTTTGTGTGTGGGTACATTTACTATACCAGGAGGGTGACTCTATCACCCTCATACATATGATGTAAGTGTGCGATTCAATATACACATGAAAAACCATCCATGTGGGGTGGTCGGCCCCCTAGTATCTTTCTCCTCCTATTTATGGGTGACCAACCATGTATGGAAAATGTTTCCATATAGGGAGGCCGACCCCCGATAGGCTTGAGAGCCCTAAGGTAGTCATGGATGCTAAAAAAGGTGAAGGCCATGCTCCAAGGGTTTCAGGGGACACAACGAAAAAAGGAAAAGAAAGGAGGATTTCGGCCAAGGTGAATACACAGAGTCATGGTGCTTTGCGGAGGAAAAGAAGAATGAGCATGGTGATGAAGGAAGACTCACAAAATGACAAAAGTCTACAATCTTCGACATGAGAAGAGGAATATGAATTGCTTACAAAGGATGCGAGGCTCCTCCATACTTGTCTTCATCTGGGGTTCTCCACCATAAGCAATTGCTTGTGAGATAAATCCTTTGTAGTCCTTAAATTATTTGCATGACCTTTTATTTTAAAAGTTATCTTGTTTGCCTTCTAGTTTGTGAGATTGTATGCAACCCAATCCCTTAAATAATATCATTATGAATCGCTTCCACTGCACGTTATGGTCCATCAATTGAAATCGGGGTCATATGCTCTCTCCTCTAGGTCGTGAATATATGAGAATTTTTGGTGATGTTCACCTTGCATTAACTTGGTAGTTTGATTGTTAGCATGCTGAATTATAATTTAGTTATTTGATCATGCAATGATAATGAGTTGCAATGCTGAATTCTTATTCCATCATGCATAAGTTGATGAGATCAATGTTATTTATCTTGGATCATGTGTATGTTAATGAAGTCCTCTAATCCTCTCATTATTCATTTGGCCACATGAAAAGGGTGAGTATGAAGACTCGATTTCCTTGGTCTTGTTTTAATTTTCATTAGATCTCTTGTACACCTCGCGAGTGAAAGTATATGATATGTGTAAAGGGGCTGCATTCATGTCTATAGCATAAATTATAAGCTAAAACTTGGAGTGAAACAACATTCAAAGTTTAAGTTCACACACACACTCATATATATATATATATATATATATATATATATATATATATATATATATATATATATATATATATATATATATATAGGCTTGTTAGGTTGCGCTGTGCGCTGCCCGCGCTGGAAACTGCGCTGCCAATTCCCAGCCGTCCGATCGCACGGATCGGGTGCGAAACAGTGCGGAATCCCCGGCCCCGTCTGATCCTCCCCTGATCCAGTGCAGCGCGCGCTCGCCCAGCCGTCTGATAGATCGGATCGGACGCTGGACGTCCGATCCCATGTTTTGCACCCCCGACCGGCTGTTATTGCTCGGTTCGATTCCCATCCGTTGGATCGATGGGAATCGAACGGGCAAAAATGATTTTCGCTGTTACTGTAGCGGCTACAGTAACAGCGAAAATTGATTTTGTCCGTTCGATTCCCATCGATCCAACGGATGGGAATCGAACCGACCGATTATACGCCGGTTGGGGGTGCAAAACACGGGATCAGACGTCCAGCGTCCGATCCGATCTATCAGACGGCTGGGCGAGCGCGCGCTGCACTGGATCAGGGGAGGATCAGACGGGGCCGGGGATTCTGCAGTGTTTCGCACCCGATCCGCGCGATCGGACGGCTGGGAATTGGCAGCGCATTTTCCAGCGCGGGCAGCGCACAGCGCAACCTAACAAGCCTCTATATATATATATATATATATATATATATATATATATATATATATATATATATATATATATATATATATATATATATATATATATATATATATATATATATATATATATAGAGAGAGAGAGAGAGAGAGAGGTATGCTTGGTTGCGCTGTGCGCTGCCGAACTCAAAGTGCGCTGCGCACAGCAGCCGTCCGTTCCGGTTGGATCAAACGGTCCGGAGTGATTCCTGCTCCCGCACCCGCACCGCACCGCACCGCAGCCTGCACCGCACCGCACATCCGATCCCGCACCGCAACACAGCAACCGTCCGATCAACCGATCGAACGATTGGTGTTCACCCCGCCCACCGACCGCAGCTGTTACTGTGCCGGGCACAGTAATAGCGATTTCGGTGGGTGGGGTGAACGCTGGCCGTCCGATCAGCTTGAATCGAACGGTTTAAAATCTCTCCGGCCGGTTAAAATTATTAACCGTTCGATCGAATGATCGAACGGGTGAGATCCCGTGGGAAACCATCAAATAGGACAAAAGGTAATGATTGTAATCATTACCTTTTGTCCTATTTGATGGTTTCCCACGGGATCTCACCCGTTCGATCATTCGATCGAACGGTTAAAAATTTTAACCGGCCGGAGAGGAATTTGACCGCTCGATTCACGCCGATCGGACGGCCAGCGTTCACCCCACCCACCGAAATCGCTGCTACTGTGCCCGGCACAGTAACAGCTGCGGTCGGTGGGCGGGGTGAACACCGATCATTCGATTGGTTGATCGGACGGTTGCTGTGTTGCGGTGCGGGATCGGATGTGCGGTGCGGTGCGGGTGCGAGAGCGGGAATCACTCCGGACCGTTTGATCCAACCGGAACGGACGGCTGCTGTGCGCAGCGCACTTTGGGTTCGGCAGCGCACAGCGCAACCAAGCATACCTCATATATATATATATATATATATATATATATATATATATATATATATATATATATATATATATATATATATATATATATATATATATATATATATATATATATATATATATATATATATATATATATATATATATATATATATATATATATATATATAGAGAGAGAGAGAGAGAGAGAGAGAGAGAGAGAGGAATGTTACGGTGAGCTGTGAGCTGTTGGAGGAGAAAATGAGTTGCGCTCACTTTGACCCCCCTAGAAGTTTTAGAATTTGATAAAATTTGGTGAAGGTGTTTTCTAGAGTAAGATGATCATCCTCACCAATTTTCATAAAATTCCAAAATTTCTAGGGGGTCAAATGGTCGAAGCAAAATCTTCAGATTTTACTTCGACCATTTGACCCCTCTAGAAGTTTAAGAATTTGATAAAAATTGGTGAGAATGATCATCTTACCTTAGACAACACCCTCATCAAATTTTATCAAATTCTAAAACTTATAGGGGGTCAAAGTGAGCACAGCTCACTTTCTAAACCGGCAGCTCATAGCTCAATGTAACAACCCTCTCTCTCTCTCTCTCTCTCTCTCTCTATATATATATATATATATATATATATATATATATATATATAAAATAAGGGACAACGGCTGTGGGGGGGACAAATGAACTAAGACAAAGAGTGGTTGAGATTTGCTAAGAGAAGTGGGATAAACAAGGAGACTTGATCATAATCGTCCGTAATGAATAATTTGGGTGAGTGCGATTCATTTGGGTAGGGGGGAAAGTATGAGATTGAACAGAGATAAGATGGAGGGGTGAGATTGATAAGGAGAAGAAATAAATGAATGAAAGACCAAATTGTAAAAATTAAACCCTATAATATATTGGTGGGTTTTAATGTAAAAATATGGCTGCCACCTATACATGGTCCCCACTTCCCTATAATTGCACCCAGCCCATTCCCCCGTCTCTCTCTCTTTATTCTCTCTCTCTCTCTCTCTCTCTCTCTCTCTCTCTCTCTCTCTCTCTCTCTCTCTCCCCCGGTGGTTTTCTCTCTCTCTCTCTCTCTCTCTCTCTCTCTCTCTCTCTCTCTCTCTCTCTCTCTCTTTCCCCCCCTCTCTCTGTTCACCCCCCCCCTCTCTCTCTCTCTCTCTCTTTCTCTCTCTCACACCTGTGCACCCCACCATGTGCCCCCCTGTGCTCTCTCTCTCTCACACACACACTGTACACCCCTCCCCTCCCCCCGTTATCATTCTCTCTCTCACACACACATTGTACACCCCTCCCCCCCCCGTTATCATTCTCTCTCTCTCCCTCTCTCTGTACGCCCCCCATGTGCGCCCCCTTCCTCTCTCTCGTTCTCTCATTGTACAACATCCCCTGCTAGCTCTCTCTCTTTGTTCAACCTCCCCCGCTCGCTCTCTCTCTCTCCCGATCTCTCTCTCTCCCTCACCCCACCTGTGCGCCCCTCTCTCTCTCTATACACCCCCCCCCCCGCTCCCTCTCTCTCTCTCTTTTTGTGTGCCCCCCTCTCTTTCCCTCTCTCTCTCTCTCTCGTTGTACAACCCACCCTCGGTCGCTCTCTCTTTCTCTCTCTCTCTCCCCCCTTTCTATGTGCCCCCCTTTTTCCCCCGGTTCTCTCTCTCTCCCCCCAGTTTTCTCTCTCTCTCTCTCTCTCTCATCTCTTTCTCTTCGGTTTTCTCTCTCTCTCTCCCTGTCTCTCTCTCTCTCTTCGGTTCTCTCTCTCTCTCTCTCTCTCTCTCTCTCTCTCTCTCTCTCCCTCTCTCTGTGTGCCCCCCTCTCTCTCCCCTCGGTTCTCTCTCTCTCCCCCCCAGTTTTTTTTTTTTCTCTCTCTCTCTCTCTCATCTCTCTCTCTCTCTTCGATTTTTTCTCTCTTCGGTTTTCTATCTCTCTCTCTCTTTGATTTTTTTTCTCTCTTTCTCCCCCCGATTCTCTCTATACCCCTGGCTCTCTCTTCGGTTTTTTCTTTCTCTAACCGGATCGACCGATCAAACCGATGAACCGAACCCTCGACCGGTTCGGTTGATCAATCAGATTGGAAATGATCGGGAACCGGTGAAACCCAAGTGAACCGTCCCGTTCTCTGCAAACCCGCACGACCCGGCCCGTTTAAAAACACGCGGTTCTGAGTTTTCTCTGTTGATCTCGAGCTACGGGACTTGAGAGGAAACCCTAGAGCGGCCGACTAACGCACGACGTTGGGCCTCCGGTGCCCCTCTACTCGACTGTGGGTATGTCGATGCCGCTCTGCACGACGCCAACTGCGGACACGCCACCGAGTGCCGCACGACGCCGGGCCGCCGAGTGGCCGACTACCGCACAATGTTGACTGCAATATCCTAGCACAACGTGGAATTATCTCTCTCTTATGCCCTCCCCCCCAAGATGAATTTTTCCCATTGAATTGGTGAAAAAACCTCCAGCAAGCCTCCTGCAATATCCTAGCGGAATGCATGAGGCTTACTGAAGGTTTCACTGACTGCGAGTTCATGCATGTCTTTTGATCAGGTAATAGTTGTGCTCAAAACCTAGCCCGACATGCTCTATTGGTCGGTTCCTTTCATTCAGCTACAGCTTAAGATTATATCACTGCTCAATTATCTCTAGATTATTCTACTGCTGGAAATTATAACCTCCCTATGTTTGTAACCACTTTTCATTAGCCTCAGGGCAAGATGAATAGATCCTCGCATGTTTGTCCAAAAAAAAAAAATTGGTGAAAAAAATTTTGGTTCATGCTTTGGTCCCTCCAAAGATGAAATCCTTGCTCTGTCCCTGTCTCTTGCACTCTCTCTCTCTTCCCTAAAATCTCTCTCTCTCTCTTCCACACGATCTCTCTCTCTCATCTCTTCCATACGATCTCTCTCTCCTGTCTCTTGCGCTCTCTCTTTCCTACAATCTCTCTCTCTCCTTTCGCGAACCACATCCTCCCCCATCCTTTAAATATTGTCACATTCTAAATATTCGTTGCCACCCTCGAAATATTGTCACCTCCATCGAAATATTTTCGCCGCCCTCGAATTTTTGTCATCTCCTTAGAAATATTATCGACACTCTTGAAATATTTTTCGTCTCCCTCAAAATCTTTTGCGTGCCTACAGGTATGGGGTTTTTACTATATATATATATATATATATATATATATATATATATATATATATATATATATATATATATATATATATATATATATATATATATATATATAGAGAGAGAGAGAGAGAGAGAGAGAATACGGGGTATGAGCTGTCAGCCCATTTGCTCAAATGAGTTGTCGCCGGTAGCCGTCCGATTGCCTTGATCAAACCGTCCAATTTTTAAAAAGAAAACCAGCTGTAAAACAATGTAAAGTTTTTTTTTTTTTACATTATCTCTCTCTCTCTCTCTCACGCGCTAGCAGCAGCCCCGACCAGCCTCCACCTCCGGCTCCGGCACCCCATCTCCGGCCACCTTCCCCTCTGTCCGGCCTGCCCAACTGGGGAATCACAGTCGCCCCCTCCGGCAGGCACCCCCGACGGTCGGAGGTGCCTGCCGGAGGGAGAGACTGTGATTCCCCAGTCGGGCAGGCCGGACGGAGGGGAAGGTGGCTGGAGATGGGGTGCCGGGGAGGGGGGGCTGGTCGGGGCTGCTGCCCGGCCGGAGGGGGAGAGATCGGGGTTCAATCAGGCCAGAGGGAGAGTGCGATTCATCGACAGGGGCTTGACGGCGCCGGAGGGAAGGGGCAACCAGTGATCGGCGCCGGAGGGGGAGAAATCGAGGCCGGAGGGGGGAGAGATCGGGGCTCGATCCGGCCGGAGGGGAAGGGGGTACCTTTCATCGGCACCGGAGGGAAAGCGAGGGGCTGCCGATCAATGAAAGAGGACGGGGCTACCTGTGATCGCCGGCCGGAGCGGAAGGGGGCCGCCAGAGGTGGAGGAGAGAGGTTGAGGGCGAGGGCGCCTCCCATGCTGCCGTTCGAGGGGGGGAGAGAGAGAGAATGATAGAGAGAGAGATATATATATATATATTTCAGCTGTTGTGTGTATTATTGCCTTTTTAAACCAACGGTTTGATCATTGGAATCAGACGGCTAAGAGCTGACAGCCTAATTTCAAATTAGGCTGTCAGCCCATATCCCATATTCTATATATATAGAAATGCTTGAATGCGGCATACGGTGCGTGCGGCATCGCACCGCAGCCGTGTGATGCACGCGCTGCGTGCATGCGATGCACGCAGCAGTGCATCACACGGCTGCGGTGCGATGCCGCACGCACCGCATGCCGCAGCATAGCATGCCCCTATATATATATATATATATATATATATATATATATATATATATATATATATATATATATATATATATATATATATATATATATATATATATATATATATATATATATATATATATATATATATATATATATGGGAAAAGGTATGCTGGACCTGAGGTGCAGCGTTGTTGCTGCACCTCAGACATTGTTTGACCATCCTAGTAGTTTTGGAATTTGATGAAATTTGGTGAGGGTAAGATGATCATCCTCACCAATTTTCATCAAATTCTAAAACTTCTAGGGGGTTCAAATGGTCGAAGCAAAATCAGCCATCCGCAGTCATCGTTAAAATTTGTAGATTTTGCTTCGACCATTTGACCCCCCTAAAAGTTTTGGAATTTGATGAAAATTGGTGAGGATGATCATCTTACCCTAGACAACACTCTCACCAAAGTTTATCAAATTCCAAAACTTGTAGGGGGGTAAACAAGCGAGAGGTGCAGCAACAATGCTACACCTCGAGTGCAGGCTCCCCGCCCCCCCCCCCCCCCCCCCTCTCTCTCTCTCTCTCTCTCTCTATATATATATATATATATATATATATATATATATATATATATATATATATATATATATATATATATATATATATATATATATATATATATATATATATATATATATATATATATATATATATATATATATATATATATATATATATATATATATATATATATATATATATATATATATATATATATATATATATGGGAATGATAGAGTATAGTTTCAAAACATAATTACCGGTTCAGATTTGTTTAAATAGGGGATATACATGAATGGTTAGGATTTATTCCCCCATCTTTCCCCTCCCTTTCTCTTTCCCTTTTAAAAAATAATTACTCTTTCCCCTCACTTCAGCCATAAAAGGAGACTTTCCACCTTAAAAAATAATTACTCTCCCCTCACATGTGACATAGAAATAAATGATAGCACCAAAGAATCTCAGCTCTTTTAGATATTTAAGAATAAAAAAACCATAATTTTAGTGTTAAATAAGTATGCTTTATATGCTAACAATAAGTATAAGATTTTAAAATCCAACAGAACGAGATATACTATAATTTACAAAAGGAATTATTATTTTTGGTGGTTGCATACTTCTAAGTTGATAGATAATGATATATTTCAAATTAAATCGTTAGTATCGTCACATAATTGTTCGTTACCGTAACATGGGATTGATCATCAACAAGTCATAAGTAAATTGATTAGTGGGTTTGTGATGTCTCGGCTTACTTTACATATATTGTATATGTCAAAGACTATTATATGTGATATTCAACAAGAGTATAGAGTAAAGATTAGCAATAAGTAAGCATGGATAGCAAGAGAGATAGCTATTCAGAAGCTAAGAAAATCATATGAGAATTCGTATGTTATGCTTCTTACATAATGTCAAGAGCTTGAGAAACAAAATTCAAGAACAATTACAAAAAATTTAGAAGAAAGAGGACGATTCAAATGCTTCTTTATGGCCCTCGGTCAATCTATAAGAACTATTCAAAGAGGGTTGTTAAGATCAATAGTAGTTATTGATGGGTCATATCTAAAGAAAAAGTATAAGTGAATACTATTTATTGCAACTACATTAGATGATGATAATCACATCTTTCCTATTGCACTTGTGGTTGGAGAATCAACAAACAACGATAACTGAAACTAGTTTTTGACACAATTGAAAGCTACCTTGGGACCTATTGAGGATCTAGTAATTATATTAAATCGACATAGAGATTTAGTATCTTAAGTGCCATTAGTCTTCCTAGATGCATATCATGGTTATATATGTTCTATAGATCACAGAAAGTGTGTAAAATTCAAACAAAAAATGTTTTATCCATACTTCTACACGGCTGCAAAGGCAACAATGGTAAACATATATACAAATGTAATGACAACCATGAGAGACCTGAGCAAAGATGCATACGAATGGCTTTGTGAAATTAAGAAAAAAATATGAATGACGGCTTATTTTTTACGGAGAATGTACAATATCATTATAACTACCTTTTTTAAAAATTACAATAGCGTGTTGAAAGAAGTAGGAGAGTGTCCTATCACCATGCTAATCAAGGAGTTTTAATTGAAGATTCAAATCCTTTGGTTCAAATATAAAAATCTTGCATCAATGATGGTAATAAAACTGACTACATGAACGGAGAAAGAGTTGACAAAAGATATGAAGAAAACTCATAGCACATCATGTTATCCAATTAATATAGATGAATATATAGTCAGATTTTTGAAGCAGTAGGATCATGCCTGTTAAGTAAGGGACAATACAGTTATCATAAATTTGACATAATGACAATGACATGTGCTCATGCTTTAGCTAAAATTATGTAGTAATGACATGCACAGATTTTTACCGATTGATATATGAAGAGTCTATATACCCGATTATTGATAAAAGTTAGTGGATGACACAGATTAAAAAAGAACATGACAAGATATTATCACCAGCTATAAAGAATCCAATAGAAAGGCTTAAAAAAGACGCAAATATTATTCCAAGGAGAATAGCACAAGACGGTTAAGTGTGGTAGATGCAAACGCACTGGTCACAATAGCAAGTCATATAACTTTCTAATTCCATGAGGTAAAAGCTAGTACTTTTCAAAGCTATTTTTGTAATCACTGTATAGACTGCACCAGTGCACTGTCTAAATTGCACCGGCACACTGTTTATATTGCACCAGCGCACCTTATAGAATGTGCCGGCACACAAAACACAGGGTGTCGGTACACCGACGCCCATAACATATGGCGTCGGCGCCCATAAGACATGGCATCGGCGCCCAATTAATTTTGAGTCAGAGAATAACAAAAGGCGCCCAATACAAAAGGCTCTTATGCCCATAACACAAGGCACCGATGACTAATACAAAATACGCCCAAAGTGTGCCTAATCCACTATCCAAAACCAAGTATTAGCCATACCCAGATCCAAGACCAATTGAATATGGTCCAACCCCATAACTCAGACATGACCATTATGGCCTAGGCCAAGCATGACAAAGTCCCCTCAGCTAGCCTAATCTACTCAATTTCTGCAATTTAGTCCTATATATGTTAATATTTTATTTATTATATTTTAGCCTATTTCAAAATACATTACCAGCACTTTTATTTGATCGGAGTGGCCATGTTTTTCTTAGATATATTTTTACTTTTGGGGATCAAATTCTAGAGCGAAGGTGTAGAGATAAGAATGTTATAGAAAGAAAATATTATAGAAACAAAAAATATCGTAGATAGAATGTTATAAATATTTAGTGTATATTATGGACATATAATATTATTAAAAAAAACAACATACAAAGAATAAAGTAAATAGAGAATACATGTTTTGGATGTAAATGTGGTAGAGAAAATATATTGTTTAAAAAATATCATAGGGAGAAAATATTCTAAAAAGAGAAAATATAGGGTATATTAGAAGTATATTGATGTCGGAAGTAAGGATATTGTAAACAAAATACTATAGTGAGAAAGATTACTACAGAGAAAATGATATAGAAAGATACTTATATAATGCATCGGCATACATAACATAGGGCGCTGGCACCCAATACAAAAACATTAGCGTCAATAACACATGGCGTTAGCGCCCAATTATTTTTGTTTCAAGGCATAACAAAAGGCACCCAATACAAAAGGCTCCGACGTCCATACCACAAGACGCCGACGACTAATACAAAATGCGTTGGTGCCCAATACACAAAGCGCCCATAACAACTAAAACTCACCAAATTAATTTTATATCTAAAAATAAAGCTTAATTAAAGTACAATAAAAAAATACAAAATAAAGTTGTTATAATTAATACAACTTTTAGTCATAGACATTCAAAAAAAAAATCATTAATGAAAGAATAAACTGATATCAAATCAAACAGTTTTTTTCTTGTTTCGTCCATCATCCGCTCATATTATTCCAGGTTGATATTCAGTCCAATTATTTTATTCTATAATTGATTTATAGCATCCCCACAGGTGCATAAATGCTCAACCAAGAAAAGTTGATTGCACCATATAAAGAAGTTACACCTAGTTTCCTATAATCAAGTTTACAAAAAAATATAATTTTAAAACTTATAAATTTATAAAGACAATGTTAAAGTAAAAACCATATCAACCTCTGGTAGGGGACATGAATAGAAATATCTTTCAAGGTTATCAGAGGTGTTAGAAATAAGTATTTTACAAAGAAAGCCACTACATGTATATCTTATAAGAGGATATGAACAAGAGTCTATATTTTACCTGTCTAAAGCAAAGAGATAAATTTCATCCAAAAAAAACAATATAAAAAACAAATTAGGGTGAATTCGACCTGTTTTACCTGTTTTTTGTGACTTTTGATGTGAGGAGTGGTGATAACTAAGAGAATGAATTCAAATATAAAATAACAAAAAAGAGACTCTCCGATGAAGCCAATTTAATAGCATTTAATATATTTAATTATGAAGAGGATTTTCTATTTTATTTTACATTTAATTCAGATGTGCTATTTAACTCTCTTCGATGGAGCTAATTTAATACATTTAATACACAAGGCGTCGGTGCCCAATACACAAGTCACCTAAAAAACCAGGCGCCTATCAAACAAGACGCTGACGCCAGCAACACAAGGAGCCGGCGCTAATTATATATAGCGTCATCGCCTAATATACAAGGCATCGGTGCCCTATAAACAAAGCGTCGATGCCCATTAATTAAGGCATCGATATTTAATAAACAAGGCCCCGGCACCCATTACACAAGGCATTGGTGTTTATTACTCGTCAGGAATATTCAACAATTAAAACTGTTTTGTGTCAGGAAATAACTCACCAGAATCACCAATTCAGGGAATAACTCACCAAAGGTTATAAAGTTTAAAATTATTTACAAAATTTAAAAAATTTAGGGATATTCAACAATACAAAAGGCATCTAATATAATTAAAATTATTTACAAAGTTTACAAAGTTCAAGAATATTTAACAATACAAAGCTCAGAAATATTCAATAATTAAAAATATTTTATATCAGGAAATAACTCACCAAAATCACCAGTTCATGAAATAACTTACCAAAGTTTATAAAGTTTAAAACTGTTTACAAAGTTATAGGATATTCAATAATTAAAAAATGTTTACAAATAAATAAAAAAAATTATGGGTATTCAACAATACACAAGTCACCTAATATAATTAAAACTGTTTATAAAGTTTACAAAGTTTATGGATATTCAACAATACACAAGACACATAATACACAAGGCATTTAAAAAACCAAATGCCTAATACACCAGGCGCCCAAACATCATAATAACATAAATAGGGTTACGTCATTATTATTGAAGAACTTGATACTTGGTCACATGTAACACTCTGATAATTGTACCAATTATATATCCTATGAAACAATACTTCGATCTCTTTAGTTGTGCAAAAGTTTTTCAATTCTGAAATCCTCTCAAAAAACCAGCCTACAAGAATATATGGAATTATTTAATTATATAAATATAAAAAAATATTATTGTTTGGGAATTTTGCATACCTACAAAGTTGGGGTGTAATCGAACAAATTGTATTTCGTTGGCTTCCTTTCTTTCTCTTTTGTTATATTCACCGTATGCTTCAAGACTTCATATTTAATGTTACCCCATGGGTGATTGTTCAAGACTTCACTGTCATTAGCAAGTATGACATATGATCAAGTGATGGTGTTAGAGGGGTTGGCCCCAAGAATATATATGCTCTCCAATATAAGTACGAGAGTAAGCTTCACAACATCATAATCTAACATGCATCTGGTTATTGCAGACATAAGCTCTTTCTGTGTCACCTTCATCCCTCAAGGAAAATAGATTTCCCTCAGTCGGGCACCAATAAAATCATCACTTTTAATAGGATTTTCCTTACGATTGTATCGTAGACCAAAGATTAATGCATATAATTCTCTCTTAAAAAAATTTATTTTACTTTCAATTTTGAAGTAAAGATTTGTAATATGTTTTCAAAACATATAATGAGCAAGTTGTGGAATGAACATTATTGCTATATTTTTTAAGTCCAACAGATGCCAAAGCAAAATTTCCTAAACATCTCTTTCCTTTTAGATAATCTTCACAAAATATCCAAAATCCTCATGATGAAAAGATTTATTGAACATTTAACAGGCCTCGCCTTCCAATCACCTCCCTCATATTTTCTCTCTGATTTTTCCTTACGTTGCAAGTCTGGAGAACTCTCGGATGATGAATCAGCTTCTGAGTTATCTTTTTGTATAATAGGTTTTTGGATCTGACACTTTTTCTTGGTGCCATCTACATATTACAATACAAACAAACTAAACTATTGAATGTATAATTTGAATAAACTGGTTAAATATATTAAGCGATGGTGCCATATGTATTGAGCGCCGGCGTCTTGTGTATTTGGCATTGACGCCATATGCTTTGTGCATGGAGCGCTCACGCTTTGTGAAAGGGACGTCGGTGCATTGTGAAAGGAGCATCGGTGCCTTATAAAAGGGGTGACGTTATTATTGGGTGCCTTATGTTATTCGGTGCCTTGTAAAGGGTGCCAGCGGCTTGTGAAAGGGGCGCCAGTACCTTGTGTTATTGGGCGCCTTATGAAAGGGGCACCGACGATTTGTGAAAGTTGGCGCCTTGTGAATAGGGCACCGGTGCCTTGTGTTATTGAGCGACTTGTGAAAGGGGTATCGAGGATTTGTGAAAGGGGCGCTGGCGCCTTGTGAATGGGGCGACAGTGCCTTGTGTTATTGGACGCCTTGTGAAAAGGGAGCTAGCGCTTTGTGATAGGGGCGCCGGCGCGTTGCGTATTAAACGCCTTGTGCATTGAGAGCCTTGTGTATTGGACCCTTTGTGTATTGCGTAGGCTTAGGTTACATTCGAAAGCACCTTTTGCACCATAAAAATCCTAGAAATCCCGAGTATGTATTACGTAGGTTACATTCCACAGTTTTAAAGCATTTTTTGCACCGTAGAAGGATTTGAAAGCATCTTTTGTATCGTAGAAACCCTAGAAATCTCATAGTTATGGGGACTAGGTTTCAAATAAATAAAGGCATAATGTAGAGTGAGGAGGAGTACTTCGATCTTCTTCGACGTCGGTTTAAAAGTAACACTTGATCTTCTCTGTCTTTGGAATCTGGAACCACAATCTCCGACGATAAGTAGAAGTTAAAAGAGAAGAACGGGGAAGATGAAGAAGAATTGTTTTATTTTTACACTTTTATCGTTTTATCCACGGGTGGTTACATCGTAAGGGCAAATTGATCACAAAAGAGCCGAATATGATATTTTGCACATGAGGAGGACTAGAAAAATAATGCAAAAAGCAACCGGATCTATTCTCAGCAATACGACAGAGTTGGGGGCCATTCTAGAAAAAACCTCATTATTTACTAATGAATTCTGCTGCAGTAGTAGTCATTATTAAGAAAATGATTGATTAAATGTAGAATAAACAAACGGTATGCTGCCACGCGGGCTCATCAAATTATTATTACACTCCCTGCCTTCCTCGTCAGAGTGCACGATTGAGGTGGGCTTTTTAAGTCTTGGGCGCGAACCGGGACTTGATCTTCTCGACCTCCTTGGTGCCGATATGGAAGGCCTTGGTGAGCACGCCGTCGGGCACCGGCGGAGTGGCGGCGAAGAGGGTGGTGGCGATGACCTGGGTTCCCGGGAGCTGGCTGTTGAAGGCGGCGATGACGGCGGCGGGGACGGCGCCGTTGTTCTTCTGGAAGTGGACGAGGCCACGGGGGAAGATGAAGACCTCGCCCTTGGTGATGGTCTTGGAGATGAGCTTGTTGGCTGTGGTGATGAAGCCGACGTCCAGGGCGCCCTCGAGGACGAAGACCATCTCGGTGGCGCGGGGGTGGATGTGCGGCGGGTTGAGCCCGCCGGGGGCGTAGTCGATGCGGGACAGGGAGACACCGAGGGTGTTGAGCCCCGGGACCTTCTCCACGTTGGCCGCCGTCACCAGGGAGCCCATGGTGTTGTTGGTGGCTCCCGGCTTCGCCAGGAGCGTGGAGGAGAAGTCGGTCGCGTTCACCGCCGCCGCCGGCTTACACACGAACCCGTTCACCGTCACCTCTGCTCGCAAGAAAGAAAGAAAAAAAAGAGGGTTTTTTATAAATCAACCCTACAATCTTCTCTATTTACATATAAATTCTTATAAAAGTGATATTTACATATAAATCCTTTAATTTATTTAAATATTATATATTAACCCATGCAATGCAGTTAGCTGACATCCAAAACAAAAGAATAATTTTGATTTCATCCTTAATAATTTACCTAAATTCTATAAATACCCCTCCAATGTGAGAATTATTTCGATTAGGTCCAAGTTAGATTCAGGTTATGTCTATGCTTGTTTTGGATTAGGTCCATGTTCAATAAAGATATATCAATTTATGTAATTAAAACTATAGGTAAATCGGTTATTTCTCCTTTAGATAAAAAAAAAAACAGCCTATGGAAGGAATATTTCAGAAATATACCTTCATTTTGGATTCCATCTAACTATAGGGGTTGATATGTAATTATTGAATAATTTAAGGGGTTTATTTATAAATGTTGACTTGACAGGGTTTTATACGTAAATGGAGAAGATTACAGGAGTCGATTTGTAAAAATCCCCCCCAAAAAAAAGGGTCTCGGTTAGATGACCAATGAGCTAAGCTCAAGAAAAATTGATACGGGAGAGAGAACGGGAATGCGGTGAAATTACTTGAATTGAGATCGGCGACGCAGAGATCTTGGAGCATGTCTGGATCGGCGGCGAGAGCAGAGAAGATGAGGAGGAGGAGAAGGAGGAGGAGGAGGGGGGTGCTGTTCATCTTGGGGTTTCTTGCCTTATGGGGTGGGAGGCAGAGTGGAGGATGGATTTAGCAAAAGGAGAAGAGGGACTTTATAAGAAGGGGGTTGGGGGTTAGGAAGAGTACTATTTTGTGCCAACCCCCTTAAAGAGGTTGGAGCATCCCGCTCTCTCTCATTGGTCCATTCCGAGGGTATGGTTGTTATTTCATATGTTTATCATGGTGAAATGACCAAAAGCAATCGACATGGGCCAATGACATAGGGCGGGATGCTCCAACCTCTTTAAGGAGGTTGGAACAAAATCGTTCTTCGGTTAGGAGATGGGGGAAGGTGTGTGTGATGTGAGAGTGAAGGCATGAAATAGTCCTTTTCACAAACCAAGAAATGTGTGGGGTTGGATGGAGACATTAAAGATAGGAGAAGTGTTAAATTAAATTTGATTAATGGACATAAATCAATGCCCAGAAAATGGAGGTAAAGAGGTAGATGACCTTTAGGAAAAAAATTTGACGACAGATAACTACGGCGACCAGTGGTATTGCGCCACATACGCCACATAGGGGTAAAAAAGTAATTTGAATCCCAATAAAAATTACCTCCTTAGTTTTTTTTTAAATTACCTCCTTACACTTGTGTGGCATATGTGGCGCAATGCCACTGGTCGATCGTAGTTACTTGTTGTCAAAGCAGGTCGTCGACTTGGGGAAAATCTTTCAGTACATCCTGTGTACGCTACAACCACGAGGCCTACTATGATTCAAGAGATATGGGGGTAGCAGGCTCCACCACATGAGGGTAGTGGCCACCAGCACTTAGAGCGTGCTGATAGCCTATGGAAAACGGTTGTAGGGTACGCTGGGTGTGCTGAAAATTTTCCCGTCAACCTGGTCATGGAGAAGCAGGCATGAAAACGAGGTTCTAACACACCACACTTTTCTCTCTCTAAAAGAGCAAAACTTATCTTGAAATTGTTCCATAAAAGATGGTCGGTCTCCATCAAACTTGATCCAAAAAGCTCACACTCACACCCACCAGAGGATATAGGAGAGTTGGCAAAGCAGCTGATACTTTGGTGAGGAGTTTATGTTTCAAACTCCTCCTCCCTTTTGTTACCCAGGGTGAAGTGGGAATCGCCGAGTGGTGTCGTGATGAAACATTGGGGATGAGCTAGACTTACTATAGAATTATTATTTAAAGCCCTTAACTTAGTTAGTCACCTCGAACTATGGTATAACCGTGATTCGGGATCCGGCCATCGACATCTGTTACTTTCGTCCCTTTGGATGGTTCCGAATTGTTGAGATCTACAGACCACCGAGAGAACCCTAAAGGACTCCCATCATAATAGCTGGGTGATCAAACAGGTGGGGACAGATGTCGTTGGCTGGACCCCAAACCACGATGATTGATTCCGGTGGTTCGAAAATTCTGCACCGGATAGACTTATATGAGACATTGAGCGGCAAAGAGTAGCTGTTAGGGTTGGTGGGTGAGCCAAGGAAAGACCTTGCCCAAGAAAAAGTGCAAAAAACTTCACCCATCCGCCAAACCACTCATCAAAATCTCTATTTCTCTCTCTAAGTTGGCAGAGTGGCTTCACCGCAATCTATTTTCCAAAAAAAAAACACATCTTTTTTTGAATTTCCATATTGTTTGTGTACAAAGAGTAACCTAAAACTATATATTTAAACTGGGAGGTTATCCTAGATTACGAGGGGCATCCTACAAATTGTGACATAGAGAGAGGGTCAATTTGTAAATCTAAAGAGAGGACCGATAGATTTTATATATTTTTAATTTTAAAATGGGGGTGGGAGTCCAACTCCTTTTGATTAAGGGTTTTTTAATAAAATGGATCAGGTAATCAAGGACGAGCTGTTGGACCAAACCCCTCCACGGACGGACAGACAGGCTGGCTGCAGCCACTGTAACCTCAGCCCAGTACGCCCGTTGCCTGTGGAATCTTATGACTTCAGGGCATGCCAGAGTATCAATTAGGGGTGCCAATGGGTCGTGTCGGGTCGGGTTCGTGTCGTGTCTAGTTTCGGGTCGTGTCCAAAACCTCTAGACCCGGACTCGACCTGTTTAACTAATCGTGTATAGATTCTAAACCCATACCCGACCCGTTTATAAATGGGTAGATCCAATAAGACCAGTTTACCACACCGGTTTATTCAGTTGACCCGATCCGACCCAATCCGACTCAACCTGACATTTCCCGATAGACCTGTTGATACTATATATTATAGTATCGGATTGCGGGTAGACCCAACCCGACCCGACATGCTGGTGAATTTTAAACGGGCCTTCCCTGGGTCTACCGTGTCCAGACCCTAAACCCTGACCCGACCCGTTTATTAAACGGGTCTATCGTGTCAACCCGTTTATACCAGCCCTGACCCGAACCCAGACCCGCTAACTTCGTGTCGGGTCTGCCGTGTCGGGTCCCAAATTGCCAGCCCTAGTATCAACCAAGCTCATCCCTAAGATCTGGACGTGGCACCGTCTGGCTCTATAAAAAAATTGACAATTGGAACTACGACTGGCCAGTGGCATTGTTAATGTATATAGATGGGTCGGATTCTATGTACAGTTGGATCGGGCTCGTTATGTAATATTGTGGTTATATATTGGGCTTAGTCCCCTAATAAAGAGTGATTTCATTCTCTTCAAACCCTAACCGTCATCTCCTGACATAATATCAGAACTTTAGGGTTTCTCCCGCTGCGACGACGATGGTCCCTCACCCATCTCCTCCTCTGATTACCCTCACCGACAGCCCCTCCGACCCACTCCAACCACAACAGCCACCCGATCCCTCCTTACCTCTTCGATCCCTCTCCCCCGCATGACCCATCTATATACATTAACAGGCATTGTGCCTCATACCCCACATAAAGGGTAAGGTGGTAATTTGAAGGACTATGGAGGTCATTTGCGTTGGGGTTGTGGGGTATGTGGCGCAATGCTATTGGGCGGTCGTAGTTCCGGTCGTCAAATTTGGCCATATGACAACCATTAGCCGCAGCAACCACTTGCCCCCCCCCCCCCTCTCTCTCTCTCTCTCTCTCTCTCTCTCTCTCTCTCTCTCTCTCCCCAAGGGGGGAGGGAGTCCAAGGTGTTCCGTCAATGCCTCTTCGGCCTTGTTCGGGACCGAGGGTTCGATTAGTCAGCTTGTAACATCCGTCCCAAACATACAAGATATTGTCCGCTTTGCTCGTGTTCATACGAGAACTTTCCAGGGAGGTCACCCATCCTAATACTACTCTCACCCGAGGACGCTTAACTACGAAGTTCTTACGAAATCCGTAGCAAAGTATGATTTTAGGTGATGTGAGACTAACTCATGGCCTTGTACACCTCACCTCACCTCACTTATTTTGGCATCACAGCATCAGGAGTCTTGACTCTTGTCTCTTGGATTTTGGTTGCCACAATCCACCCCCTTTAAGGACTACGGGTCCACGTGTAGGGTCAGAACCCCCCCCCCCTCCCCCCATTACAAGGAGAACCGACTCTGATACCATTTTGTACTATCCGCCCCAAACACGCGAGTTATTGTCTACTTTTTCCATGCCCGTATGAGGACTTCCCAGGGAGGTCACGCATCATAAGACTACTCTCGCCCTGAGCATGCTTAACTACGGAGTTCTTATGAAATCCGTAGCCGTGTACGGTTTTATAACGTGTTTTCTATGTTTGGGAGGAAAAATTATATAAGTAGCTCATGATCTCCTTCTCTCCAGACGATGTGGGGCTAACTCGTGACCTTGTACACCTCACCTCATCCATCTTAGCATCAAAGCCTTAGGAGTCTTGGCTCTTTGCTATTGGATCTTGGTCGTCACACAGTTAATAAGTTGAATCGCATTAGCCGCCCATATTGACTGACCGTCTTTTTTGTGCAAGGTAGTGCTAGATATAGTAATGCTTATACAAGCAAATTGATCAAAATAAAAGGGCACTTAGGGGTGTTTGGCATGAGGAACAGCTGTTCCGGCTAAACCTCATCCGGAGGAGGGTATTCCCGTTATTGGCTATTTCTAGTGTAATTTGACGATTTCGCACCCCGGTTTTTGTTCCCAATTTTCATTCCGGTAGAATGGTAACTGCCCCGGTTGGCACATAACCGCACGGAACCGGCTCTTCCAGAATGATACCAAACACCCCCCAAGTCGACTTTAGAATATGGGGGTTTTGTTCTAGAAGGCTAGGAGAGCAAGAGAAATAGAACGGGAGGAAGAGGAACGAAAGAGCAAGAGAGAGAGAGAGCGAAAAGAAGAGAAGAAGGAACAGTCGAGCGACAGCCTTCCCTGTCCCCTCCATGCATCAACCTTGGTGCTGGCAGCTGCAATAGAGTCCTCCCTTCGAGGTAGGCCGATAGCCCTTCCTCCTCCATTGCTCGCAGCCTATACATGAGGAGACACCATCAGAGGCCACCCCAGGCCCCACCGGCGATAACCGGTGCACCTGAGTCCCTTATCGGTGACCACTGACCGACCCAAACCCCCGCATGACCCCCTCCGTTCGAGCTTTTAAGGCACCGACGAGAGCTCCGCCCGCCTCCTCCTGTGCCTCCTCTATAGGAGTGGTGTGGGAGAGGCCGGCCGAGCACTCGCTAGTGTTGGAAATTAATCCATGGTAGAGGATCACAGCGGAAGCGATTTGGCGGTCGAAAGACCGTTCATGGTGTACGTTACACGATTTAAACTTTCATAGAAACTAAACTACATATGTGTGCATGTGTATGCACGTGAATCGAAAACCCCTAACGGCAATCTAGCGTAATGATTAACTAGCATGCATGCAAATCATAATGCTCGCTAGATCTACATGTTAGATTACACATACCTTTCGTACGGATCTTTTAACCGCGGAGAATTGTCTTCTTTGTCGATGGAGACGGAAGATCGTTCGCGAAGATGCTGATGATACGAATGGAGACGTTGCCTTCTTGTTCACCCGATCTCACACGATGCACGGAACGTCGCTCTCGGATCTCTGAGTGCCTCCGAAGAACGACCCTTCTCCTTCTTCAGAACTCCACGCGAGGAAGACGAAGTTGCAAGCGAAAAAGGGGAGATTGAATAGGGAGAGAACTAGAGAGATGAGAGGAGGGGGGGTTCGGTTTTTGCATCTATATGGCCGGCCCCATATAGCCCTTTATATAGGACCGGCCTACCCCCTTGGATAAGGATCCAAGGGGATAAAGACCTCCCACAATTATTTCTCCATTATCTCCTTTTTATCACTCCACGTATTTATCCGTTTTCCCACTTTTTAGGGCTCGATCTTAACCGATTCTTAGCCCTATCCCTATCTATATGGCCGGCCCTATAGATGAGGGATTCTCATCCCTACATCATAGGGCCGGCCCTAGCAAGGTGTCCCACTACTAGGGTCGGCCAACAGTGAGGTCCGGCAGAGTGAGGTTTTTACCAAAACGCCCTGACGTCTCATTTTGACCATTTCTAGCGTGTGATACCTAGCGGCCACTTCTTAAGTGATCTTTACTAGTTACCTACTATTAACTGAGACCACCAGAGGGTGCCTCTAGCAAAGTCAACTAGTCAACTCGCAGCACATCCCGATGCATCGCACCTATGCAGCGAAGTTCACTTATGGCTAGGGATTACTACGTGCGACTCTGTACTAGTCTCGGGCTTAACCCTTAGTACTCGCATGTAGTTACGCATCTATCGTGCTTTAGTGCCAAGCACACACGGAGCGTATACTTCTTTCTTCCTTTTAATGCTAATGGTGTTCTGAGGAGATGGTTCAAGAACCGTACATAATGTTGATAAGGTGGAACCATCAGGGACCGGGGTTCATGGCTTCCAACTCAAGCTCGATCGACACACTACCCGAGTGTACCATCGATCCTCTGAGCTCGAGTTAACCTGCGTAGCCACCCAGAGTGCGACGCAGGCTGCACTCCAATTCACCCAGACTTACTATGTTCTCCATCATACCCCTGCTCTCCGCTTAGTAGTGGTAAACCCGCTGTCCCTCCACTTGATGCCATGATTCAATTCGAGCGGTGGAGACTACCGTCAGACTCGAATGACCATATGACTTGGTTCCTTCCAGGTTGACCTATACATCGTACCTCTGATTACCCCGTCGAGTAATCGAACCCGGTCAACAGTCAAACTGGTGACCACCAGGCCTGGGTTTGATACAGTGTAAGTCACACCAAGGAACGCACCTCCCTTCAGGGGTGTGGATAGCCTGTAGGAGTGACACGCTAATGTAACGCCAGCCGGGTAACCCAGTACACTGTGGTTTTGGATCACTACATACGGATCCTTACACATTGGTGCGCTAAAGTACCACGCAACTGGTTAGTCCATCAGACGTGGTTCCTCAGGGTTTAGGACCGTTTTACCCTAAGTAGAAACACGGCTTAATGTACTAGTGTTTGCTCACTGCTCTGTACACCGTGTTAGTTTCGTTCAGCCACAGACACTGTGCCTGGTGATGACCATGGTGAAGATGTCCCATGAACTGTCATCACCAACAGCTTAACATGATGAGGCGACCAACCTGATCATAGCTGCGAACTGATTTAGATTATATGGGACCAATCCACTCAGTCTTCAACTCAGTGGACTACCATATAACCATGGCTCTCTGTTCTTAAAAGAACACGTAACTATGTTACGCACCTATATGCATCTCATATAATAATAATAACTATCAATCTTTATTAGACCAAAACATAAAGTTTTACAAGCTTAGAACATATCAATCCTAACAATCTCCCACTTGGCCTAGCGTAGCAAAACGGTTTTGACTCCCATCGCGTCCACATGTCTCTCGAATGCCTTGGTAGGTATTGCCTTTGTGAAAGGATCAGCAACATTATCTGTAGATGCAATCTGTATCACCGCTACTCGCCCTTGCTTTTGAAACTGCCGAATCAAGTGGAACTTGCGCTCGATGTGCTTCCCCTTTTGGTGATGTCTTGGATCCTTTACCTGTGCTACCGCCCCACTATTGTCGCAGTAAAGCACAATAGGTAACTGGGCCTCTGGTACACACCCCAAATCCGTAAGGAATTTCTTGAGCCATACCGTCTTTTTGGCTGCCTCGCACGCTGCAACGTACTCAGTCTCTGTGGTAGAGTCCGCGATGCATTTCTACTTCACACTCTGCCAACTAACCGCTGCTCCTCCTAATATAAACACAAAACCTGATGTCGATTTTCTGGATTCCAAATCTGACATAAAGTCAGAATCTGTGTATCCAATCGGCGTCAATTCTTGTGCAGTGTAAACCAACTCATAGTCCCTTGTTCTGCGAAGATACTTGAGTATACACTTCATAGCTGTCCAGTGATCTGGACCCGGATTCGACTGAAACCGACCCATCATGCCTACTGCAAAACAGATATCTGGCCTTGTACAATGCATAGCATACATTAGACTACCTAATGCCAAAGCATAAGGTATCTTCTGCATTTCTGCTCTCTCCTCAGATGTCTTAGGACATTGATCCTTAGACAGTTTTACGCCATGTCTAAATGACACAAAACCCTTCTTGGAGTCTTGCATGTCAAACCTAACCATAATCTTATCTATATACGCAGACTGTGATAGCGAGAGAATCATGTTCTGGTGATCACGTGTTACCTTGATCCCCAAAACATAACTCGCTTCACCTAGATCTTTCATATCGAACTGTGTTGACAACCAGACCTTTACCGTTGACAATGTTCCAACATCATTTCTAATGAGTAGAATATCGTCTACGTAAAGTATCAAATATACCATTGTAGTCTTATCACTCCTCTTGTATACACATGGTTCATCCTCGTTTTGAGTAAATCCATATGACTGGATTGCTTGATCAAAACGGATGTTCCAACTTCTAGATGCTTGCTTTAGTCCATAAATGGACTTCTGCAACTTGCAAACTAGATGTTCCTGACCTTCTGACTCAAAACTTGGTGGTTGCATCATATAAATGTCTTCTTTCAAATTTTCATTGAGGAATGCTGTCTTGACATCCATTTGCCAGATCTCCCAGTTGTAATAGGCTGCAATGGATAGGAGGATCCGAATAGACTTTATCATAGCTACCGGCGAGAAGGTTTCGTCAAAGTTGATTCCTTCTCTCTGGGTATAACCCTTGGCAACTAATCTAGCTTTATAAGTCTCGATTGTACCATCGGATCCTCTCTTCTTCTTATACACCCACTTACACCCAATAGGTTTAATATTAGATGATGGTGTAACAAGAGTCCAGACTGTGTTATGGGACATTGATGCAATTTCTACCTCCATGGCCTTTTGCCAGTCAGAGCTGTCAGAAGCTCCCACTGCCTTATCGTAGCTCAGTGGGTCATCCTCCTGACCTTCTGGATCAACCAATAAGGTTTCTCCATAATATCTGTCAGGAGCTCTGATGCTTCTTCCACTGCGACGAGGTGGTGGTTGTGTTACAGGTTTAATAGGTTCTACAATATCTGGTATATTAGTATCTATAATGTCTGCTCCTACTATGCTTTCGGATGCGCTATCTGTACTAGTACCCAGCAGTTCATCCAAAACTACCTTACTAGTAGGCTTGTGGTCCATAATATAATCATGTTCTAGGAAATAGGCATTCATCGGAACGATCACCTTCTTTTCCTCAGGATCATAAAATAGTCCTCCTTTGGTTTCCTTGGAATACCCTACAAATAAGCATACTCTGATTTTAGATTCCATCTTTTCCCTCTTATCCCTTCGCATATGTGCAGGGCATCCCCATATTCTGAAATGTTGTAGCAATGGCTTTCGCTTTGACAACAGTTCTCTAGGGGTCTGAGGCACTGACTTAGACGGAACGTGATTCAGAATATAAACTGTTGTTTGTAGGGCATACCCCCAAAAGGTCATTGGTAAACTGGCGTAACTCATCATGCTACGAACCATGTCCAACAAGGTTCGATTCCTTCTCTCGAAAACTCCATTCTGTTGTGGGGTACCTGGAGCAGTTAACTGAGATGTTATCCCATGCTCCACCAAATACCCTAGGAACTCGTCAGATAGGTATTCACCTCCTCGATCAGATCGAAGGGTTTTTATACATTTACATGTCTGCTTTTCTACTTCAGCCCTGAACTCTTTGAACATGTCAAAGGATTCCGACTTTCGATACATCAGATAAATATAACCATATCTTGAGTAATCATCAGTAAAAGTGATGAAGTACTCAAGGCCTCCTATCGCCATCACGCTCATGGGTCCACACACATCTGAATGGATTAACTCCAATATCTCAGTAACTCTTACTCCTTTGCCTTTAAAGGACCTCTTGGTCATCTTGCCTTCCAGGCAGGATTCACAGGTGGGAAGGATCTCCGTAGGATCTGTTTCCAAAAGCCCGGCCTTCACCATTCTATGGATCCTGTCTAAGGCAATATGCCCAAGTCGTAAGTGCCACAATTGAGTTAAATTTTCCAAAGGTTTCTTACGCTTAGATGAATTAACATTAAATGCTGAAGTTATTATGTTATCCTTTTCAAATTTAGGATTGACTATATAGAGATGATTCTGAACCATTCCTCTTATTATAAAAGTTTCATTCAGCTTAAACAACACACCAGAAGCATCAAAATAAACTGAATAACCTTTATTAACTAAAGAAGAAACAGAAATTAAGTTACGTCTCAAGGACGGTACATAAAAGACATCTCTAAGAGTCAAAGTCTTATTATTTGAAAAACTAAGAGTAACGTCTCCAATAGCTTCAGCAGCAGCCACGGCCTTAGTTCCCATGCTCAAGGTCACCTCTCCATCAAGCAACCTTCTGCTTTCCCGAAACCCCTAAAGAGAGTTACAGGCATGGTTAGTGGATCCAGAATCCACAATCCAACTAGCAAAAGTACTATTACTTGAAAGAAATGATTCAACAACTAAGAGTTGTAGATTACCTTCACCAGCATTCTGAGGCTTCTTGCAGTCCTTCTTCCAATGACCCTTCTGGCCACACCGAAAGCACTTCGTGCCCGGTTTCTTTGATTCTCCAGACCCAGAGACTCCAACAGAGTCCTGCACAGGCACTGACTTAGGTTTCTTCTTATGTTTCTTGCCCTGAGGTTTGCCAGGCTTCTTGAAGGATCTGCGTTGCACGTGAAGTGCTTCGTCTATCCTCGGCTGCCTGGAGAGCTCCTAGAAGCTCTGCATTTATCATAGCCAACTTGTTCAAGTTAAAGTTGGTGACAAAGCCTTCAAAGGCTCCAGACAGTGATGAGAGGAAGATATCTGTCATCACCTCGCCTTCTAGCACAATGTCCACGGTCGCTAGTTCGTTCTGGAACCCAAACATTTTCATCATGTGTTCCCGAACCAGCGTCCTATTGGATATCTTAGTGTCGATGAGTTTCTTGATGGTAAGGTATCGCGTAACGTGATTGTGACCTTCAAACATCTCCTTCAGATACAGCATTATGTCAGAAGCGTCGGGCATCTCCTCGACTTGCTTCTGCAGAGTTGTTTGCAAGGATGCTATAATATAGCATTTACATATTTCATTAGATTCCTTCCAGTCAGTAAAAGCCTTTAACTGTGCCTCTGTGGCATCGGGTCCTGGTAAATCTGGCTCAGGGTCCTTCAGGGCTGTCATGTGTTTACCAATCCTTAGGACCAGGTACAGGTTGCGCTTCCAGTCCTCATAGTTGGGACCAGTAAGTTTGTGGTCATTTAGGATAGCGGACAGGGGGTCTAACTTAGTCATCTGAAAATAAAAGATTGAATAATGAGAATGTATGAAAAACTTATTTTATGGATTTTTAAAATAAGCTAATTATATCCATATGTCGATGCTACCCTCAAGCGAAGCCATCTCTATGGATTAATTAACCATGTATGTAAGATCTCGGAATCGACTGTACCTGCCCTAGGGGGCATCATACAGTGTCAATCCGCTTACACGGGCCTTTTCCTTGACCCTATCCAAATCTGCCAACTAAGGGCTGTGATGGACCATGGTTATCTTTCGGTTAGTACCACGTGATCACCATTGTCTTCGCAACGAATACCTCACGTGTACTTAGGATGCTTACCCACGAGCCTAAGCAATTACGACACGGGAGTTCATGCGGCCCCCACTAGGGTGGGATGAAAAGCCCTTCTCTCCTGGCCTCGTAATCACCATATCCAAGGGGAGGTCATTAAGTTATTTGGCATGGAAGTACACAGCTCCCACCTTAGAGGGTGTGAAGTTATGCATCCCCACCCAAACACAAAACGACTGGCCGTGGAGGCCAGAGGATCTCTAAAAGTCCTCTCTTGCATCCCTTATTATATATGAGGGTTATTTTGCGAGTATGAATTTATGCAAATGCAAAGGTAGCGACCTCCTAAATACTAGACCCTGGTCACACCATGCTCCCACTAGCGTTCAAGCCCTTCGCCTAGCATTAATCACTCTCGGAATATCATAGTCCCTGCCTCAAGTGGATTTCTCCATTCAATGGTCACATTACATATTCCAAGAATATCGATGCTCTGCAAAATTGGTTATCACGCTAATGCTCTGGAGCTAATCCTAGAGTCTGACTCACTGGAAAGGATTCCCACTAGTCATGGCGCCTCGCTTATAAATTTGACAATTGATGTTCAATGGATCTCCATCTCATCTTTGATTTCGATGCTGGCCAAATAGGCACACCCGACTAGTCGGGTGCTAACCTAATGGTGGCATAACCATATGTGATGGGATCTCACTAACATCAAAAGTCAACTAAATAATAGGCGTTATCTAGTGAGATCCTATCCTCAAGCAGTCGCTTGGACCGGAGGGGAAAGGCATCCCTCTGAAAACTGATAATCATATTATCTCATCGGGGTTCGATATAAAACATAAAGAACTAATAAAGAAAGCAACCATTAAAACTGAATTAAGTTCAGGGTCCGACCCCTGAACCTAATTAGCACAGCGCAGGCCTCTAGCTTTCTTCGGAAGGTTCCTCGGTCCGGCTCCTCCATCGCACTTGCGAACACTTTGCCGGATCGTCTTCATCCTCCAGGGTTTCGCTTCCGCTCCCGATGGTGGATTTCTTTGGCACGTCTTTCTTCTCGATCTGTAACCAAAAAAGTCTAGTACGCTTCGAGCAAGTGCTCGCTCGTACATAATTTTCTAGAAAGAAAAGAAAACACACCTAGGAAAAAGACCATGGGAACCGAGGATGGTCAACCCCCATCACTCGCCCAATCTACGGCTCAATTATATATCCACACACAAAGAAAGCAAATCCAGACAATGGCTAACTCGGGGTTCGACCCCCGGTAGCAAGCACAAAATATAGATCTAGATTTTTTATAGCGGCACCCTGCAAGAATGATTAATAGAACAAGCACAATCTATACATATGCATGATCTAAGCGTAAGAACCCCGATGATCTCATGCATTCATCATGCGCACACATGTTGGTTTCATAAAAAATCATGAAACGCACACCACTAATGCGGCTCTGATACCAATTGTTGGAAATTAATCCATGGTAGAGGCTCGCAGCGAAAGCGATTTGGCGGTCGAAAGACCGTTCATGGTGTACGTTACATGATTTAAACTTTCATAGAAACTAAACTACATATGTGTGCATGTGTATGCACGTGAATCGAAAACCCTTAACAGCAATCTAGCGTAATGATTAACTAGCATGCATGCAAATCATAATGCTCGCTAGATCTACATGTTAGATTGCACATACCTTTCGTACGGATCTTTTAACCGCGGAGAATTGTCTTCTTTGTCGATGGAGACGGAAGATCGTTCGTGAAGATGCCGATGATACGAATGGAGACGTTGCTTTCTTGTTCACCCGATCTCACACGATGCACGGAACGTCGCTCTCGGATCTCTGAGTGCCTCCGAAGAATGACCCTTCTCCTTCTTCAGAACTCCACGCGAGAAAGACGAAGTTGCAAGCGGGAAACGGGAGATTGAATAGGGAGAGAACTAGATAGATTAGAGGAGAGGGGGGGTTCGGTTTTTGCATCTATATGGCCGGCCCCATATAGCCCTTTATATAGGGCCGGCCTACCCCCTTGGATAAGGATCCAAGGGGATAAAGACCTCCCACAATTATCTCTCCATTATCTCCTTTTTATCTCTCCACGTATTTATCCGTTTTCCCACTTTTTAGGGCTCGATCTAAACCGATTCTTAGCCCTATCCCTATCTATATGGCCGGCCCTATAGATAAGGGATTCTCATCCCTACATCATAGGGCCGGCCCTAGCAAGGTGTCCCACTACTAGGGTCGGCCAACAGTGAGGTCCGGTAGAGTGAGGTTTTTACCAAAACGCCCTGACGCCTCATTTTGACCATTTCTACCGTGCGATACCTAGAGGCCACTTCTTCAGTGATCTTTACTAGTTACCTACTATTAACTGAGGCCAACAGAGGGTGCCTCTAGTAAAGTCAACTAGTCAACTCGCAGCACATCCCGGTGCATCGCACCTATGCAGCGAAGTTCACTTATGGCTAGGGATTACTACGTGCGACTCTGTACTAGTCTCGGACTTAACCCTTAGTACTCGCATGTAGTTACGCATCTACCGTGCTCTAGTGCCAAGCACACACGAAGCGTATACTTCTTTCTTCCTTTTAATGCTAATGGTGTTCCGAGGAGATGGTTCAAGAACTGTACATAATGTTGATAAGGTGAAACCATCAGGGACCAGGGTTCATGGCTTCCAACTCAAGCTCGATCGACACACTACCCGAGTGTACCATCGATCCTCTGAGCTCGAGTTAACCTGCGTAGCCACCCAGAGTGCGACGCAGGCTGTACTCCAATTCACCCAGACTTACTATGTTCTCCATCATACCCCTTCTCTCCGCTTAGTAGTGGTAAACCCGCTGTCCCTCCACTTGATGCCATGATTCAATTCGAGCGGTGGAGACTACCGTCAGACTCGAATGACCATATGACTTGGTTCCTTCCAGGTTGACCTATACATCGTACCTCTGATTACCCCGTCGAGTAATCGAACCCGGTCAACAGTCAAACTGGTGACCACCAGGCCTGGGTTTGGTACAGTGTAAGTCACACCAAGGAACGCACCTCCCTTCAGGGGTGTGGATGGCCTGTAGGAGTGACACGCTAATGCAACGCCAGCCGGGTAACCCAGTACACCGTGGTTTTGGATCACTGCATACGGATCCTCACACATTGGTGTGCCAAAGCACCACGCAACTGGTTAGTCCATCAGACGTGGTTCCTCAGGGTTTATGACCGTTTTACCCTAAGCAGAAACATGACTTAGTGTACCAGTGTCTGCTCACTGCTCTGTACACCGTGTTAGTTCCGTTCAGCCACAGACACTGTGCCTGGTGATGACCATGGTGAAGACGTCCCATGAACTGTCATCACCAACAGTTTAACATGATGAGGCGACCAACCTGATCATAGCTGCGAACTGATTTAGATTATATGGGACCAATCCACTCAGTCTTTAACTCAGTGGACTACCATATAACCATGGCTCTCTGTTCTTAAAAGAACATGTAACTATGTTACGCACCTATATGCATCTTATATAATAATAATAACTATCAATCTTTATTAGACCAAAACATAAAGTTTTACAAGCTTAGAACACATCAATCCTAACAGCTAGCGCTCCAGAACGCCTCCCGACGTCGCAATCACAGCCAAACCCTAGCTGCCCACTAGTTCTCGTGGAGAAGAAGGTCGGGGGGCAAATATGTAAATTACGAATCTGCCCCAGGTTATTTATTAACTTGAACACAGACCCGACCCGACAACCTGGGCCGGACCTGACCCATTTACCCACCTGAACCAAACCTGACCCTATCGTACTATAGACCCGATCCTGCATAGTGAACTAGTTTGGTTCACTTGAACCAAATTCGTTAACCACCAGATTTTGGTTCAGCTGCCATTTCTCCGTCCGAACTCAGAATCGGACGGAACTAACGCCATTGAGATCGTCTCGGAAAATCCTACCTATTGATCCTAGTTTGGTACAATAATTATATTTTTTTGTACCCATTTTTTCCATGGACCCGATCTAGTCATGACACTGTGGTTTGGTCACTGTTTCTTTGTCCGAACTCGGATTCGGGGGAGACTAGTGACATCATACCCGGAATCTCGAAACCTACTTGTTGAACCTAGAAGATAACCCTAGAAACTCTTTTACTCTAGTGACCCAGCCCTGAGATCGGTTTCTTTGGCTCCACGTGATTCGAGCAGAAAACCTCCGACCGATGTCGGATTCTAACGAAACTGAAACCGTCGGAAGGGTTTTTCGATCCCGATTCGATGGAGTAGTTTTCGGTCCCTGATTATTTGATTAATCTAGTGTTGTTAAGGTTTGAGGGTTTCAGTCGCATGGATTTTTTTGCTGTCAGTTCAATGTTGGTCCCCTATCGAGGATGCCTGATTATCCTTGACATAGAACATGTTAAAAATATCCTATGGTAGAGGCTCGCAACAGAAGCGATTTGTTGGTCCAAAGATCGTGCATGGTGCGCGTTACACAGTAAAATTTTCATTGAAACTAGCTACAAATGCATGCACGTGATGTACACGGGAATCGAACACCCTAACGGCAATTTAGCGATACAAATGACTTACATGCATGCAATTCGATTCTACGCTAGATCTACGAGTTAGAATATTGTATACCTTTGTGCGGATCCTTTAACCGCAGAGTATGGTCTTCTTTGTCGAAGGAGACATAAGATAGTCCGCAAAGAAGCCGATGATACACGGGAGACGATGCCTTTAATGTTCACACGATGCACGGTGCGCCAATGAAGGGTCTCTGAGTGTCCCCTTACATTAGCCCTTCTCGTCTATAAAGACACCACGCAAGGAAGACGAAGTCACAACGAGGAAGACGAGAGAGAGAAGAGAGATTGAGAGCTTGATAAGGGGGGTACGAGTATGGCTTCAATAGGGCCGGGCACTTCTCTCCCCTTGCTCCTTTTGATGAGGTCAGCCCCCTTAGGTTGCATAGGTAATTTGTTAGGGCCGACCCTAGCTTCTCTTCCTTGGTTCCCTTGCTTCTAGGGGTGGAAAACCCCAAGTCAAACCTCATACCCTATACAATAAAGTCGCCCCCTATTAAGGAGCTCCACTCCTATAAACAAGAGGGGCCGATCATGCATGTCCTCACACCTATAGGGCCGACCACCCCTAGTGCACAGTGACATTTGGTTTTACCATAACGCCTCTATGTCACTAATTGGCCGTCCTATGTGCACGAGAACTCACATGACACACATAAGTGGAGCACACGAGTGATTTCACTATTCATCGGGGGGCCCTTAGTAAACACATAGGGTGCCCCTAGTCAACTCGCAACATGTCCCGGTGCATCGCACCCATGTAGTGTAGTTCATTTATGATAAGGAATGACGTGTGTTTCCGTACTACGTTACGGTTTCCCCTTAGCATACACACGAAGCTATGTATCTATCGTACACTAATGCGAAGCACACATGGAATGTAGGCTTGGACTTCTTGCTTCTTTTAACCGCGTCTTATATTTTGAGGAGATGGTATAAGGACAATACATAATGTCGATCAGGTGGAACGTTCAGGGACCAAGATTCATGGATTCCAACTCGAACTCGATCGATATTCCACTTGAGTGTACTTTCAATCCCCTGAGTCCGAGTTAACCTACGTAACCACCCAGAGTATGACGCAGGCTGCACTCCATTCTCCTTAGACTTACTATTTTCTCCCATATGCCCCTGCTCTTCGCTTAGTAGTGGTAAACTCGTTGTCCCTCCACTTAGTGCCATGATGTGACTCGAGTGGTGGAGAATATTATTAAACTCGAGTGCCTATATGAATCGGTTCCTTCCAGGTTGACTACATACACCGTACCTCTGATTACCCTACTGATTAACAAGATTCGGTCAATAGTCCAACTGATGACCACTGGGCCTGAATTTAATACGACGCAAATCAGACCAAGGAACGTACCTCCCATTAGGGATGTGGATGGCTTGCAGGAGTGGCATGCTGATGCGACACCATCCGGGTTACCTGGTACACCATGGTTTTAGGCCACATAACCAAACCCTCACACATTGGTGTGCCAAGGCACCACATAACTGGTTAGCCCATCAGTCATAGTTTCTCAGGGTTTAGGACTCTTTTACCCCAAGCAGAAACATGGCATAGTGCACTGGTGTTTGCTCACCAAACCGTGCACTGTGTTGGTTCTGTTTAGCCACAAACATTGTACTTGGTGATGACCATGGTGAAGACTTCCATGTACTGTCACCCCTAACAGCCTAGCATGATGAGGCGACCAACCTGATCATAGCTGTGAACTTATTTAGGATACATGGGACCAATCAACTTAGTCTTCAACTTGGTGGACTACCAGGTAGCCATGACTCTTTATTCTAAAAGAACACGTAACAATATTACACACCATTATGTGTCTCATATGATAATATTTATCCTTTATTAATAGATCAAAACAAAGTTTTATAACCTAAGAACATACCAACTCCAATAATCTTCCACTTAGTCTAGCAACGCAAAACATTTTTGACTCCCATCACGTCCACATGTCACTCGAATGCCTTGGTAAAAGGACTAGCAACATTATCTGTAGATACAATTTGTGTCACCGCTACTCGCCCTTGCTTTTGAAACTACCGGATCAGGTGGAATTTGCACTCGATGTGCTTTCTTTTCCAGTGGTACCTTGGCTCCTTGGCTTATGCTATCGTGCTCCACTATTGTCGTAATAAAAAATATTAGGCAACTGAGCTTCTAGTATGCATCCCAAGTCCGTAAGGAATTTTTTAAGCCATACTATCTCCTTTGCTGCTTCACATACTACAACGTACTCAGCTTCTGTGATAGAGTCCGCAATGCACTTCTGCTTCACGCTCTGCCAACTAAGCGCTGCTACTCCTAACATGAATACAAATCCTGATGTTGATTTCCTGGATTTCAAATCTGACATAAAGTCAGAGTCAATATATCCAATTGGCGTCAATTCTTGTGAGATGTAAACTAACTCATAATCTCTCGTGCGACGGAGGTATTTGGGTATACACTTCATAGCTGTCCAGTGAACTGGATCCGGATTCGACTGAAACTGACCCATCATGCCAACTACAAAACATATATCTGACCTTGTGCAATGCATAGCATAAATTAGGCTATCTAATATCGAAGCATAAGGTATCTTCTGTATCTCTGTTCTCTCATCAGGTATCTTAGGACCTTGATCATTAGATAGTTTCAAGCCATGACTGAATAACATGAAACCCTTTTTGGAGTTTTGTATACCAAATCTGGCCAAAACCTTATCTATATACACGGCCTATGACAGCGAGAGAATCTTGTTTTGGCGATCTTATTTTACCTTGATTTCTAAAACATAACTCGTTTCGCATAGGTCTTTTATATCAAACTGTATTGACAACCAGGCCTTTACCGTTGACAATGTTCCTACAGTATCCCTGATGAGCAGAATATTATCTATGTAAAGTATCAAATACACCACTGTAGTTTTGTCACTTTTCTTATACACACATGGTTCATCCTTATTATGAATAAATCCATATGACTGGGCTGTCTGATCAAAACGAATGTTCAACTCTATATGCTTGCTTTAGTCCATAAATGAACTTTTGCAACTTGCAAACTAGATGCTCCTGACCTTTTGACTCAAAACATAAAGGTTGTATCATGTAAATGTCCTCTTCCAAATCCCCATTGAGGAATACTATCTTGACATCCATTTGCCAGATTTCTCAATTGTAATGGGTTGCAATGGATAGAACGATCCGAATAGACTTAATCATAGCTACCGGCGAGAAGGTTTCGTCATAGTCGATTCATTCTCTCTGGGTATAACTCTTCGTAACTAATCTAGCTTTATAAGTCTTAGCGGTACCATCAGATCCTCCTTTTTTTTTGCATTTAACCAAGGGGGTTCTATTCATGGTGCCCCAGACCTAGAAATAAAATCAATACAAGCATGATCATCTTGGTTAAAACAAAAAGAGGAAGACTCTTCCTCGATTACAGACTGATAGCAATCCACAGAAACCAAATCAACGATTATATCCGGTAAGACAATAGGATTATAATCATGTCTCAGCTCCAACGTAAGTGCCGGAATCTGGTAAGCAACCTGGTTAGCATCTTAGAAAATATATTGGATCTGCAAACACGGGAACAATTTTAGGTATCTCCTGCACTCCATAATATCATTATGGATATTCCATAGAGGGATAGTGTCCCCTCCAACAGGAATTTCTTCATTGAGAGATTATCTCCCTCAATGACTACTTTGTTCACATTAATGTTGAACAGAAGGAGAATCCCTTCCTTCATAGCCAAAAGCTCGGCCTCTAGAGCGGAACAATGACCCATAACCTTACCCTTACAATGTAGTGTAATCACCTTATCATCTCTAACCACCATCCCACACGCAGTCATGTTGCATCCCACAGCCGCATCAACATTCACATTTAGGAAGCCCATGGGTGATCTCCATCTTTTTTTATTCCAACAAATGTTGACTTGCCCTTTCAATATGTCCGCTAGCATTCATAAGCCTTCATACAATTAGCTTGGGCAATACCTCTACCAGGACTTGGAGGGGTTTGATTAAAAACTCTGAAGTGTGAGAAAAAGTACCAACTTTGCGGGTGTAAAATCAATGTTGATGGAGCGGTGGGATTAAACAGATCTGCACCAGCTATCATTGTCAGAGATAGCAAAGGAGTCCTCATCATGGCTAAGTGTATCGACATTTCTGAAGGTAACCCATTGTGGGTCGAAGCGGTCGCCTTCAAAACTAGGGTCAAGGCGGCAATAAGACTCAATCTTCAGAACTGCACGATGGAGGACGATGCCCTCAACATCGTTAAAGCTTTAACACCACCGCACCCAGATCCACCGTGGTAGAACAAAACCATCATCAACGACATCAAAGCACTCATCAAATGGAAAAAAAATTTAGCACATCCTACGTACGCTACAACCGCAGGGTCCACTGCATTTCAATAGACATGGTGTAGCAGGCCCCAGCACACAGGGGTAGTGGCCCCCAGCACTTAGAGCGTGCTGATAGGCTTCAGGCCACGGTTGTAGCGTACGCAGGATGTGCTGAAAATTTTCCCCATCAAATATAAGCCTTCAATCAGAATAAACCTCACCCTTAGGAGCGGTAACAAAGCTGCTCACTTGCTTGCTCATCTCCATATCAGATGTGGTCAGTGGAGCCATTTCATCTAATGCTATATTCAATGAATGACCGAGGTATCTAGACCTCCTTCCCAAAAAATATAAAAATAAAAATAAAAAAATTTTGCCCTATAAAAAATCAATAAATGACAATTATTCGTATCAAGATAATTTATCCATTTATCCCGTTTTGGGAGGATCTGATCTATGATTGGTGAACGTTATCGGTTCGGCAATTTTGTTAAGAGAAATGTTCCTTACCCAAAAAAAAAAAAACCCAAACGTTTATCCCACATGGTCAACCAGAATGATGTGGCATCCGATCACAACATTCATGGTCGGGTCTGGCTGCAATAAACGGTTGTGATTCGGACACGTCATTACAGCTGACCATTCGAGATAAACGTTCGGGGTGGACCAACTATCACGTAAATCTCATTATAGCTACAGCCATCCGTTGCCAACCAACCAAAACCCCGAACCCGCTCACGCCCGGCGGCCGGCGGGTCACAGAAGGTCGGGACCGGAGGGATGAAAGCGTTGAGCCGAATTACTCCTTCACCGCCGCGCTGCTACGGCAACACCAACAGCAAAGTCAATCCGAGCCTCAAGAAGCAATCGATCCGCCTCCCCTCCGCCGCCAAGCCCTCCTCCTCCTCCTCCTCGTCCCCTTCCCTCTCCGCCCAGCCCCAGCTGGAGAAACCCATGGTGGTGGTGGGCTCCGCCAACGCCGACATCTACGTCGAGATCGACCGGCTCCCCCGGGAGGGCGAGACCGTCGCCGCCCGCTCCGGCCAGACCCTCGCCGGCGGAAAGGGCGCCAACCAGGCCTGCTGCGGCGGCCGGCTCGCCTACCCCACCTACTTCGTCGGCCAGGTCGGGGACGACGCCCACGGCCGCCTCGTCGAGGACGCGCTCCGCGGCGGCGGGGTATGCCTGGACCGCCTCACCCGGGTCGGCGCGGCCCCCACGGGCCACGCCGTGGTGATGCTGCAGCCCAGCGGGCAGAACTCGATCATCATCGTCGGCGGGGCTAACATGTGCTGCTGGCCCCACGCGGCCCGGGCCCAGGACCTGGAGGCGATCCAGAGGGCCGGGATTGTGCTGCTGCAGCGCGAGATCCCCGATCGCGTCAACATCCAGGTTGCTGAGGTATATTTCACGGATTGGAGTCTCCAAATAGGATTTCATGATGAAATAGAAATAAAGGGCTTACCTTCTTGAAAGTAAGATATTGCGGTATGCTACATTTAGTTTCAATCAGTCACATTTGAAATTCCCATTGCATGTCGATTGGACAGTGATTACAAATTTCAAATGGAAATAGGAAGGATAAGAAAACCTTAGGATAGTTCACCCGAAGGAACAAGACCAAACTCTTGTATTAACTCATGAAGCATTAATTGTCGGATTTATCTTTTATCTATTGGAATTTCTAGGTGGCCTTGATGACCATTGTGGTATTTGTAATTCACAATGGATGTCATAATCGCACTATGGAACTCAATGTTTAAAAATGTGGTGGGGGGACATAAGGATGTAGGGGAGAGTTCCAAGGCGGCAAGAGCGAAGGCGGGCGTACATAGATTGAGGCACCCAAAATTTTTAGAATCATCGTAATCAAAATTTATTTGATTATTGTGTTGTCACTGTCATCCTTCTTTCAAGTCTTCTCAATGGGTCATGTGAGCTTTGTCATCCTTCTTTCAAGTGGTCAAAGTGCCCTAAGGGAACCACGCTTCAGTAGCAACAAAATAGTGTACTAGTAAAAGAAGAATACATAAAAGACTAAAAAGAAGAACATAAAGAAGGAGAAGATGGGAGAAAAGAAACTAAGATTTCATTAGTTTCGATGGTCTCATCAACTTTTCTCCGTTGGCCGAGGAAAGCGGTCACAATTTATGCAGTACATGCTACGGCTCGAAACACCTAGGCGGCCACATGAACTGTTTTTTTGAATAATGATGAAACTCCTTAAAGTAGTTCATCCATGAGTTTTGTAGGTGGTAAAAATTACGCGTGCAATTTGGGCATGTGACCAAATGACAGATCGACACATGGCACCGATAAAAAAAAGAACCTTAATAGACCCTAGCAAAGAAGGATGGATGGAGAACATACTCTTGGCGACGAGACTTTCTTTAGGTCAGAGAATCAAATGCCCGACATTGTGCAACTTGGTCAACTTATATAAGGGATTGTTGCAAACCATCCGTGGAGCTGCTTAAATCCGACCAATACCGAAAACTAGCACAAGGAGTAGTGGCTTTCTAGTGAGATTTGAGCTGGGTATCCTCAGAATAAGTCACCGGTTTGTGAAATAGCAACGTCCTAACAAAGTCCAAGTTTGTTATCCTCAAGTCGGGCAAGATCTTTCTATTCCAACCCGGTACTTCCGAGTGGTGTCCCTAGATGAGCTCCCCGACTAAGTTGCAACTTCTATTCGGATCACGTAGCAACTCTACTCAGGAGTAAATTAAGACTCGACAGACAGCTTGGGATGGTTGCGCCTGCCAACAAATACAATATTACGCACGTCCCTTGCAAGGACATAAATGCTCACGGCTATATGGGAGATCCTGGAGATCTCATCTTATTTATTCACAGAAGGAAAGTTTAAATATCCCTTGACAAGGATGTGAACACGATCACCATCCCAGCATAACGACCGACTGTGATAGAGCTAATCATGGAATGATAGGCTGGCCAGTTATGAAAATAAAGGACTCTTTCTCGATTGTCACCCTGTATCTAAACCCTATCTAAATTCCCATTCTTCTGCCCCATGATTCTTGGTCCTATCCCAGGACCGCCTCACCTAAGGTTGTTAGCATTTGGTTGTAGGTAGGAGCGCAAGGAGAAGTATCTTCGTCAGCCTTAGCTATCAAAGCCATGGTTACATGGGAGAGAGTTGAGGGAAACCATAAGTTTTTTTATTTTATCTAAATATATAGTTAAATTTCTTATAGATGGTTACCATGTCTATTGGTTTTCTTCATGAGAGTTTCTACATCCTTAAGTCTTCCCATGACTGGTTACTATGTTTCTTAGTTTTCATCATGAGAGTTACGTGTCTCTTGGTTTTCTCCATGTGCCATGGTTTATGGATCATGATTAAAATATATTAATATTTGATTGATTGAGGAAGATGCTAAGTCATTATATTCAATGGAATTCTTTGATGGGAGGAATTCTTGAGGCTATATATAATACTTTGATTACTCTCTCCACTCATGAAAATGGAAGGAACTTGTGTATTTCGTCACCAAGCCATAAGGGTGAACGAGGAGAGTGAGTTGTGAAATAAAAATGGCATCACTTTTTTTTAAAACATTTTGTTTCTTCAGCAATCTATATGACCTTTTTATTTATTAGTTTGTATTTCTTCGCACTTTTTTTCATAGTCCATTAGGGCTAAAAATGCAATTTTTGGAGCAAAATGTGCAACTTGACGTATTGTTGTTTGCACATTATACATTTTCTTTGATAGTATAAATTGCATCTGAGTTATGTTCTGTGGTATTACTTTATGCTTTCTTCAATAATATTTTTTGCACATTCGTATGCTAACTTAGAAAGTTTGTCATCAGGCAGCAAGAAGTGCAGGTGTTCCAGTTATTCTGGACGCTGGAGGGGTGGAAGCCCCTATTCCCAAAGAACTCTTGAGCTTCATTGATATTCTGAGTCCAAATGAAACAGAGCTGGCCCGTTTGACTGGACTGCCGACAGAGAGTTTTGAACAAATTAGTCAAGCTGCAAAAATTTGCCATGAGATGGTGAGATTGAGTACATAAAGTGGTACTTGAATTAGACAAAGTGTACATCACTTATCTTAGTGATTATTCATGGTTATCACTGCTGTAACAGCTGATCGGAATTATAACTAATAATTCTTATGGGTTCCCCAAAGTTTAGGGCTGTTAACTTCAATTTTTTTGAAAATGTTATATTATATTGAACTGATAAGATTCGGACTGTTGGTATGCGCATATATACGTTCTAAACATTGTCTGGCTTGCATGGCATTTTGTTTATTCATTAATACCATCTCTTTTTTGTGCATACTTTTCCATCATAGTTGGTTTACAACATATTTCCTACTGAACAACAGCTAAGACAAGTAGCAAGACTTGCCGAAACCAATTGACATTTATGCATAGAACGTAGAATATTGAGGTGAGTAACTTGCTGGAACTTTTTGGGTGACGGAAAAAACAAACACATGTTTGTTTGGAAAAGCATACAATAGAGTAACCAAGGAGGAATAAAGTCATATTGAATATCATTTTGATAATTTCAAAAGGTGGGAGCATTAACAAGTTTGCAAACAAACTATGGAGATACTAAGGAGTTTTTAGGCCTTCCTCAGGTGTCAGCTTTAACCCTTTACCTTTTACACATTATGCAAGCATTGTAGTTGGTGAAAATTAAACTTTACCCCCTTGTAGTTTCACCCAAAATCACGTGATCCCCTTCAAGTTTTTTTTGTGCCAAACTAGAACCTATAGTTTTATAAAATAACACTTAACCCCCCTCTGTAAGCTATCCATTACTACATTTAAACAAAATAGCTGGAACTAATCACAAAATAACACTTAACCCCATCTGTGAGCTACCCATTGCTACATTAACGAAACACAAACACATTTAACTAGAACTTTGGGGGGTAAACTGTCGTTTTTTAACTTGAAGTGAGTTAAGTAATTTTGGGTGAAACTACAAGGGGACAAAGTGTAATTTTCCTACGTAGTTGTTCGAGATGAAGCCCCTCGGTGCATGTAACCGTAGGTTATATAGTGTTATTAATGAACTAGGGCATGTGTCGTATTAAATTGGATTCATTGGAAGGAAGTATAGTGGATTGAAACATTAATACTTAGTGGAACTAAAACTGAGATTATGTGCAGCTTTAGTGGCAATATATGATGAATTGAGGATCTAGACGAAATTGATCCAAAACATTGTTTCTTCCTTGATTTGATTATAGAAATATAGGCATGAATACGTTTCAGCTAGGACTAATACATAGCGGATAGAGTAGCGATGTCAAGAAATGTTGTGTGATTGCTGAATAAAATTAAAACTGCATGAAGAAACCTACTCAATGGTAGGACCATCTTTACCATACGAATTAGAATATTGGGCAATGAATTGACAGATGGAATCACAAATGAAGATGTTGAAGTGGATGCATGGTGATGTTAGAGAAGTTAATTAGAAATCTTAGGAGTAGCACCCATGGAGGATAACTAACAGGAAAACATTAGAGATGTGCAAGCATGTGCTTCCAAAGACCATATTAGGAGCGTTACATAACATTTAAAGGAGGATATTAATGTCTTAGAAACACAAGTAACGAGAAGGAATTTGCACACTTCCCTTTCTGATGGCGTAACATTGGGGAAAAGGCATGATGATCAATGAAGCCTACACAAAACAAATGGGACATGCCTCGCTGTTGATATGTTTTGGTAGAATGTCGATGACATACCATAAATGGGCACTTGGCAGTATTACATTTCTTTGATTTGATAGATAATGACGTAGTCCATTTGAATACATTATGTAAATGTATTGCTTTTAGCGGTATCATGTGCCATTGTGTGGTGGATACAAGAAAGTATTTTTGAATTTGCAAATTCAAAATTTCCACCCTCCAATACTTGACTAGCTTTTTAAAAGATGGGGTTACCTTGCACCTTCCTCTTGAACAATTTTGGGAAGAAATAAAATTTGTTTTAAGGCATAATGGTCAATTTGTACCTCCAAGAGATTCAAGACCCATGCATGTATAGGCTACACCTAATAATACTTGTGACGAATTGTTCCTTAACCTCGGTGAATAGTAACTTTTAAGTATTATTTATAGGAATTTTTAGTCTAATCCCGAGCAACCCACCTTAATCAACATTTACGAGACAACGCTATTTAAGAGAGGTTGATTTAGGTTGGGTGGGAGTTAGATATTCCTTTTGCCTGAATGATGGTTAGACATGCACCTTCTTTAGATATGTATCTTATACGACTTTCTGTAGTATTCACACCATGACTAAACACCATCAAACATTGTCCTAAGTATTTTGTTTCAACTTTTGGAATCCGTCTTCGCAGGTCATTTCTTTTGAGTGTGATTATGTTGTCATTCCAATCGTTTCATATATTTCTCACAATTTTGCACCCGTGTTGTTTTGTATCTCCTCTTTCTTCAACCTTCAGCTCATATCAACTCGCTCTCCCAATTGGAGCCTCCCCATTTCTTCATTGCATATATCCGTACCATGTCAATCTTTTCTCTTGTAGTTCGTCCTCAACTAGTGGAACTCTTATAGCTCCTTTAATGAGCTTAATCATCACCTTAACATTCTCATCTCTACCAAATTATCTTGTGCGTGAGTCCTTTTTATTGCCAAACCTTCTGAACCAAACAACATTGCATGACGTATTTATATCATATTAATTTCTCCTTAACACTTGTGAAGCACCTCTCCACTTTATCCACACAGCTCTAATTCTATTAGATATGTCATCTTCTCTCTCCATTCTTTAATACTAATTTAAAACCCTTATGCTCTGAAATTTCATCCATAAGGCCAACATAAAATTCAACCCAATCCTTATCTTATCAACTAGCACTTTATCATCTACAAATAACATGCCACAAAACTTCTTGATTCCTAGTAATTCCACAAGACACACAAGATTTAAAATCTTGGTATAAAGGCTTAATTTGAAAAATAAAAGGCGCATCCCCAAAAAGTTCAAAATAGAAGTTTACAAATAATTTTTTTTTGGCGAAAAAACCATTAAAGGTGAAGGTAGTTATCAAAAGTACCTTATCAACTTGAATTTTCTTGATTCAATTATGAGAGACTAACGGTTCTCTCTTCCTCCTCTATCTTCTCTCCTCTGTTCATCAACTTTGTTTCTCTCCTCTCTTTCTCCTCTATCTTCTCTTCTTTCTTTCTCTTCATCTACTTATTTTCTCCCTTCTCTCCTTTCTCTTCTCCTCCACTTGCTCCATTCGTGTCGCCCTCCACATGTTCACCGCTTCATTTCCCCCTTCCTTTGACCTCCCCTCATCACAAAGAAACCCTACACCAACTAATTTACCTCTTTTACCTCCCCTCTCACTCTGATCCCCCATTCCCACAGACTTGCTCTTTAGCCTTATAAAAGTTCAATTCAGTGGGTCAAAACCATTTAGATCAAATCCACTCCATTAATGATTAACTCCTACATCCTCAACCCCATCTCGATCCCTTTTAGATAGTTGGATTTAATCCAATTTCTTAAATCCAAAGTCCATTAGCTATCAAATCAAAACCCTAATCCATTTGACTTGATACGAACCCGAACAAATTTTAAATCGGACCATCTATCTTGTTTGAGCAATAACTTGAGTGTTCCTTACTCAAAATTGAGTATTCTTGGCATCAATTCGAAGCTCTCAATGAGCTGATTCCATCTACCACATCCTGCCTCTTTAACCCTACATCGATGAGTTACACTTGACCAAAAGGCAGTAACATTCTCCCCAAATGTGCTCTTTTATTAATTTTTGGAATGCTGAAGGACATCACGAGTTGTTCTCCACTTGACATGAGATGCCTAGATAATGAAGAATAATGGGTGTGAGTGCCCTCCTTATCATAGATGTGGCATTGATCTCCCCACAGGAGACGTGTCATTGCTTGATTGGGTTCTTGATGCTTTTCTTTGTTTAGTGGTTTAGATAGATCTACTTAATATTCAATGAAAGCGAAACTTATATTGTATTCATTATTTTTTAATATGCTTATGTTTTATGATTCTCACGATGAACATATCAAAGTACAAGAATCCATTCGCTGATCAAGTTAAAGAGACATGCATAAAACACGCCACATTGACTGGGCTAGCAATCACTATATCTTTGATTTTGGTTTTAAATGGGAGTGAGTCATTAGTCCTTGAAACCAGTTTGTAGTTTGATCTACTGAGTCGTAGTCTGTAGACTCAAGAGCCTAAACCAGGTCTCTAAACATGTCTTAGATGCAAGGGGAGCAACTGTTCAGAGTTGTTCATTTGCATTTTGAAGATTGCAATGGTTTGATTTTAGACAATTGTCTTTATGCAACAAACATTAGGATAAATTTGCTATTGGTATCATCTCTTCAGGGGTGCATATGTATGTAAGGGAAAGTCGGATAAGTATGAAGTATGCTTGTTTGTAAGCCACCCATTAGGGACTCGTGGTTATCAGTTCTATGATCCACGGGAGCAGAGGGTATTTGTTAACACCAATCTTGTTTACTCGAGGAAGATACCAAAATTAACCGCTAGCTCAGTAACATAATTGTTTAGCATGAGATAATAGACACAACCGTGGTTCTGGGATTGGAGATACAGTTAGATGAGGTAAATATACTGGAGACCACGGACCTTGACACAAACTAGTACTTCACTATCTCATTGCGATGGGGGGATTGTTAGGCATCCTGAGTCCTGACAGGTTCATTTTCTTGGGAGAGTGTTCTGACGCTATCTTGGAAGGACATGAATCAATCCTTGTAACTACATAGAGGCAATATCCTATAAGGACTGGGGACAAACCATATATCAAAGTTGGAGACCATGTGCTCCAACTGGGCCTAGGATCTTGTAGAACCACTCAGGACAATGGCAGGAAGTTTAGACCATGTATTCCAACACAGAGGTCATTAAACCCATACAGTGTAAGAGGGCCTCTAGGAGGAAGAGAGGAGTGGACGGGAAACTTTCAAAGCAAGGCTAGTTGCAGAAGGGTTAACGAGTACTAATCTGACGAAAAAAGTCTACTTGTTGCTCTGCTATAAGTCCCTAAGGATTCTCCTATCCATTTTTGCACATTTCGATTACGAAATATGACAATCATTTTGATTTTCGATTACGAAATATGACAATCATTTACGAAATATGACAATCCGATACTGTGACGATGGTGTGGCAGTGATGCAGTCCAAGGAGTCGAGGAACAACAATGGATGAAAGCACATAAAGTGAAAATACCATTTGATTAGGGAGAGTACATTATAGGGACATTACATTCACAAAGATTGTGTCCACGTACAACCTTGTAGATCCTTTCACGAACGCGCTACCTGGGATTTTTTTTTTTTTTTGAGTCTCATGTGAAGGGCCTAGGTGTGAGATGCCATGTGAGTTGGCTATGAGTACAAGTAGGAAATGTTGGGATTATATCTCAAAAGCCAATCCATTTTTGACATCTATTCATGGTTAATGAATTTTATGTTTGAGAATCTGTATTAGATCTATTCAGGATCATCGTCTAAAGGATATGGTTTCTTCTAATTCAGGGTGTGGAACAAGTCCTGGTGAAGCTTGGGGACAAAGGATCAGCTCTGTTCGTGGAAGGGGAGGAGCCAATCAGGCAGCCTGTGGTTAGAGCCGCAAAAGTTCTCGATACCACCGGAGCTGGTGATACCTTCACCGCCGCCTTTGCAGTGGCTCTTGTGGAGGGCAAGACCAGCCAGGAATGCCTGAGATTTGCTGGTACAAAAAAGGGTTCCCATTTTCACAGCCCAGATCCTAGTAGTACTACATTTATCTATGCCGAACACTTACGATGTGAACCCGTCGATGTTACAGCTGCAGCAGCTTCTCTCTGTGTTCAAGTGAAGGGTGCGATTCCTAGCATGCCCGAAAGGAGCGCGGTTACGGAGCTTCTCGAGTCTCTATGAGGGTGCGTGTATTTTCTGAACATCGGTTCTCTAGCGGAGGACGAGGCAAATAAGCACTCGAGGGAAGACGACGAGTCTCGTATTCTGACAAAATAAACGAGCGGTTGATTCCTCTTTCTTCCACTCAGAAATTCCTTTTGGGGATCCAAAGTTTTTAACTCTCCATAATTTAAAAGATTCTGATTCTGATTCTGATGGCGGTTTGTTATATGCTCCTGCAAATGATTCGGCAGAGCGGTAAGGGGTGGATTTCTGAAGCTGTAGCCTCTGGAATGTGAGAGTTATGGTAATAAGAGAGCTTAGCTGATGATGACTTCCTTGTTTCAGTTTATGAGTCAAGTCTGATGTTTAGATATGATAGACTTGGTTAACAGTTCTTGTCCATTGATTTTAGGGCGTTTTGCACCGCAATATTCTCCAAGTACAACTACATTTTTTTTATAAAAAAAAAAAAAAATCCCGATTGTGTCCCCTGGTTATTTTCCCAAGATCCACGACATAGCTGGTGCGGGGTGGTTGCAGCTCCCTGCTGCTGCATGCCTCCATCGACACCGCCACTGCCTCTGCATACCTCTGTCGTCACCGCCACCAAAACTAATGCAGCTAGCTGCTGCCGCATCCTCCTTCCTCCTCTGTTGACTTTGTTGGCAGAGGGTGGCTACCGACACGTTGGGCTAGGGTTCCGGCAAGGAAGAGGAGGAGGGAGGCAGAGGGGGGACATGGAAGTTGCATTTGCTAAGTTGGAAGGCAACCGAAACCATTTGTGGAAGATTCCCTCTTAAGAGGCGCCTTTGCCGGATCAGATCTCACGGTGAAATACACCGATTCATCCAGGTTAAGGAGAAGAGCAATGCTATTCAGCCCAAAGGTTTTCCCGAGTCCGTTTAGTCCGATTGATGTGGCAGCGTGCAACTGGTGGTGTAAAAGACTTAAATGTCGTTAGTGGGTTTCAGCCACCAGCTTCACGCTGCCATGTCAATCGGGCCGGCGAAATCGGGAAAACCTTCGGGCTGAATAGCATTTCTCTAAGGAGAATGATTGCGCAATTATAATACCATGTGTGTATGTGTGTGTGGTAAAAATTATGCACCTATCCGTGCTGGACATGTGGCCAAGTAGAAGAGAGAAAATTCAGCCAGACCCGTGGGTTGGTAAAAACCGAGCGATCGGTTTTGGGGTACAGGAAAATAGGTGCTCGGGATGACCGATCGGATCTTTTGCAAATCGATCGGATGTGATTACTCGCATCGGTGATGTTAGGTCGAATGATCAGTCTGACTGCTTCATGATTCAGTTTTCTGATGGTGAGCGATTGCTTTTACCTTCTTTGAACTACATTTTGCCTCCGTCAATTCAGTTTTGATTAGATAAAAATAACCGAACGACGAAATTAAGTAGTTGACAAAAGGGGGTATGGTGCTAACATTTCAAACTTTAGGGAGCGATTTGTAACAAAATAAACTACAGGGGGGGTAAAGTGCAATTTACCCTTATATAAATAATTCACACTGATATATATGACAAGAACAATACATCAATTGGGTACGTAAAACACATCTTATTACCTTCATACATGGCTTATCCAACTTTTTTATCTTTATTGATCTCTCATCAGTTTGTAAGGAATTTGTGGGATAGCTTACAGGTATCTTGTCAGTAGCCGAGTCGCCTCGGCGACTGACAGATGTCATTTCAGTAGTACAGTCATATGTACTCCAGGATGATACTAGAGTTTGTGTAATATGATTTGAGCTCCATGTTGGGGCTGAAGAGTGATCATGGTGTGGGGAGCGTGGGCATACGATGGTGATAGCTCGAACGAGAACCGCTGAAGGATTGCCGCCAACCCCATCTTAGCTTCGATGATGGCGAAGTTCTGCCCGATGCAGATCCTCGGGCCCCACCCGAAAGGAAAGTAGGCGCCCTGATTCTTCGACGCCTTCGAGACCCCCTCAGCGAACCTCTCGGGCTTGAACTCGCTGGCGTCTTCGCCCCAGAACTCTGAGTCATGGTGTGTGAAGAGTATAGGCAGCATGAGCTGCACTCCTGGGGGGAGGGTAATCTCTCCCACCTTCATTTCTTTGTATGTTCTCCGGCCCACGGCAATCCCCGGTGGGTATAATCTAAGAACCTCATACAGAATCATAGTTACCTGTAACATAAGTTTCAAAGATTTTAGGGCAAATTACAAAAACTTCCCTGAACTGTACACCTGATTTCATAGAATCGCATTGGTCCCTCGACTTCTTTTCTGAACAATTAGATCCCTGAACTATGCTATGTGCGCATTTAGCCCCCCTCCGTCAACTTTTATTCCAAAAAAACCCCTATCAATTTCAAATAAGACTCAAATGATTTTTGAAATATTCAACTTATGCTTACTAGGATGAGGGTAATTTCGGAATAAAATTTGACGGAGGCGGCAAAATGCACACAGAGCATAGCTCAGGGTTCAATTTGTTCAAAAAAAGAAAAATTTTTTTTTTTGAGGGACCAATATGAAATGAGATGTATAGTTCAGGGGTGGCATTTGGAATAAGAACGTAGACGAGAATTGCAGAATAACATGTTTCCCAAGTGTCAGAAATGTGATTCTATTGGATCATGAAGAGAGATACTCACGATTTTTAACCGATTTAAGCCATCCAAGTCTGGTTTATTTTCTCCGAAGACCTGCAAAACCTCTTCCCTTGCGCGCATCTGCCAATCGGGATGCATGCTAAGAACAAGCATAGTCCATGTGAGGAGGGCTGATGTGGTCTCATGCCCAGCAAAGTAGAACAGCTTGCATTCTTCGATCACCTCGTCTGTTGTCATCCCGGTGCTCTTGGAATCACCATGCTGCTCAGAATGACTCCGGTTCGATTCCATGAGCAAGCCGAGTAGGTCATCGTTAGTACCTTCTCCCTTTCTTATACCCCTCTCTCGTTGCTCAATCATGCTCCTTAGAAGCGCTCGGACCTCTCTATAGATTTCCTTCCTTCGATTGTTCTTTCTGGTGGGTAGAAATCTGCAACAGGCCAGTAGCATTTTTTTCTCGTATCACATCTAAATGACTTTGTTCAGCTAGAGTCCATGTAACGAAATCAAAGATGATTTCCTCATGGATTTAGAGTTAACTTAATTATAACCATAATCATCAAGCCATGGCCCATCTACTTGGGGTCGGCTTTATCAATCCTTCTTCACCATTCATTTCTATTAGAGTGAACTTAATTGAAAGGTACAAAAGCTGCACCTGTAACCAGGAATGTATAAAGTCTGAACAGCTTGGATAAGAAGCTTAGCTTGCTCTGCTTGGAGTTGAAATATGCGCCGTCCTTCTTCGTAGCTGCTACCGAACGCAGTCCGGGAGATCACATCTGCGGTGAAGCTTTGGAGTTCTGGCCAAACGTCCAATTCACATGATTCTTTGGAACCCACAAACATTTCCCATCTGTTAATCAGTTCGTCACAACACGTAGAAATTGCTGGTACCATGCGCTGCAGATCAATACAGGAAGTGGGTGTCGTTAATCGACATGGTAGAAAATCTTGGCATCGAGCATCAACTAAAAATTCTCAAGGTCTGATTAGTGACAGTTAATAGGATTCGAGGGACTGACCTTGATCTTCTCTATATGGAAAGCAGGGTTGATTATCCTCCTGTGCTTGACCCATTTTTCACCCTGGTAGTTTGCGAGTCCGGTTGCCAACAAATTCCCCAATGGGTTTGATTTAGGCTTCTCAAAATGACCAAACTTGTTAGACATGATTTCCCGTATCAGTTCGGGGTCCATAATGTGCACTCTAGGATACGGCCCGAACCAAGTGAAGGACACCTTACCTAATGTTTGGGAAGCATGAAAGATTATCAGGGAACTGTATAACAATTAGGACTATTATCTTAAATGAAAGAAAAAGGCCTTTCAAATAGACAACCAAGAAGTCACACCTAGTTTATTATCCCCTTGCAAAGATACAGAGGAGAAATATGTGAAAGGAAGAAAATTGAGAAAAATTAGGAGTGCACATGTATAAAAAACATGTATGTGTAAGCAATTTACATGACTACTTGAAACGTTTGATACTATCATTAATAAAGGCATAAACTTGGTTTGCACGACTAATGATCCGAAAATTGCAGTCAATTAGAAAAATCTTTCGTGCTTCGTTCCGGCCTTGATTCATTGTTCTTCAAGCTGGAGATCTCCATCGTCAGCAACAACACAACATGGCGGATAAAGACAACAGTTGTCCCTTGACTCCCTTCTACAAAGGCTCCCTCATTTGCTTGGTCTGCCTTGTTCGGTGCCGTCAAACGAGATCCACAACTCAAAAATTTGACAACCCAGAAGACGTTAGAAGTCACAACACAGTGAAAGTCCCTCCTTCCTATTAGTTAGGTTAGATTTACTTTTTAGCCTTATTTCTTGAGATGTTGGTTAGACCTCGGTTTTTTTTTTTTTTGCAGCTTCATGGTAAGAGCATGAATGTCATGTCTGCTGCAATCAATTCGAAGGAAAAGAACAGAAGAAGAACCATATTTAGAGGTTTCATCGCTGATTTCAAGGTTTATTCACTAAACAACAAGCTTCTAATTAACCTCACTCGCTAATTCTTCATGAAATTTCTTTATTACCAAATCCCTACTTTGAATTTGGGTTTCTTATCATTTTCTAATCATTTCATTATTTTACTTGGTGGAGAATGGAGATTCTTTTCTTGTAGTTCATTCTATTTGTTAAATATAGATTGTGTTATCCTTTCTCATCTTTCTCTGTGTGTGCGCACGAGTATGTTTGCTGGTTTGTATTTGAGTGATGATTCTCCAGGTGTTTTATAAGCATACAAATTTATCCACAATAAGAATATGAATAGTATTCATTTATGAGTTTTTTATCATCTCTTGCATACCCATTATAATTGGGAATAATTATGATACTATAGATGTGAAATCCTACATATTTTCTGATGTTTTAGAGACCTCGATTTTACAGCATGTTTGTCCTAAAATGTTAGCATGTTCTAAAATATTAGCATTTCATTTTGTTTGAATGGTTTTGACCAAAATGGGTCAACCTTTAAATGATATTTAAGTTAAAATATTGAGAAAATATCATGATTTACATGGAATAGATTCAAGGAAATAATAAAAGAAGGTTCATGTTTATTGTTATTCTATATATATTATGGCTGAATGTAGTGTAATATATTTTTCAATACAATTGTTTTTGTATCTTAACCTTAATTTTGACTTGCATACCTTATCCCATTTATATGGGATCAACTTCATGAATCAAATTGATGAACCAACGAAGTTCTGCAAAATTATTACAGAATCTGACACCAACCTTCTTTAATACGTTTCAGGTTTTTGGTTTAGACATTTCTTGCTTACAAAAAAACTATTGAAATAAGGAAAATCTAAGAAAATTGGTCATGAATACAAGCTTAAATATATGAAGAGAAGGATAATACTTAAAATGGAGTTGGAATATTGTGGATAACATATGAATGATAACATTGTCGTCGTTAAAATAATCAGTAATACACTATTGACAATAAATTGGTTTTAGGTGAGGTTATCTACGAATAACTTATCTTAAATGGAGCAATAAACATTTAATTACCTAGAAGAGTGGATCAAATGTGTCACAAATAGATTATCTTCTTTTAAGAAGATATATTGGAAGAAAGTTTGATCTCACATCATTGGCTAGTAGTTATGGATGCTCATATTGAGGGCAATAAGAAAAGAGAAGAAACTACAATCACCACAAGAAAAATGTGGTGGAATTTAATATGGAATAATTTCATAGTAGAGGAGGGAAGTTAGATCTTGAAAGGTAAACCAAATATGATGTGGGATCAGGTGACAAATTGTATTAAAAAGATTGCTAGTGAAGTTCTCGGCTAAATATAGTGTAAAACGATGTGGGGATTAAGAAAGCCAATGGTGGAATAATAAGGTTCAAATGCTTATCAAGGAAAAGAGAACAAATGATATTGAGGACTATGAAAGGTATAAAAAAGCTAGGAAGATGCTAAAATAGCTTGTTAATAAGGCCAAATTTGCAGTTTTTGTGACTTTATGATAAGGTACTCTCCAAAGAAGGGTGGGAAAGAAATATACGAATTAGCTAGAATGATGTAAAGGAAAACTAGAGATGTTAATTTAATTAGATCCATCAAGAGTTATGACAATACTATCTTGGTGAAGGACGATGAGATTAAAGAGAATGGAAAGCTACTCTCAAAACTTACCAAATGAGCCCTCTTTTAGAGTGTGTATTTAAAATGACCACAATCAATGACTTGATGTTTACCATAGCTAAATCAAAATAACTGAACTGGTGGCTTTAAAAAGGATGCAAAAGTTAAATCATTTGTCATGATGGGATACCAATTTATGTTTGTAACATCTTAGGAGAGGATGGATTAACTTTTTAACTGATTTATTCAATAAGATCTTGAAATCAATGAGGATGGCAAACGATTGGATACTTCCAATATATATGAATAGAAGTGAATTACAAACTGCTTCAAATATCATGGAATTGAGTTTATGAGTCATGAAATTGTGGGAGAGGGTGATGCAACAAAAGTTAAGAAATATGATAAGATTTTTGAAAAAAAAACCCAATTCAGATTTATGCCAAGAAGTTAAAAGAATGGAGGCTATTTTCTTGCTAAGACAATTAATCAAATGTTTTAGATAGAGCCTAGGGGAAAGAATCTTGATATGTTTTTTATTTACTTAAAATAAAACAGGTACAATACCACATAATATAACATGGTGGGTGTATGAGGGTGTAAGAAGTGATTATGGCGAGGCAGATAAGTTTTCAAATTCATTGAGGACCAGCACTAAGCTCATGTGTTTCTACTATTGTCATTGATGAACTTACTGGCAATATGTAAAAAGTTAAAAGTAACACGGTCTAAGTTACTGGCTACATTTGTTAATGCTAAATTTGTATTCTAGATGAATGTCTTCGGAGATGAGGGTTTAAAATTTAGTAAAACTAAAAAGGAGTATATGTAATGCACTATCAATGGAAATAATAATGATAATGAAGCCCTTTTCAAAATTGATGGCAGATAAATACAACATTGCAATTGTTTTAGGTGTCTTGGGTTTATTATAGAGAAGATGGAGATATATAATATAATATATCTTATAGAATTATTGTTGATTAGATGATGAGGAGATAAGCTTCGGGGGGTGCTATGTGATTGACGTATGCCTTTAAGATTTAATTGAAAATTTTATACGACAATAGTAAGATCCACAATTAATATGGTTTAAAATGTTGTGCCATAAAGAGGCTCAAGCATACAAGATGAGCGAGACAAAGATGAAGATTTTGAGGTGTATCTACAACAAAACTAGGAGGGTTTTAGTGAGGAAATGACGGGGATAGGGGTGCGCCAGTACCCGAGACCCAAACTCAACCCAATTTTAATAGCCCATATCTTAAACGAGACCAGGTCCATATTTATGATACCTTTTCTCTTATTTATTTGCTATTTTCGGAGTTAATTTTAAATTAATTTCTGCACATATCAAAACCCACTTTATAAGGGCTTCTTTTATGTTTTAGGAGTTCTATGTCCATACCCATTAGGAATACTAGTCCTATGGCCTTTGTTGGGTTTGTTGGCTTATAAAAAGGCCTCCAAAGCTCTAGTTTCATTTATGAATGATGAATAAAATTTGAAACATATTGATATAGAGGTTTTTGTGGCCCGTGATGGTTCTTCTTCCCCGATCGTGAGAGAGGTCGACAATAAGAGGTTGTAGGGTGAGATGCCTTGGTAATCGTATCTCCCCTCTTCTCATCTTTTCTCTTTTACTTTTATTTCCAAGAATCGTATCATCCACATAACCTAAAATATCATCTTCACCATCAACCCATCGCCGCCCATCGCTGTTTTCTTCGAAAACCTAGAAATGCCTACATCTGAACCCAAAATCTATTAATAACTCTCTAAATCCTCACTCGAATTTCCCACCAACCAATTTTTTTTTAACCACCCATCATTCCTACACCCTCATACTCCAAGTTTCCAAAATCTTACAATCGAATTGGACCCCAATTTCATCCAATTCCAAATTTGGAATGCACAATCCAGATATGGGAAGACCATGATATCTTCATGTCCATCGGTCGGATCACTACCAAACTTTTATTAGTCCTTCTGTATGTGAGTAAAAATAGGCTTACACGTGTCATCATCCTATGGAGAGCTACGAAACACCTTGAGAAAGATGAATAACTGGAGAGACAGAAGCAATATAAATTTGACAGAAGGAATGCTACACAGTTTTTTAGGAATGTTGAGAGGCAGATAATGTGACAAGAATGATAACAGATATACATGTGACAAAAATATATTATACTACATTCAGCCATAGTATGTAATAACAATAAACATAAACCTTCATTTATTATTTCCTTTAATCTATTCCATGTAAATCATGTGAATTAATGATTTCTTAGTATTTTTAACTTAAATATCATTTTAAGTTTGACCCATTGTGGTAAAAAATATTCAAACAAAATGAAATGCTGACATTTCAGGACAAACATGCTGTAAAATTAAGGTCTCCAAAACATTAGAAAATATGTAAGATTTTATATCACAATCCGTCCCAATGTATAATGGGTATTCAAGAGATGATAAAAGAAACTCTAGCTTTACATAAATGAATACTATTCATATCTTAATGTAGATAAATATGGATACTTATAAAACACCTAGAGAATCATCACTTAAACACAAACCAACAAACCTACTAGTGCGTGCACACAGAGAGAGAGATAAGAAAGAATAAAACAATGTATATTTAACAAATAGAATGAACTAACAAAAAAAAAATCCTCATTCTACACCGAGTAAAATAATGAAAGGTTAGAAAATTACAAGGAACCCAAATTCATTGTAGGGATTTGATTATTACAACATTTCATACAGAATTAGCAAGTGAGGTTAATTATAATCTTGGTTTTTTAGTGAATAAACCTTGAGATCAACGATGAAACCTCTCAATATGGTTCTTCTTATGTTCTTTTTCTTCGAATCGATTGCAGCAGACACGCCATTCATACTTGTACTTCTTAGCATGAAACTACAAAAAACAAAACCCTAGATCTAACCAGGTTCTCAAGAAAGAAGGGCAAAAAGTGGATCTAACCTAACTAATAGGAAGGAGGGACTCTCACCATGTTGTGCCTTCTAACGTCTTCTGATTTGTCAAACTTTCGAGTTGTTGATCTCGTCTGATGGCCTCAGACAGAACAAACCAGACAACCTTCGTAGAAAGGATAACCACCATCTTCAACCGCCATATTGTTTGTTGCTAACGATGGAGGAGATCTCCATCTTGAAGAACAGTGGATGCCAGAACAAAGCGCAAAAGAAAACTTTAAACCCTCTTCGACTTTTCCCTTTTTTCGTCTTTCTCGACTTCAGATAATGGGCAACGAGATTCCTCTGGATCGCCCCTTTAGGGTGTGTTCTTTTCATTCCACTCACTTAAGGAAATGGAAGTGATGTGCACTCACGTATATTTCCATTGACACACTTGTATATCACCTGTGCTTTTGGGCCAAAGGAAATTTAGTGATGAAATCTATTTCCCCTGTTCTTTTTAGCCAAGGAAATGAAAATTAGTAATCATGAGACCGAATGACAATTACCCTTGGAATAATATAAACTATTACAGTATGAAATTATTAAAGCATAAGGCTTGAAACCCCACTTTCCTCTCTAACCATATCTTCTTCCCATCAATAGGTACGCTAAAAAATATATCAGCTCAAGCCTTATTACTGCACAGATAGTCCACACAATTTAGTATATTCATATTAGCGAGGCCTTCTACTTTCTTGATCTCCTCCCAGATACGGTTCATGTCAGCTCGAGCATAGTTAACAAGTCGGAAGTCGGGAAAAAATCGACTAGGGAAGAAGTCGGAAAAATCGGGAAGTCAGAAAAATTGGGAAAAAGTCGAAAAGGTCGGGAAAGACTCGAGAAACAAACGACAGAATTTTATAACATATTTATATATAAATGTTACAATAGGTTTTTTGAGCAATACATGATGGGATTAAAACACAATTAATCGGGATTAAAACGTTAAAATCGTGACTTTTTCATAAAATCGTGACTTTTTAAAAAAATCGGAAAATAGTCGCGTAGCGAACGGTTACTGAATAAGTTGTGTTTTAATCGAGACTTATTCAAAAAAATCGGAGTTTTTGGTGATAGAAAACTCGGAAAGAAATAACTTTTATTGATTTCGTCAATCCAGTCATATTTTCCTAATTGAATGCAACTAAGAAAAAAAGAAATCTTTTAAAGGTTCTCTTTTTTTTTTGTAGGAATTAAAGGTTCTCAACAATGTAAATATTATTTGTATTTTCCTGCAATTGTCTTGTTAGCTTCTCAAAGTGTTTAGTGCATTTCCTCGCAATAATCTTTTATCAGAGGTTCAATCACTAATGTTTGTAAATGATCAGCATGATGACATGAACAAGTCAACAATAACACTGAATAATTTGGTAGGAAGATTCGATGCCTTGTTAAAATGGAAGTATGGGTCTGTTGATGAAGCAACTCTTGCACAAGGCATTGAATCAAAAGGTGGTGCCAACATGTGTTAATGAGCCGATCAAAGTTTACGGATCTAAGTTCAAACTTCTTTACCGATGAATAATGAAGACTGAAGAGTATATCACATGTATTGACGTGTTTAAGAAATGTTGCAAAAGCAATTACAATATAGACTTTCATCTTGGGGTTATGTGATATACTCGGAATTCTTCATTCATCTATTATGAGTTTGTAGGAGATTTTTGTGATGTATATGGAGCCTACGCTAACCGAGCCTGCTGACTGGCGGCGCCCAGGCGTAGTCGACAATCAGAAGAGTCTCTGGGAGTCGGGCATAGAGGACAGATGTCCGACCGAAACCAATTGGTGCCCGGATAAACCCAACCTAGAGCCTGGGAGTTGGGCTATAGGTTCGAGCGTCTAGGCGAACTGGAGGGCCCCCGAGCGAACTGACTGCTCACAGAACCTTGGGCTACAGGGGGTCGACGCCTAGGCAAAATTTAAGGTGGCACCCGAGCACCCCCGGTGCAGAAACCCAGACGAGTTGTGGCTCTAGGGTTTGGTTTTTAAAGGGCCTTTGAGCCGTCATTGTGCGGATAATTATAAGACGATCAAGGAGGGTTTTGAGATCAGTAAGAAGAGGTGGAGAGGTGAGGAATATCGAGGAGATCGTTAGAGTGGGTGATACCCCTGTAAGATCTAGAATGAGACATGTTCCTTTCGATCATGATTTGGTAGCAAGATTCGATGCCTTGTTAAAATGGAAGTATGGGTCTATTGATGAAGCAACTCTTGCACAAGGCATTGAATCAAAAGGTGGTACCAACATGTGTTAATGAGCCGATCAAAGTTTATTACGGATCTAAGTTCAAACTTCTTTACCGATGAATAATGAAGAGTATATCACATGTATTGACGTGTTTAAGAAATGTTGCAAAAGCAATTACAATATAGACTTTCATCTTGGGGTTATGTGATATACTCGGAATTCTTCATTCATGCATCATGGGTTTGTAGGAGATTTTTGTGATATATATGGAGCCTACGCTAACCGAGCTTGCTGACTGGTGGCGCCCGGGCTTAGTCGACAATCAGAAGAGTCTCTAGGAGTCGGGCATAGAGGACAGATGTCCGACCGAAACCAATTGGTGCCCGGGTAAACCCAACCTGGAGCCTGGGAGTTGGGCTATAGGTTCGAGCGCCTGGGCGAACTGGAGGGCCCCTGAGCGAACTGACTGCTCACAGAACCTCGGGCTATAGGGGGTCGACTCCTGGGCGACATTAAGGTGGCACCCGAGCGCCCCCGGTACAGAAACCCAGACGAGTTGTGGCTCTAGGGTTTGGTTTTTAAAGGGCCTTTGAGTCGTCATTGTGCGGATGATTATAAGACGATCAAGGAGGGTTTTGAGATCAGTAAGAAGAGGTGGAGAGGTGAGGAATACCGAGGAGATCGTTGGCGTGGGTGATACCCCTGTAAGATCTAGAATGAGACATGTTCCTTCCGATCATGATTCTCAAGATAGAGAAGAACATGTTCTCGAGGATTGACGTAGGCAAGTTTTGTCGAACTAGAGTAAATCTATGCGTTGTCTCCATTACTTTTCCGCACATATACTCTTCTTGTTGTGTTATTCCATCGATTGCTAAAGCTCAGGCTGTGCTGTATCTACAACAGGTATCAGAGCACAAGGTTTGGTGGGAGCAAAGGCAGAAGAAGGAAAAGCCAGGATCAAGAAGTTCAACAGGACAAACTTTGGGTTCTGGTTGATGCAGATCGAAGATTATTTGTATCATAATGATTATACCTACCGCTCGGAGGAGAAGCAAACAAGATGAAGGAGATGAGTGATTTAGAGTGGGCCGTTCTTGACAAAAAAGCCTTAGGTATGATCCAGTTGTCCTTATCTGCCTCTGTAGTCTTCAATATTTCCAATGAAACGATTACAAAAGGATTGATGAAGGTACTTAAGAAGATGTAAAAAAAAAACTTATGCTTCAAAGTTCAAACAATGTTTGTCTGATGAAAAACTTGTTCATCTGAGGATGAAGGAAGGAGGAAGCATGGCGGAACACATGAACAAATTCAATACACTGACGAGCCAATTAAATTCGGTTAAAATCAATTTTGATGAGGAGATCTGAGCCCTTTTGATTCTTTTGTTCCTCATGGATAGTTGGAACGGGCATGTGATGGCCGTCGGCAACACTTCAGGATCGAGCACCCTAAATTATGAGGATGTTGTAGTTATCTAGTAAGTGAAGAAGCTTGAAGAAAGTCTTAAGGGAATCCTCAGAAAGTGCCCTACAGAGCATAGAGAGACAACAGAGTAGAGGTCCCTATAGAGGGAAGAGTCGTGGCAAATCCGTGGGAGATCCAAACCAAGGGGTCTTCCTGGCAAAGGTCAACAAGGCGGGTGCTGGAACTGTGGCAAGACGGGGCACATCAAAAGAAACTGTAGACTTCTAAAAAATCAACAACCTAGTCCGAGCACCGCAAAACCATCTGCAAACGTCTCAAAAGCATTGCAAGATGAGGCGTTGACACTATTGATGGACACCAAACATGAGGTATAGGTGATCGATTCACGTGTGTCCTTTCATGCAATATCTAATCGGAAAATTCTAAGCAACTATGTGCAGGGAGATCTCATAAAGGTGTATCTTGGGGATAGTGAGCCATGTAATATAGTTGTGAACGGAGATGTCCAAATAGACCTAACAAACGATCTGGTATTGCGGTTGAAGAACGTGTGACATGTGCCAAATTTGAAGAGGAATTTGTCGACCAACTAGCCGAAGAGGGCTACATGACTACCTTTACCATCGATTCGTGGAAGATACTGAAGGGATCCTTGGTCTTAGCATGTGGCAAGAAGAAAAGAACTCTCTATTGCACATCAGGTAAAATCAATGTCATCTCGGTGGCTTCTACAAGTAAAGACTCGAAGATGTGGAACTACCTGTTAGGCCACATGAGCAAGACCGGAATGAAGATCCTCCTCTCGGAAGGGAAGCTCCCAGGTATAAGTCAGTAAATCTGGAGCTGTGCGAAGGTTAGATCAAGTAGAAGAAGGTCAGTTTCTCGAAGGATGGAAGGACAAGAAAATCGAAGAAGTTGGAGCTGGTGCACATGGATATCTGCGGGCCGGTTCATGGATCATCTCTAGGTGACTCAAATTACTTTGTTACTTTAATAGATGATAGCACTAGAAAGTTGTGGGTGTATTTTCTTAAATCAAAATCCGATGTATTTGATACTTTCAAGAAGTGTAAAGCCCTTGTCAGTGACGAACCCAAGATTTTTCCTCAAGAGAGGCATAATTATGAAAAAAAGTAACTACAGTCGTTGCCTTACAGTCGGAGGCTTCAGCCGACGGTGTGACAATGTCCCTACCCTTCATTCGATCGCGCAACAAAAAACCTGTTAGGATTTTGCCTCGAGTGGAGGAGGATTTCGGTCTTCGGAGTCCTTTAAAAATTTGGGGCTATAACTGGCCGACTCAGTCGGGTTGCGCGAGTCATGGATAATAGACAAGATCCTCTCTTTTTTGTGTGGGAAATTTCATACATACCCCCCCAAAACCTCTAAACATGCCTCGATTCCCACTCGATTCTCATTCACTAAGGTCCATGGGATGAACCCTACGGGGATGCCACGTGCGCGGGTGGTGACTGATAGCGGTGGGCGTTGGCCAGCCAATGGTGGGCGATGGTGGCCGGCGGATGGCGGGGCCCGACCGTGGGTAGCCAATACGGGCGGCGACGGATGGTGGCCGACAAGGTAGTGGTCGACAGGGTTGTTGGTCGGCGACGGCGAGTGGCTCATATAGTGGTGGCCGGCGGCATGGCGGTGGACATTGGCTAGCGGGTGGTGGTAGCCGGTAAGGTGGCGGCGGCTGGTGGTGGACTTGGTGGTATCCCCCTATTGAACATATGTGGAACATACTCGTGGAGTTGTCTCGCTGTTTGTTCCTCAGTTTGTTCAAATAGCGATACTCGTTTCAAATGTCAATATTGATTTGAATCTAGCCAATTGACAGTTTCAAATGGGAACCTCCACGTGAAGTTGGCAAACAAGTTGGCTAGTATTGTTTTTTTGGGTAAATTAAACTTTGCCCCCCTGAAGTTTAGCTCAAAAACATTTAACCCCCCTAAGTTAAAAAACTACATTTTGTCCCTCTTTAATTCAGTTTCGATCAGATAAAAATTACCAAATGAGGAAATCAAGTAGTTGATAAAAGGGGCATTGTGCTAAGATTTCAAACTTTAGGGGGTGATTTGGAACAAAATAAACTGCAAGGGAGTTCAGAGTTTTTGAGCTAAACTTCAAGGGGCAAAGTGTAACTTACCTTTGTTTTTTTCCAAAGTGAGGGAGGGCTTGAGCCCCCCCCTTGGGCTCAACATAGGTCCGCCACTAGCCCTTGTAGAGAATGAGATAAGAAAGAGACTTAAGTGCCTAAGATCGGACAACGGAGGAGAATACTAGAGCAAGGAGTTCGAGGACTATTGTACCTTGAATGCCATACGAAGGCAGAAGACCATCCCTCACACACCTCAACAAAACGGTGTGATTGGGCGGATGAATAGGACCATTATGGAGTGCGCAAGGAGCATGCAGATCCATTCTAGTCTGCTGAAGCAGTTTTAAGCGAATGCAATGAATACAACCGCCTACCTGATCAACCGAGGACCATTGGTTTCATTAGGTGGTGCAATCTAGACTCTAAGACTAAGCTAGAATTAGGATAGTGCAAAGGTTCCTTACCTTTCCTTGATCCCCCAACTGAAATCTAGGATTCTTCACCAACGAGCTTCTCCTATGACTCCACTATAGCTTTGGTTGGGGCCTCTTGGGGTCTCATGGCAGAGGCCTTTGGTATCCACTTGGTCTTAGGCATGGCGAAAATTTTGAGGGTTGGGCCAATGCTTTAGTTGATCGAGCAATCATTTGATGAATGTCCGAAAACTTTGCAAAAATCGTATTTCGGTGACTTCCATTCATACTTTAGAGATTGGGTAATCATTACTGTATCTACCAACCCATCCACTCTACGCTTCTTGACTCGGACTTGTTCGATATCTAGGAGGGTGTTCTCTACCCCAATCTCAACACAACAACATGCGAAGGAGAGATGACCTCGAGCCGTTGTTGGACAATCAACATAGAGTGGTTTTCCAACTACACTCGCCACTCGGGTAATGGAGCGTTTAGAGCAATACTTCACTGGGAAATCTAGCATCTGAACCCACATGGGTATTTTGTCAAACACATCACGTTTGCACTTCATCCTACTATGCCAATACTTAAGCACCACAAGATGGCCCTCAAAATACCAGGGCCCTCCTTCAAGAACCTTCAAGTAATCATCATGTCTTGAAGTTGAACAAAAAATGACCCTTCTTGCGCGAATACTCCTTGTATTGATATAAAAGAAAAACAATTCTATAGCCCATATGGTACTAATAGTAAGATGTACTAAAGAGGAGGACGGAGAGACTAGGTTAGGAGAAAATACTCCTTGTATTAATATCATTATACTAGCACTACCATTACAATTCCATAGTCCATATGTGACTAATAGTAAGATTACATCTAACTATTAGTGAGTCGACACTTGGATGTCTCTTTAAGACCTTGCACAATATTGTGATATACATGCCCACTTGATATTCAAAACATTGAGACACTTGATGCCTTTTAAGAGCATCTCCAACGGGCTCCCAGGTTTCTTCCCTATTCTTGGGGCTCCAAGATGCCACGCAGGTAAAATATGGAGTGGGAATTGAAGTGCACTCCAACGGGCTCCTCACAAATCTCTCCCTATTTCTTGGAAAGACCAAATGCTTCAAACAAGCCAACAGAGCAAGGGGCAAGTGGCTATTTGGGAATTAACAAGAAAAGTGACTTTGATCTTTTTTGTTTTATTCAAATCAGAGAGGGCCCACCACAAAGATTTCCATACTACTCTCGCCAGCACCAGCGAGAGTAGTAGAGAAAACGAATTCTGGCAAAACGTACATGTGGGAGCCCGTTAGAGGGTCGTTTTAACATGGGCCCACACAGTTTCGCTACAGTTCCGAATGAAGTTTTCTGTAGGAGCCCGTTGGAGATGCTCTGAGCATAATAATATAGAGGCATAACTTAACGTTGGTGTGAACGCGTGTAGGTTTTAAGGTGTTCTTAAATCTTAAGTAAGTTCTTAGGTGGCGAACCTAATAGCACCCTCATGCATAGCGAATTCACACTTTTTTCAAGTTTCATGTGATTGGGAGAAATTTGAGACTTCACGGCAGCACATAATTTGTTGTCATTGCCACCACCCACCTCCGGCCACCACCACCACAAGGGACTATTTATCAAAGTCCTTGGGAACTTTGAGTCCATTAACCTGGACGAGTTCATGTACTCAAAAGTCAAAACCCTGGGACTCTGAACATTCAATCAGAGCGTCCCTTTGCTTGCCCGTTTGGGCCTGAGTGGGACTCACCGGTAGGGGCTGGCTTGCATTAACATTTCGGGTTAAACAATATTTCCCCCCTACACAAAAAAAAAAAAAAAAAAGTTAAATTACACATAGACTCCCTGTAGTTTGACCGATTACGAGTTATACCCCCTCATGCTTCAGAGGGGTCTATGTGTATGGTTTTTCAAACTATAGGGGAGCATATGTAGGGTTTTAAACATAAGGGGGTGTAAGTGATAATCGGTAAAACTACAGGGGTCTATGTGTAATTTATCCAAAAAAAAAACACTGCTATTGAACATACAGGGGACATACTCCCGGACATACTGCTGGGGTGGGTGACGTACGTGGTGGGTCCGCAAACCGTCAGCGCATCGGCCAACGCACCCAGCGCTGGCCGATGCGCCCTCACCTCCACAGTATGTCCCGTTGTATGTTTAGAGCTAGTAGAGCTAGTACTGGAATGTGCGTCACTCATGATGTCAGCTCGATCAATCGTGAGGAGGTGCAGATTTACCGTGTCGGGTGATGGCGCCATGGAGGAAGGGAGCGACGCGCGGCGCGATGCGGTGGGAGGGCGGGGCGATGGGCTTCGACCATGCCTCCCTCCTGAGCCGCGTCTCCGCCGTGAGGTCGCCGTAGATCAGGCGGTAGCGGGTGCCCTGGATCCCCTGCGCCCTGAGCGTGCGCTCCAGCCGCCGTGGCCTCAGCCACAGCCCCTCCGCCGCCCTCCAAACCCATGCCAGCGCCACCGCGATCACCGCCCCCAACGCAGCCGTCCAGAGCATGTTCTCTGCCATTGCGAAACCCATCTCCCCTGCCTCCCGATGCGGTCCTTAATTCCCCTCCTTTTCTAGAGAGAGAGAGAGAGAGAGAGAGATATACTCTTTCCGGTCGGGACCAACGAGAGTTGAATGCGGCTGTGATGCGCGCCGGGCCCACCGACCGGGGCCGACCGACTGGAGGAGATCCGAACTCACTTGTGTACATACGTAGTGGGCCCGGGTTCCCTACTCTGCCGCCTTTACAGTTTTGCCAACGGAGTGGACGGTCTGCCCGGTCGGGTGTGTTTCTTGTTGGGTGTGTGTTTGAAAACCACACAAAATAATAGGGGTTTAGTCCCATATCGCAAAAAGGGAAGAAATCCCCTATCAACTTAAAAGGGATTGTCCATTTATCCCCACTAGTCATCACACTAGAGGAGGGGTTCCACTAGCTCAAACATGTGTGCGCGTACGTGCCGGACCGGGCTTGGGCTTGTGCGGCGCATGTGTGTGCGCCCGCGGATCCTGACACGATAGCACCTCCGAAATGGGCTGGTCTGCACTTGCCTTATTTTTATTTTTGCTTTTTAGCCCTCCTCCTCATTTACTATTTTCCATTTGGGACACTAGCCATTACGCGAGAAGCATTGCATGCTAGCCGTTACGAGCAAGCTCTCTGAGAGCTGTAACGTGCGGGTTTAATGGGCTTAATCGCAGCCCATGAATTGTTCCCCTATTTCAGCCTCCCATTAACAGCCAAAGGCATAGATATAAGGCCCGGTGCAACCATGGGATGGGTACAGTCCGAATATCGGAATTGTTCTTTGATTTCTGCCTCTCCCTCTTCTGTTCTCTCGTGTTGTGGTGCTGCCCCCTTGCTCCGAGAAGACTCCCTCTCTCGAATCAAAGCTCTGCTGCGGTGCTGCCTCCCTGCTTCGAGAAGATCTTCGTCGAGTCGTTGGGTTCCTGAAAGTTCACGAGGTTCGCAAAGCCTTCTTGAAGTTGTGCCGACGAGAGGTCGTCTAACCGGGATCGTCGTATCTCCGAGAACCATTGCCACGAGACCTACACGAGGGGGGCAATAAGTTTCTTGGGACAGCGCCTAGCGTACTTCGACAATCAAGCTATAGTTTCTAACTCTAATTCCTTGTTATTAGTAGATCTATTAAAAACGACTTGCATCTAATTCTAAACACTAAATAATTAGAGATAACATAGATAGATTATTTCTCTTTTAGAAAATTTCGGCAAGGTAAATGACGGTTTCATAAAACCCGCTCTGCCTTGGCAAACAATTTCTCAAAGAATATTGTGACTTGCTTTTGTTTGCAAATATTATAATTGCTAAACAAATCTTTTAATCTTAAGAATTTGATTAAGTCCTAAGTTTGCTAGTATTGAATGGTTAAGTTTCCAACATTTTCCTCCCATAAGTGGCTGTTTGGTCCACAAATTTTAGGCTATTTTTGTAAAATTGGAATTGAATTCCGGACCTTGGAGTGTTAGGTTCCTAGAATTGAGGGCGTAAATCGTTGCCGGGAGAAAAATGAATTCTAGGTTGAGGGAAAATGAGAGGGATGATCAATTTCTCATGAGATTGGGGAAAAATGAATTCTACCTTTAAAGGTTTCCCCAGGAAGATGACATGGTAATTTTTTGAATCTTTACTTTTCAAGAATCCCCCATCATTTCTACTTGAATCAAACATCGACAATTAATTCTATTTTTTGTGGCAACCAATTCCGTGAAAATGGAATTGATTACGGAGAAGTAATTTTGCGAACCAAACAGTCCCTAAGCAGTGTTTTAAAAACCGGATCGGACCAGGTGGTTCAACCGGTATGGACCGGAACCGGAACATGTTTTGGTTCGGTCTTTAACCGGTTTATTTGTTAACCCAGGAATCAAACCTTGTCATTGAAGAATTTAGTAAATATCTATTAAAAAAAAATTTATGAGGTTCAGACGAATGAATCTTCGGTTTGAACCGATTTGGACCGAACCGGATGCTTTTTCGGTTTGTCTTCCGGTCTGGTTTTGAAAACACTGCCCCTAAGTGGATTTGGGTAGAAATAGTGCATCAAGTATTCAATTGTAGCTAAGTTTGGGTGGAATTAAAATCAATTCAAGGTAAAGGTTGAGGTACTATGTACATGCGTAGAGCATATACCTGTAAACTATATCCCGAAGAAGAATATATAGCCCATTTAGTTTGGAGTAAAATTTAAACAAGTATACTAAAATTTAATAAAATAAAAATCTTTAAAGATTTTGAAATTATTAATTTTGAAAGTTGTCACCGTCTAGAGGGCCAATAATTGACGGTGGTGATGAACTATTGCAATGATGGAGAGTGCCAGTTGTGGCAATCGACAATGGCAGCATGAGACGGCAGGAGAGATTGGTGGCTAAATGGCAGTGGCATCCAATGCCGGCCTTGTGAAGTATTTGGCTCAATTGCATTGTGCACATGTTTTGTTTATGCATGTTCTTGATCTAGGATTTGTTGCGTGGATTTGATTGTCACGTGTTTGTAGCTGTACTTATCGCCATGGCGATTGTCGTCGCCTTCGTCGCCCATTGATGACCTACATCGGTGCTCGTCGGCACCTCCACTAATCACTCGTCGGCAACCTTGTCAGCCCACTCATCGGCGGCTGGAATAGTTACCCGTCAATAACATCGACTCCCATATCATCGAGCTAGGTGCTCCCTTCAATCCAGGCACCCCTACGTGTCCATGCCATCGCGGTGCTCTGTCACGATTTGTCTGATGTTGCTGCTCGTCATTTGAGCTGACCACCAATCCCGCCTCGTACCAAGGCGATCTTCTGCTCGTCAATGTCAATCTCCTTGGGTTCGGGGTGGCTCCCCACAACCTTTCCTTGCATAGATCACCACAAACCACCCCAGGGGAGGAGGCACTGCACCATGGCCTCCCCCAAAGTCTCTATCATCGTTCCGACCAACCCCGAGGGAGCAGCACTGCATCGCGGCCTCCCCCGAAGTCTCCGACCAACCCGGGGGAGTGGCACTGCACCGCCGCCTCCCTCTACGCTCTATTGTTCTGAAGTTCGCCCTAGCACCGAAGCTGCTAATCCTCCTTTGCAAGCTCACTGCGCTTGGGTGCCGCCTAACTAGCGCTCAGGTACCCAGCTTGTGTTGTACTCTCTGTGGTGCAAAATTTGGCTAACACTTGGAGACGGGACATGCTAGCCTTGCCTGAGGGTCCACAATGACGACGACAGGACCCACTACCCTGCCTGTGGGTCCACAAAGACGAGGGTCGAGCCCACCAGCCTCATCAGGAGTTTGACAAAGTGACTGGGGAAACCGCCCCGGACCCCGGATATTTTCCAAATCTTTATAAATAGTAGACCCGATGAATATTCTAGATCGCTCTTCTGATTTTCAGATCAGACTTTCGAATTTTAGAGCTCTGACTTCCCTTTCCCTCTTCTAAGACAAGTGACACTCGGCCTGTCGAGACCACTACATTTCAAGTGTTAGTGAATTCAGGTTGCACCTTATAACACAGATACGTAGGCTTCGGCTAAACTCCGATACCACATCTTGTGTCAACTCTCTCAATCACTTCTAAATCTAAGTCCACAAACTCTCGACTACTTCAAAGCTCAAGTCTAAAAACCAAACATTTCCGTCGAGCTCAATAGCGCTTTCCAGCTGGGTCAGCTCCTAACTTGCCAATGCATTATTGTTTCGGGGAGACTGTGGGGTATAATTTTTTGTATATTTCATATGAATTCAGTTCTTGGGTTGGTTCGGGTTTACCAGAACCCTAACCTAGAACCGACCTGGATTTAATCGAGTCATGGAAAATGAGAATCGACCCAACCCGACTATGCAAAATACTTGAACCAACCCAACCCATTTCGGTCGGGTTGGTTCGGTTCTCTGGTTTACTTGAGTCTCGACCCAATTAAGTTGCACCCCTAACTGGCGATGATGGAAGCGAGCGGACGCCGCCAATAGCAAAAGAGGAGGGTTGAAATAGGGACATGCCGGGTGTGACATGCAACACCCGAGTGCTTCAATAAGTTGACGTCTTTAAGAAAGAAGAGTACAACGAGTATATTAAGAGAGGCCATACCCGCTCCCCTTATCGATGTGGGACTATTCCGGTGGGATAGCTCCCCATCTGCGCATGGCACGTGTGGCAAGGCACAATCGGTCAACGATCCTGGAGCGGGCCCAGTGCTAATACTATGGACGATTAAGGAAGGGAGAGAAAGACTAGGATTTGGAGAAAATACTCGTATTGGTGCTATTTGTGGGTTATTTTTTCACATTTAAGTTATAGCCTTTCTAAGAGCATATCCATCTAGTGGTCTCCTCAACTAAAATTGGGTCAACTATGGCCGTCTAAGAGCATCTCCAACGGTCTCCTCCAACGAACGATTTGATTTGAAGAGGAGAACCAAAAAGTAGATGTCCAACGGCTTTCTCAACCATGTGGGGACCACACATCGTCCTCTTCTTCTCTCTCAAATTTGAGGAAGCAAAAAAAACTACCTCGGTATGATTTATTGGCAATGAGTAATACCGTCCAAAAGCGATTAATCAATTAGATAATATTTTTAGGGATATAAATAATTTCAGAGGCAGAGATGTATGCTGGAAATGCTCATTTCTCTTCTTCCTCGATTGTTGGGGGCGGCAGTATGTACATATAGGGCTGGCAATTTTCAACCCGACACCAAGTTAGTGGATCTGGGTCAGGGTTAAACGGGCTCGGGTCGTAAACAGGTCGACACGATAGACCCGTTTAATAAACGGGTCGGGACGTCTGTGTGTAAGGTCTGGACAAGGTAGATCCGGTAAGACCCGTTTAAAATTCAACGGGTCGTGTCGAGTCAAGTCGGATCTGGTCTACCCGCAATCCGATACTGTATTATATAGTACGAGCGGGTCTATCGGGTCGAGTCGGATCGGATCAACTGAATAGACTCGTGTGGTAAACGGGTCTTATCGGGTCTACCCGTTTATAAACGGGTCGGTTCTGGGTCTAGGGGTTTTGGACACGACCCGAAACTTGACCTGACATGAACCCGACCCGACCCGTTGACACCACTATGTCCATAGTTACATACTGTACTTTCGGTATGGGGAGACAGAAGACAGTTAGAGTTGGTCTGAGTCCTCTGACCAACTCGACCCAAGCTTTTGGCTAGGTCCAGCATCGACATATCCGGACCTTTAGGGGTCATTGTCTGGTGGGGTCAGCCGACTTTCGCTGGTAAAACACCTTCTAGAAGAACAGACTAGGGCCTTTCCGTTGCATGCCGGCGTGGGGCCCAAGCTGTGGGCTGCTGGGTGGTCTCCATGCACGCGCGACACGCTGTCGCACTCTGAGGACCGAGTGATGTCAGAGATTGAAGCGGGAAATGGCAATTGAGCGCCGGCGTGCTCATCCCGACCAATAGTCCACCGCCAGCACAGTGCGCGGTGGCCTGTCACAGTCTTACATCATCATTTCCGGGCTCGGTCCTCTATTATTTATAGATTTAGGACCACTTTCTTGGACCTTCTATATTTTATTTTATTTTATTTTTTTGACAAGAACTACGGAGGTTCTATTCATGACGCTCCTGTCCGAAAATCAAGGATGTTATTATAATTATTCATCGAATCCATCTTAAATTGCGATACAAGGGGGGGATGGTGAATGACAGAAAGGAGTGCGTCCTTAGCCTAAGGGCATACTCCGTCAACGAAGATTCCTACGAATGTGAGAGAAACTACAACGTACAGGTGAAACCAAGAGGTAACCTCCTGCAGTCGGATACAAATGGAGAGAGATCTCCATTCGACGTACAGGAGGTGGACGAGGACCTGATTGTCCCCTTCCATAATGACAGAGGAAGCGTCAGCTCTTTTCAGAGTTTGCAACCCATAAAGAATGGCCTTGACCTCAATTTCACTGACCCTCACAAGTATGGAAGATGGTCCCTGCGGAGTACACGTGAGCGCCCGAGCTGTCCCAAATGATGATTAATTCCTGTGGAAGCCGGCCAGCATTCGATTCGAAGCCTGGCCCATCCACATTAACTTTAAGAATTCCCGGGTCTGGAGGTAACCAATGAGAGGGATGCATCTCCAGCTCATGGTGACGGGCCAAATGGAGATGGGAGGAGAGAGCGTTGGAGTTCAGCAGTATGGATTGAGGCTTCGGGAGTACTCTGTCAAAGATCCATCGATTCCTGGCTTTCCAGATATTCCACAGAAGGAGGGAGCCATAGCTGAAGGCTGGGTCGCATGTGCTCTCCAGCTAAAGAAGACCTTCGATCCACTTGGGAAGGGATTTGTTGCAACCTTCGGTTTTGATATTGAGGTAGGATCCGAACCACATTGTCGGGCGAAAGAGCAATGAAAGAGGATGTGCTCAATCGATTCGTCTACACTATAATTAACATCCTTTTTTCTAAGTTATAAAAAATAAATTTAGATATTGTTATAAGAGTTTTTTTTTACCAAAATGACCACCAACTCTCGACTAATTAATGTTGAGAATGGACCATGTTGTTTTTAGCTTTACTTTGGGCCCCAGGAAATCCAGGAATTGATCTCCGAACCGAAATGCCCTTAAATACACAACACTGTGAGTAAAAGCCCTATACTTCACTCATTTGGATGATGAAAGAGACGATGAGAGAGAGAGAGAGAGAGAGAGAGAGAGAGAGAGAGAGAGAGATAGTTGCTCAACCCTTTAAGGCAATGAGTGTAAGAGAACCCCTGCCCCACTCATTTTGACGGCGATCGCCAGAGAGCCCCCTCCACCCATTTCGACGGAGCTGAGCTGTGAGAGCTCACTACCCATTTCAACTATAATCGTGATAGAACTCTTCACACATTTTGAAGAAAGTTGTAAGACGGCTCACTACAAAAAAAAACAGTTATTACCGACGGACAATATCCGTCGGTAATATTAAGTTTTCGTCGGTAATATTTTATAGCGACGGAAGAAATTTCCGTCGCTGGCTGTCGGAAAAAAAGGTGTCGGGAAAACAATGCGACGGACTAAATATTACCATCGGTAATAATAATTAATACCGACGGTAATATTAAAGCCGTCGGTAATCTTTAAACAATTAAAAATGAATATAATATATTATTGCCGACGGAATAAAATATCCGTCGGTAATATATCAACATTGTACCGACGGTTACTATAGTTACCGTCGGTAATAATATATATATTACCAACGGCTATATATCTTCCTGTCGGTAATAATATATATATTACCGACGGATCTAATATTCTGTCGGCAAATTATTAATAATTTAAAAAAAATAAAAACTTTATTACCGACGGAATAATTAATTTCCGTCGGTAATAAGTATTTTTTTAAAAAAAATAAATTTACCTAAATAATGTTATTTAATTCCTGTGATTTACAACAATACCACAATATATTACCACAATTTATCAAATATTACCACAATTTATCAAATATTACCTAAATTGATAAAATATTACAGCAAATTATCAAATATTACCACAATACCCGATAATTATAACAATTAATACCCGACAATTATAACAATTAATACCCGACAATTATAGATAAGAACAAAAAATAACCATATATTACAAAATAATATTTACACAATCCAAAACTGAAAGATGATACATGCCCTATCTCAACCACCCCACGCGGCCCGCCACCAACGCTGGTGCTCTCATCGATCCCCTGACGCCGCCCTGCTCCTGCAATTAACATATATTTGTTAAAAAAATAGTTTATATCTATAACTGAGTCTAAGCGTTAAAAAATCACGACGAAACTCAGGGTTCCATTTTTTCCAGAGACTCGGTTTTTACCCTGAGTTTTGTCGTGACATTTTACCGACGGACGTTATTTGTCCGTTGGTATAAAGTCATTATGCCGACGGAAATTACATGTCTGTCGATAAAAAGATATACGTTTTACCGACGGACATATGTCTGTCTGTATAAAGTAACGTCGTGACTTTATACCAACAGATATTATTTTTCTGTCGGTATAAACTCATTGTACCGACGGAGATATATGTTCCGTCGGTATAAACCATTTTACCGACTGATTATATATGACCGTCGGTAATAAATGTGCAAAAAAAATTAAAAAATCAAAGTTATAATACCGATGGACATTATTGTCACCGTCGGTAAAAAGTATATTATTACCGACGGGAATGAAAATGTCCGTCGGTAAAGAACCTATTTCTTGTAGTGGCTCCTCCTATTCGATGATGACCATGTGATCAAGAGAGCCCTAGGCCTCCACCATTTCGATAGCGAGTGTACGTGAGAGAGCCCTCCACCCTTTCGTTCCTACAACTGTGAGGGAGCTAGCCTTCCTCCCATTCGTTCCTGAGACTATGAGAGATCATAACAGAGCTCTCAACCCATTTCGACGATGATTGTGAGAGTGCCCTAGTTCCACCCATCTTGATGGTGTTTATTTTCAGCTTAGAGATCAACGTCGAATGGGTGAAGGGCTCTCCACCCACTATTTCGTACAGTTTTCGTCAAAAATTCCTTTCAGAATTTAAGAAATATACACGAAACACTTAAACCTAAATTTCGTATAGTTTTCGTCAAGATTTTGTCAAAAGAATCCATATTTTGTCTCTATTTCATCCGCCTAAGATGGACGAAATTTCAGCAAAACTTTGACGAAATTGTGTCATGTATCTAGTTCACCATGATTTGACGAAAGATAGACGAAATTCCGACGAAGTCCTGGAGTTTTGTCAGAATTTGTCTATACTTATTCTATCCAAGATGGACAAAATTTAATTTGAAGAGATTATGCCATGTTTCCAATACTCCAGGATTTGATGAAAAATACACGGAATCCTGGATTTCGTCTATCTTTCGTCAAATATATTTTGGAGAACTGGATACATGGAAAGGTCTTTACAGTGGTAAGAATAAAACAATATTTTCATCGCTTATGATCATTGTGCAAACGCACATGAGGGTCGTCAGTTTGGCAAACCTAAAAGCAACCGGGTCCATTCTCAACAATAGTTGAGAGTTGGTATTATCACTTAAGGATTACCTAGCATGGAGAGAGAGAGAGAGAGAGAGAGAGAGAGAGAGAGAGAGAGAGAGAGAGAGAGAGAGAGAGGGCTAGGTTTTGGAGAGAATGGATGAATCATCTCATTAGGCCATAGGCTAAATATATAGTGCCCAAAGGGGGGGAATCCTGTACATGTAATCAAATGGTATGGGTGTCCTATATAAGAAATCTATGGGTATAGGTATCCACTATACACTATCACTAATAGCCCCCCTCAAACTCAAGGTGGGTCATGCACTATAAGTTTGCTAAGTAGAAAGAAATATGGAGCAGGGTGGGACTTTGTGAAGAAGTCAACAATTTGCTCTCCGAAGGAAACAAAGGGGCGAGAGATAGTCTCGACCTTATACTCCTGGCGAGAGTAGTAGCAATCGAGCTCGATGTGCTTCGTCCTCTCATGAAAGACCGGGTTGATGACGATATGCATGACACTCCGGTTGTCACAGTGAAGGGATGTAGGTCCAAAAATCTCAACCCCTAGATCTCTAAGAAGACGTCGCAAGTGGACAATCTCCTTGGTGGTAGAACCCATGGCTTGAAATTTTGCCTCGGTACTAGAGAGAGATAATGGTATGCTTCTTGATGCGCCATGAGATGAGAAAGTCTCTAATAAATAGGCAATAGCCGGTAGTTAATCGATGAGTAGTCGGATCACCGGCCCAATCGACGTCTGAGTAGGCACAGAAGACCAGAGGTAAGATCGATAATAGGAAGAGCGACCGAATGATGGTGCCTCGGAGATAACAAAAAATTCAAAGAATGACAGTATAGTGAGCTGAGCGAGAGGTTTCGATGAACTGACTAACGATACTGACAGCGTGAGCAATATTGGGCATGGTGATGCAGAGATAGACCAACTGAATAACGATATGTCGATACTGAGTACGGTCTAAAAGAGGCTCACCATCTATGGGACGAAACTTCATGTGAAGCTCTAGAGTGGTGGGCAACAGAGCAATCGTCGGAAAGAGCAGCTCGGCTGAGGATGTCAACAGTGTACTTCTGCTGGGAGAGCCGAATCCCTTGCTCACTATGGGTGATCTCTAGCCCGAGAGAGTAGCGAAGAGGACCTAAGTCCTTCATCTGCAAACGACACTGGAGATGCTGCGCATGCTGAAAGGAGGTGATGGCAGCAGAGTCATCATATGTGATGATCATGTCATCGACGTATAGCAAAAGAATCGCTCGACCCTGGATGACCATACAAATAGCGAGTGGTCCTGCAAGCTCTCAACGTAGCCGATCTCGGTGACAGCTCACCGGAAACACTCAAACCAAGCATAAGAGGCCTACTTGAGCCCGTAGATAGCCCGGTGGAGGTGACAAAACATGCTGGGGTGGAGTATGTAAACCAGGAGGCGGGTGCAGGTAGACAACCTCTGAAAGGTCACCATAAAGAAAGGTATTCTTCACGTCCATATGGAGAAAAGCCATTGGTGAACTGCTGCAACCGCAAGAAGTGCACGAACGGAGGTCATTTGAGCTACATGCATGAAGATCTCCTCGTAGTCTATCCTGTATGCTTAAGTGAAGCCACGGGCTACCAACCAAGCCTTGTGCCACTCGATGGAACCATCAGATCGCCGCTTGACCTTGTAGACCCATCAACAACTGACAGGCTTAAATCCAACAGGAAGGGGGACGATGTCCCAAGTCTGAGTATTCTCAAATGCCTGTAACTCCTCACTCATGGCCTACCACTGAGGGGACTGAACAACCTCCTGATATGACCGAGGCTCCTGGTCAGTGTAAAGGGGGGCAAGAAAGGCTGTAAACTGTGGCGAGTAGGAGGTAATCGTGGCAAAACCAAAACGGTCAGCTGGTCTAGAAACAAAGCTGAAGTGGTCAGGTGGGTGGTGTTTGCGCTGAGGGTACCGAGGTAGCGGGTAAGGATCCGTGACCGGCGATTGGGAGGAGTTGGGAGATATTGCAAACATCTCAACAGGCCATTAGTACTATCATTTTTTTTTTTTTTGAGAAAATATGACATCCCTATAGTGGGAGGGGGTTAGGCGTCTCCAACCTGTGTATTAATATAAGTAATATAAATAATACATGTACTCAAGAGAATTGAATACAGGAAAGGCCCAAAAAATAAATCTTTGAAGAAACACTGCCTATAACCCTAGCATGATCTCTCACTCGATGCTCAATCTCAGTTATAAAGGAACCTTGATTCTCAAGATAGATTGTCTCCTGTGGGAGCTCGTTCTCTCTCTACAGTAGGTCCCCATTCCCGCCTTTTCTACTTAGGACCATTCCAAACCAGACTCTTGAGGATTGCCTCAGGCCGTGGGATGGAACCCACAAGCTCCTTTCATTTAGGGCGTGTTTGGTTGCCCGAAGTCGTGAGAAAGTTGGAGAATTGATGGAACTAGTACTTCCATGAACGGGGACTTCCAGACGGAAGTCCCAGTTCAGCTCTTTGGTTGTCAGGAAGTGTGGCACGCTCAGAACTTTGGCTTTCAGGACTTCGACCAATTTTGTTGTTTGGCTGTCAGGAAGTGAGCCGGTTCTGACCATTGAGGAAGTGCATACGATGATGTGGTGTTTTGACCACTTCCCCAACCACCTCGGAAGTGCAACTTCAGAGTTTTTTGCGCCGAAGTCACACTTACATATTTGGAGGAAGTGGAGGGGCACCGGAAGTCCCAATTCCAACTTCAGACGAGACTTCCCTGCAACGAATTAAACACCGGAAATCATCTACTTCGCTGGCTTCCATCACTTCGGGCTTCACTTTCGGGCAACCAAACACGCCCTAGCTGGCTTCCCATCATAAAGAACTTCTGGGTAGATAAATAGTTAGTTTTGTCGCCCCGAGCATCGACCTCCTCTCGAAGATCATTCTGGACACTGATCTCCACGTACATTCTTGTGTAACTGCAGCAGCTGAGGCCTCATCCATATATGATGGAGTTTCAATCAAGACTACCCAATTTGCCAAGAAGCCATTAGTGCTATCATAAGTTTCTAACATGAACACACCCAAAAAAATTTCAAATTAAACCCCTTAATTCTGAAGAGAGAATCAACATTTTTATATAAATAATTCATACTGATATATATATATATATATATATATGAACAATACATTGATTATGTCCAATTAATTAAGGATGATACTAGAGTTTGTGTAAGATGATTTGAGCTCCATGTTGGGGCTGAAGAGTGAGCATCATGTAAGGAGCGTGGGCATACGATGGCGATAGCTCGAACGAGAAACGCTGAAGGATTGCCGCCAACCCCATCCTAGCTTCCATGATGGCAAAGTTCTGCCCGATGCAGATCCTCGGGCCCCACCCGAAAGGAAAGTAGGCGCCCTGATTCTTCGACGCCTTCGAGACCCCCTCGGCGAACCTCTCGGGCTTGAACTCGCTGGCGTCTTCACCCCAGAACTCCGGATCATTGTGCACGAAGAGTATATGCAGCAGGAGCTGCACTCCTGGGGGGAGGGTAATCCCTCCCACTTTCATTTCCTTGTATGTTCTTCGGCCCAGGGTAATCCCCGGTGGGTATAGTCTAAGAACCTCATACAGAATCATAGTTGCCTGTAACATAAGTTACAAAAGCTTTAGGACAAATTACAAAAAACTCGCCTGAGCGCATTTAGCCCCCTCCGTCAACTTTTATTCGGAAAATGCCCTTATCAATTCCCAAATAAGACTGAAATGATTTTTAAATATTCAACTTATGCTTACTAGGACAAAGGTATTTTCAGATAAAAGTTAACGGAGGGGGACTAAATGCACACACAGCATAGCTCAGTGTTCAAATTGTTCAAAGAAGGAACAAAAAAATTGAGGGATCAATATGAAAGTAGACGAGAATTGTGGAATAACATGTTTCCGAAGTGTCGAAGATGTGATTCTATTGGATCAATGGGAGAGATACTCACGATTTTTAACCGATTTAAGCCATCGAAGTCTGGTTTATTTTCTCCGAAGACCTGCAAAACCTCTTCCCTCGCACGCATCTGCCAACCGGGATGCATGCTAAGAACAAGCATAGTCCATGTGAGGAGGACCGACGTGGTCTCATGCCCAGCAAAGTAGAACAGCTTGCATTCTTCGATCACCTCGTCCGTTGTCATCCCGGTGCTCTTGGAATCACCATGCTGCTCGTGACTCCGGTTCGATTCCATGAGCAAGCCGAGTAGGTCATCGTTAGTACCTTCACCTTTTCTCATACCCCTCTCTCTTTGCTCAATCATGCTCCTTAGAAGCGCTCGGACCTCTCTGTAGATCTCCTTCCTTCGATTGTTCTTTTTGGTGGGTAGAAATCTGTAACAGATCAGTACCATTTTTTTCTTATACCACTTCTAAATGACTTTGTTTAGCGAGAGTCCACGTAACAAAAGCTTATTCAAAGAATCAAATTAGATTTTATTCATGAATTTAGAGTTAACTTAATTATAATCATAACCATCAAGCCATGTCGCATCTACTTGGGGTTGGCTTTATCAATCCTACTTCGCCATTCATTTCTATTTAGGGTTGTTTCTGTTGTCAATAAAAGTTTTTCCATGTATTTTATAACACTAATCCGGGACCCTCTCCTTATTGGGGCTGCCTCTGCTCTACGTTGTACATGGCCAAACCACCTTATGCAACATGGGTTTTGTAGCTATGACCTCACTAGGGGCAAAACCCTCATGCTTGGCCCACTACCTACCTAATCAACTTAGAGTGAACTTAATTGAGAGTACAAAAACTGCACCTGTAACCAGGGATGTATAAACTCTGGGCAGCCTGGAGAAGAAGCTCAGCTTGCTCTGCTTGGAGTTGAAATATGCGCCGTCCTTCTTCGTAGCTGCTACCGAACGCAGTCCGGGAGATCACATCTGCGGTGAAGCTTTGGAGTTCGGGCCAAACGTCCAATTCACATGATCCTTTGGAACCCGCAAACATGTCCCATTTGTTAATGAGTTCGTCACAACACAGAGAAAATGCCGGAACCATGCGCTGCAGATCAATACACGAAGTGGGTGTCGTTAATCGACACGATAGAAAATCTTGGTATCAAGCATCAACTAAAAATATTCGAGGTCTGATGAGTGACAGTTAATAGGATTCGAGGGGCTGACCTTGATCTTCTCTATATGGAAAGCAGGGTTGATTATCCTCCTGTGCTTGACCCATTTTTCACCTTGGTAGGTTGCGAGTCCGGTTGCCAAAAATTTCCCCAATGGGCTTGCTTTCGGCTTCTCAAAATGACCACACTTGTTAGACAGGATTTCCCGTATCAGCTCTGGGTCCATAATGTTCACTCTAGGACACGGCCCAAACCAAGTGAAGGACATCTTACCTAATGTTTGGGAAGCATGGAAGATTATCAGGGAACTGTAGAACAATTGGGATTATTATCTTAAATGAAAGAAAGGGCCTTTCAAAGAGAGAACCAAAAGTCACATCTAATTCATTATCCCCTTGCGAAAAATGGACGAGGAGAATATGTGAAAGGAAGGTAACTGAGAAAAAGTTTGAAACTATCATTGATTAAGGCATACATTTGGTTTGCATGACCAATGAACCGAAAATTGCATTCATTAGTAAAATCTGACTGAAATGACAAAGGTAATAAAAGATATTTCTTCCTGAGTTGACATGAACTGCATCTAGGAGGAGACAAAGAAAGTAGGCCTCACTTATTAGATGTAGTGTGTTAGTATCTATTAGTCCCACCTCGGTTGTGGTAACATAATGGTGTGTGTTCTCTCTCTATATAAAGAGAGGTAGTCTTATGTAATGAAAGTGTGATTAATGAGATAATACAAGGAGATTTTCTCCCCAATCCTATTCTCTATCCCCCTCTCTTCGTAACATGGTATCAGAACCAACCCTCTTGGCCTAGGGTTCGTCGCTCTCCTCTCCGGCCTCGGCCTCCTCGGTCGTCGTCGACGACATCGAGGAGGCCGAGAAAAATAAAAATTGTTTTTCCCGTCTCTCTCTCTCTCCTGACTATCGGATCGATGTAGTCGATCTGATACGAACACCGGCGTCCTGCCGTCGCCGCCGCCCGAGACCTGCGCTCGCCGTCGCTGATGCCCTCATATGTCGCAAAGTAGACGGCGGTGAAGGAGGGGGCGTTCATCACCACCGTGGTCCGGTACGATGCGTAGAACGCGCGGAGGCCCTCCTCCCGCAGCACTCGCCGGAGGCAGTCGGCAACCCCCTTGTACGGGCTGTTCTGGAGCTGCAGTCGCTGCTTGACGGTCCGATCCCTCCGTGCGAGCCCCCGTCGTCGTCGCAGCAGAGAGGAGAGAAGGGGGCCGGGGTCCGATCCCTCCGTGCGTGCCCCCGTCGCGCAGCAGACGAAGAAGGCCGGAAGGGCGGGGGTCCGAACCCCCCCCCCCCCAGCGTGTACCCCTCATCTCCGGTCGCCTTGACACCGGTTGGGCCATCCACGTCGTCGTCTTCCTCATCCGCGCGCCAGGCATCTCTTCTGCGACCCGATCAGGCCGCACCTCCTTCACCAAATCCGGACGCCAGTGCTGCTACAGCAGGGGGGAGCGCAGATCTAGTCGACCTCCTCCCCTACGTGACATCCGGCGCCGCCCCTAGCCTCCGGCAGCCTCTCCTGCGAGATCCCGAGCCCTCGTCGCCCGGATCTCTCTCCCCCTTCTCCGAATTTCTCTCTGATCCCCCTCCATTCTCTCTCTATTTCCTTATCTGCTCTCTTTCTCTCTCATCCGATAATCTCTCTTATCCGATCCCCTTTGAAACCGAGTCATCCGATCCCCTTTGAAACCGAATCACAGCCGTCCATGCCGGTGTGTCCCCTTTGAGCCGGTGTGTCCCCTGCATCAATGGTGCGAGCCATCCGATTTGCATCGGATGGCAATGCTTTACGCTTTGCTGCCCCTGTGCTGTACATCCAACCCAGCACGACCCTTGCACCAGATCCGACCCAGTGATCCCTTTGAGCCGGTGACTGCGCCGTGCGGTCGTGTTCTCTCTCTATATAAATGATCACAGCCATCCATCCTGCATCCGACGGCTTGCTGCATCCGACCCGACACGGCCCTCTGCACCCGATCCGACCCTCTTTCACCTGGCCCTCTGCTGCATCCGACCCGACTCGGCCCTCTGCACCCGATCCGACCCTCTTTCACCTGGCTCTTTGCACCGCCCGGATCCTGTGCTCATAGCATCTCACCACCCGATCCGGCCCTTCCGTACCTGGCCGGCTCTTCGTATTTTCGCCTTGCGCTCTGATCTGCTGCACTCTGTCAGTAAGCCCGCCTTGCACCCTATTCCCTTGCGCTTTGCCGATTCGGCTGCCCCATCGCCCCGCTCTGTGCCCTTGCGCCTTGGTATTTTTGCGCTCTGCGCCCTACCGATCCGCCTTGCACCATTTGATCCTCTCTAGTTCCGGTCACACTTGTTTTGTACCGGCTTTTGGATATTTTTCTCGTTCCGGTCACACTTATCTTGTACCGGCTTTTAGATCCTCTCTAGTTCCGGTCACACTTGTTTTGTGCCGGTTTTTGGATCTTTTTCTCGTTCCGGTCACACTTGTCTTGTGCCGGCTTTTAGATCCTCTCTAGTTCCGGTCACACTTGTTTTGTGCCGGCTTTTGGATCTTTTTCTCGTTCCGGTCACACTTGTCTTGTGCCGGCTTTTAGATCCTCTCTAGTTCCGGTCACACTTGTTTTGTGCCGGTTTTTGGATCCTTTCTCGTTCCGGTCACATTTGTCTTGTGCCGGCTTTTTGATCCTCTCTAGTTCCGGTCACACTTGTTTTGTGCCGGCCTTTTAGATCCTTTTTTGTTCCGGTCACACTTGTCTTGTGCCGGCTTTTGGATCCACTCTCGTTCCGGTCATTCTTGCGCCGGCTTTCCTTGGTCTTGTGACCCTATCAGAGCTACGACTCTTCATCTTCTCCTTCTTCTTTGTCTGTGATGATTGAGATCTTCTAAGAGGTGTCAAGTACTTGCTTCGGCCGGGTGCTTGCCTCTTATAAGGTCTTACGCATTCACATCTTTTCGTAGCCGCTCTCTCTTCTTTCGGCCTCCGTTATTGCCGGCTTCCATCACCGTCGGCTTCCTTCGTTCCAATCCTTTGTGATCATTGCCAATTCCCCCAGTTGACCTGCTTACAGGTTGGCCGGGTTCCCCCGGTTGTCCTGCTTGCAGGTCAATTGGGTTTCCAGGACGACTTGCTTGCAGGTCGCCCTGGCACTATCTTTACTTTTCAATATAAAAAAAAGGGTAATTTGATTTTTTTTTTTCTTTTCTTTTCTTTCTCCTTCCTTTTATTAAGCAAACTGATGTCGGTTTATACCTTACATCAGTTTGACGGGGGGTATTAGATGTAGTGTGTTAGTATCTATTAGTCCCACCTCGGTTGTGGTAACATAATGGTGTGTGTTCTCTCTCTATATAAAGAGAGGTAGTCTTATGTAATGAAAGTGTGATTAATGAGATAATACAAGGAGATTTTCTCCCCAATCCTATTCTCTCTCCCCCTCTCTTCGTAACACTAATGTGAATATACTGGATTGTGTGGACTATCTAGGCAGCGATAAGGCTCTGATATATTTTTCAACGTACCTAGTGATATAACGAAGAAATGGTTAGAGAGAAAAGTGGGTTTTAAGCCTTAAGGTTTAATAATTTCGACTGTAATAATTTGGATACTTATATATAACTAGTTTAACTTGATCGTTTGTTTATTCCAAGAGTAATTGCAATTCGGTCTCATGGTTGTCTTTCATTTCCATTTCCTTGGATATAAAGAACAGGGGAAATAGATTTCATCACTTAATTTCTTCTGGCCCAAAAGAACAAGTGATATACAAGTGAGTGGAGTGAAAAAGAAAAGAACGCACTCTAAAGGAGGCCGATCCAGAGGAATCTCGTTGCTCATTATCTAAAGTCAATAAAGATGAAGAAAGGTAAAAGTGGAAGAGGGTTTAGGGTTTTCTTTCACGTTTCGTTCTGGCTTTGATTCATTGTTCTTCAAGCTGGAGATCTCCTCCATCATCGACAGCAACACAACAAGGCTTGGTTGAAGACAGTTGTCCCTTCTATAAAAGCTCCCTCACTTGCCTAATTTGTCTTATCTGATGTCATCAAATGAGATCCACAAGTCGAAAGTTTGAAAAACCAAAAGGCGTTATAAGGCACAACACGGTGAGAGTCCTCCTTCCTATTCGATAGGTTAGATTCGCTTTTTAGCCTTCCTTCTTGAGATATTGATTAGATATAGGGTTTTTTTTTTTGCAGTTTCATGCTAAGAAGTAGAAGCATGTTTGCATGAATGTCACGTTTGTTGCAATCGATTCAAAGAAAAAGAACAAAGGAGAACCATATGGAGAGGTTCCATCGCTGATCTCAAGGTTCATTCACTAACCAACAAGTTTCTAATTAACCTCACATGCTAATTCTATATGAAATGTCGTAATAACCAAATCCCTACTATGAATTTGGGTTCCTTAAAATTTTATAACATTTTTATTATTTTACTTGGCAAAGAATGGAGATTTTATTTCTTGTTAGTTCATTTTATTTGTTAAATATACATTGTTTTATCTTTTCTTATCACTCTCTGTGTGTGCACACGAGTATATTTGTTGGTTTGTATTTGAGTGATGGTTCTCTAGGTGTTCTATAAGCATCCATATTTATCCACAATAAGAATATGAATAATATTCATTTATGTAAAGCTAGATTCATGGAAAAATAAAAGAAAGTTCGTGTTTATTGTTATTCTAAATTATAGCTAAATGTAGTGTAATATATTTTTCAATATAATTGTTTTTGTATCTTGACCTTAATTTTGACTTGCATATCTTATCCCATTTACATGAGATCAACTTCATGAATCAAATGGATGAACCAATGAAGTTCTCTGACACCAACATTCTTTAAATAAGTATCAAGTTTTTTATTAAGACATTTCTTGCTTACAAGAAACATATTAGAATGAGAAAAATCTAAGAAAATTGGTCATGAATAAAAGCTTATATATATGAATAGAAGAATAATCCTTTTAATGGAGTTGAAATATTGTGGATAAGATATGAAGAATAACATTAAAATAATAAGTAATAAACTACTGACAACAAATTGGTTTTAGGTGAGGTTATTTATCACTAATGTACTTATATGCACCTCTAGTACGATCAAATAAAAATATAAAAAAGATAATTTTGGGAAGAGATGGATGGATTACTATAAGGAATTTAGAGCTAGGGAGAAATGATATTTATAAGTGGTGATTTAAATTGTTACATGTTGGGAACAATAGTAGATACAAAAAAGTACATGGGGGAAAAGGGTTGGGAGATAGGAATGTGATTGGAGATTCGATACTTTTGTTCGAGATGACCTATTACGAATAACTAATACTTATTTTTAAAGAAGCAATAAGCATTTAGTTACCTAGAATAGTGTATCAAATGTGTCACAAATAGATTATTTCCTTTTAAAAAAGAAATATTGGGAGAATGTTTGATCTCACATCATTGTCTAGTAGTTATGGATGATCTTATTGCGGATGAGAAGAAAAGAGAAAAACTACAACTACCCCAAGAATAAGGTGGTGGAATTCAATGTGGAATAATTTGATAGTAGAGGAGGAAAGTTAGATCTTGAAAAGTAAACCAAATATGATGTGGGATCAGATAAAAATTGTAATAAGAGGATTGCTAGTGAAGTTCTCGGCTAATTAGAAGGTAAACGATATGAGAATTAAGAAAGCTGATGGTGGAATAATGAGGTTCAAATGCTTATCAAGGAAAAGAGAACAAATGATACTGAGGACTATGAAAGGTAAACAAAAGCTAGTAAAATGCTAAAAAAACTTGTTAATAAAGCCAAGTTTTCAGTTTGATGACTTTATGATAAGGTATGCTCCAAAAAAGGGTGGGAAAGAAATATACGAATTAGTTAGGGTGATGGAAAGGAAAACTAGAGATGTAAATCTAATTAGGTCCATCAAGAGTTAAGGCAAAACTATCTTGGTGAAGGACGAGAGTGTGTATTTAAAATGACCACAATCAAGGAATTGATGTTTACCATAGCTAAATCAAAATAACTAAAGTGGTGGCTTTAAAAAGGATGCAAAAGGTAAATCACTTATTCCAATGGGATACCAATTTAAGTTTGTAACATCTTAGGAACACCTGGATTAACTTTTTAATCAGTTTATTCAATAAGATCTTGAAATCAATGAGGATGCCAAACAATTGGATACTTCCATGTTCCAATATATACAAATAGAAATGATATACGACTTGTTTCAATTATTATGGAATTGAGTTTATGAGCCATGAAATTGTGGGAGAGGGTGCAGGATAGAACAAAAGTTAAGAAAGATGATCAGTGACTTTTGAAGAAATCAATTTGGATTTATGCCAGGGAGTTAATAGAATGGAGGCTATTTTCTTGTTGAGATAACTTATTCAAAGTTTTAGATAGGGCCCTAGGGGAAAGAGTCTTAATATGACTTGTATTTACTTAAAAAAAGTTTAAGGTACAGTACCACATAATGTATTTTAGATGGTGTAAGAAGCGATTGTGGCGAGACAAGTGAGTTTTCAGTCATGATTCATCAGGGATCAGCACTAAGCCCATGCATTTTTACTAGTATCATTGATGAACTTACCGCTAATATTTAAAATTTTAAAAATAACACAGCCTATATAGGGAGAGAACGCACATCATTACAATTCCATAGTTCATATGGGACTAATAGTAAAACTATATCTAACAATTATATTTATTAATGACCTTGCACGTCCACTTGGTATTTTAAACATCTTAGACACTTGATGCGTTTTTAAGACCTTGCGCAATTTACACATCCACTTGATATTCGAAACATGTGAGACACTTGATGCCTTTTAAGGATTTAATATAGACGCGCAACTTAAGGTTGGTGTGGAGGTAACAGGTGACTAGGTGAGCGCTGGCCAATGCCCCTCATCTCTATGTCCACGAGTATGCCCCTTGTATGTTCAAATATCTATTTTCCGACAAGTAATGCCTACTAGTCTAGTACTGGAATGTGCGTCACTTATAAGGGTGACAATGGACTCCGAAAACCCGACCAGAAATATTGGGTATGGGTACATGTTTTGTACCCAAAACATGATTTGGGTAGGGTATGGATATAGAAACTCTACCCGATTAACTTTTGGCTATGGGTATGAGTATGCGTATGGGTACCTTAATATTCATACTCGAAATCCGAAACCCGATTGTCCCTCAAAGTTGTGTATACTATATAATACAGTTCAACTCTAAACTCACTGTCATATACCTAAATTCTAGCCGAACCAATATCCCTACCCAAACTTATACTTTTCCAAAATCATTGTAAAAAGAAACCAAAAGAGCTTCTTAACATTGCATTGTGATTAGGGGTGGCAATGGGTCGTGTCGTGTCGGGTTCGTGTCCAAAACCCCCAGACCCGGACCCGACCCGTTTAACTAATCGTGTCTAGATCCTAAACCCGTACCCGACCCGTTAATAAACGGGTAGATCCGATAAAACCCGGTAAGACCCGTTTACCACCCGGGTCTATTTAGTTGACCCGATCTGACCCAATCCGACTCGACCCGACCTGACCCGAAAGACCCACTGGTATTATATATTATAGTATCAGATTGCGGGTTGACCCAACCCGACCCGACACAACCTGTTGAATAGTAAACGGGTCTTCCCAGATCTACCGTGTCCAGACCCTAAACCCGGACCCGACCCGTTTATTAAACGGGTCTATCATGTCGACCCGAACCCGTTTAGCCCTGACCCAGACCCGCTAACTTCGTGTTGGGTCGTGTCGGGTCTGCCATGTCGGGTCAGAAATTGCCAGCCCTAATTGTGATACCTTATTTTTCTCTCAAATAATTGAATATATGATGCGGAAAAAATAGACAAATTATACCCAACTCATTCCCGAAACCTGAACCAAAATCCGAAACCCGATTGGGTATGGATCGGGTATGGACCTTCTTCTAACCGAATGGGTATGGGTAGGGTATGGACCCTACCATGCCCGAATGGGTATGGGTATGGATAGGGTCCCGCCGAAACCCGATCGATTGCCACCCCTGGTCACTCATGATGTCAGCTCCGATCAAAGTTCGGAAGTAGAGGCCGACACGAGAGAGAGAGAGAGAGAGAGAGAGAGAGAGAGAGAAGAGGAGTAATTGAAGCAAGATTTACCGTGGCGGGTGATGGCGCCATGGAGGAAGGGAGCGACGCGCGGTGCGATGCAGTGGGAGGGCGGGGAGATGGGCTTCGACCATGCCTCCCTCCTGAGCCGCGTCTCCTCCGTGAGGTCGCCGTAGACCGGGCGGTAGCGGGTGCCCCGGAGCCCCTGCGCCCTGAGCGCGCGCTCCAGCCGCCGCGGCCCCAGCCACAGCCCCTCCGCCGCCTTCCAAACCCATGCCAGCACCACCGCGACCACCGCCCCCAACGCAGCCGTCCAGAGCATGTCTTCGGCCATTGCGAAACCCATCTCCCGCTTCCTCCCGATACGGCTCTTCCCCTTCTTTTAGAGAGAGAGAGAGAGAGAGAGAGAGAGAGAGAGAGGCTTCTTGAACTCTACTTTGTTTTGGACCATTTGTCTTCATGCCCCCAGGTCGTCAAACACGTGTCAAAGGGGTATTGAATCACCCCGGGATTTTTCTCTTTCTCGGTCTCCCTTTATAGTTTGACTAGAGGAGTGGAGGTCTGTCCAGTATCCAGTACCTGAGTTGATCGTCTCTCCTATCGGTCGCTGACCATTTGGAGAATGACACGTGGTGACTTGAAAACGGATGGCCATGTGATGAACCCCCGTCACCAGCCACCATACCGGCAGCGCTTGATTGTCTCCCCTATTGGTGGCAGACCATTTGGGAAGTGAAATGTGGCAATTGAAAAACCGATGACCACAACATATGGCCATGTGATGAACCCAAGAGGGGATGCCACCACTCTCGGCCGCCGCCATCAGCCACCATCGCGGCTACCACCCTTGTGGCGGCGACCGACGGGGAAGATGGCTGGTGACGATAGCAAGTGGTGGGCTTTGGCCGAGGGTGGCGGCATCCCCCTTGGATTCATTCTATGGCCATAGATCGTGGCAATTGGTTTTCAAATATCCCCAAATCGAGTGGATCGAGTTGTTGTTTACCGAAAATGATAATGCCTATAAAACAAAAAAATATGTAAAATCCAATTGAAAATTTATGATAAAACAGTTAGAGAATAATCCGATTGTATGAAGAATCCTATTGAAATTGTATGATAAAATTGTATGAAGAATAATCTCATTTTGTTGGGTGCTTTGATCTATTGTAACATTTAGAAAGATCTCCTCATTCATTCTTTCTCCTTCTTGCTCCTTCAGAAATCGAAACTTAACCACACCAGACAGAATTAGGGGTGCAAGTCGGTTCGGTTCGGTTCGGTTTGGCCTCAAACCAAAACCAACCCAACCTAGGGTCGGTTCCAACTTTCTCAACCCGGAACCAAACCATTGACATATTGAACCAACCCAACCCAACCCATAAAAAGTTCGGGTCGGTTCGGGTTTAAGACTTTTTTTTGAGCAATCCGAAATCAAACGAAGGAAAACAAAAATAATATACCCAGCCTCTAAAAAGTGGAAACGGTTCAGACAAAGGCATCGTGAAAAATGGGACAATCAGACACTTGCATCAAGAAACAAACAAGAAAGCATAATAGTGACTCCAACAATTCTTTTGCAAAGCTTTTCAACAAGACCATTCATTTGCTTATCCTAAAGATGGATTAGAAACGAAGTGTTTAAGTGATCAGTATAACATGTATTTGAATCAACACCATTAGTAATCTGAATGCAAATCTTACCAAAGTATTAAGCAATACAAAGTCGGGTCGGGTCGGGTCGGGTCAGGTCATACAAACCTTGATCCATAACCGAACCAATTTAGATCGGGTCTGCTAATAACGAAACCGGATCCGACCCATTATAAACTAGAAAACCGACCCAAACCAACCCAATGCGGTCGAGTCGGGTCGGTTCTCGGTTTGACCCGGACCAAGTTGCACCCCTAGACAGAATACACCTTTGGTGCATTCTGTCGCCCATGGGTGAATGCACCTTCTGTGCATTCTATTGGGGAGGCCAAATATACAGAAAGTTCAGGTTGATACGACCGAGAGTTTTGATTTCCAAGACGAGGAGTGAAAGAGGAGGAAAAATAAAGCCAAAAGAGGAGGAAGATTAAGGGGAGAAAAAGGAGGAGGAGGAGGAAAAAGGAGGAGGATGGAGAGGTAGGACGAAAGAGTAGGAGGAAAAAGAGGAGGAGGCGACAGCGGTGAGACGCCGACAACGGAGGCGGCTTGCTAATGAGGAGGTTAAAACGGGGACGTATATGTTGAGTGTGACAACATCCGAGTGCTCTATAAGGCCGACCCCTTAAAGGGAGGAGAGCACATCAGGTATATTAATTAAGAGAGGCTCCCCACTCCCATTATCAATGTGGGACTATTCCGATGGGATTGCAACCCCCCCCCCCCCCCCCCCTAGCACGCATGGCAAGGCACAATCGGGCCACGCTAGCTCCCGGAGAAGGCCCAGCTCTTATCAATACCAAGTGACTATAAAGAAAGAGAGATACCATGTGGGGAGAGAGAGAGAGAGAGAGAGAGAGAGAGAGAGAGAGAGAGAGAGAGAGAGAGAGAGAGAGAGGTTTGAAGAAAATACTCGTATTGATGATATTTCATGGGGTTTTTTAAAAAAATTTAAGATATAACTGACTTTGGTATTTGGTGGGCTGTGTACCCAACTAAAAATTGGGTTACCCAACTTGCCCCAAGATTTTGGTTAGGTCCAGCATCAACACATCCAACCTTTAGGCCTTTAACCTAGGAACAATATATCCAACTAGTAAGAAGTAAACATTTATAATAAAAAAAACCTTAGTCTAAAGTGGTAATGTGGGGAGAGAGAGAGAGAGAGAGAGAGAGAGAGAGAGAGAGAGAGAGAGAGAGAGAGAGAGAGAGAGAGAGAGAGTTTGAAGAAAATACTCGTATTGATGATATTTCATGGGTTTTTTTAAAAAAATTTAAGATATAACTGACTTTGGTATTTGGTGGGCTGTGTACCCAACTAAAAATTGGGTTACCCAACTTGCCCCAAGATTTTGGTTAGGTCCAGCATCAACACATCCAACCTTTAGGCCTTTAACCTAGGAACAATATATCCAACTAGTAAGAAGTAAACATTTATAATAAAAAAAAAGTTAGTCTAAAGTGGTAATGTGGGTCCCACCAGATAGACTATAGAGTGGTAGACCCTCGGTAACAAAGTGGATATGATCCAATCACAAATAGCCACGTACGTCAGTTGTCGGAGCCCGTTGCTCCAACAACTTTTGGAGCCAAGCATTGTTCTGAAGCTAGCGTCATCTAATATAATAGTATAATGCTAAAACAGAAGCCTTGCGACGAGTTTGTGACATGTGCACCCCTCTCTTATAGGATTGCAGGGTGTGAACATGCAACTCAGAGTCCAATTAATCACAATAATCATCACTTAATAGCATAAACTTTTTATATCAACAAAATGTGAGTCGGACTCCTAAATAGTCGGCCATGTATGATTCACCTACATCTTACCTAATTGGCTCCAATAAGCTGATGTGTCAATCAATGATTGGACCATATTCCACTATTATGGAATAAACCTTGACTTTTAAGTTGTAAAATGGGGCCCACATGATAGGCTATGGAGTAGTAGACCCTATGGGTATCAAGTTGAATACGGTCCAATCATTGATCGCCACATCAGCTTGTTTGAGCCCGTTTGGGGGGCAAGCATCGATCCCCATTGGATAGTGGGGTCAGTCGGGTCAATTGTTCGTTGGTTCAACAGCAGCTTCTAGAAGAATAGACCTGGGCCTTTTTGCGTGCATGCCAGCGTGGGGCCCAGGGTGTGGACTGCTGGGCGATCCCCATGCACGCGCGACACGCACCTCGGCCTGGCCCGAGTGACGTAAAGAAATTGAAGCGGCCATCGGTCTCGATGGCGATCTTTAACGCCGCGTGCTCGCCCCAACCAATAGCCCGCCGACAGCCGGCAGGCCCGTCGCAGTCCTCCGATCACGCTTTTCGGGCTCGGCCCTCTATTATTTCCGGATCCATGGACCACATTTTTGGGCCTTCTCAAATTTTGATCATCCAATTTTTTTTTTTTTTTTTTTTTAAGGTTGAGGATTTTAGTCTTAGATATTGTCATAAAGTTGTAGGGTATGCTTCCATGGCTCCTCCTAACTCATCCAAACCGTCCACGTGGTGGAAGATTAAGCGATCTGTCCGACATTTCGTTAGAGATCGAGCGCACCCCCGGTCGTGCGCACTCCTGAAAAAGATCGATGAGACAGTTAAAGACTTCAGTACTTTGTTCGCGACAGGCCCATGTACTGCAACGGTCAATTCAACAGTGGATATATATATATTCATGCTTCATGGCTAAGCTACGTGCTCTTAGATTCTCTACATCGATCCATTTCGAATAAAGGGGATGATGACCAGTCCCAACGTTCATTGGACCTAGCGCAAAGACCGGTCACTAGGATCCCTATTAATGATAGAAAGCCAAGACGGCAATATTGGATGACATTGATAGAGAGATTTGAAAAACGTTTATCGGGCTGGAAAGGGAGATGATCTCTATCGATTCGGGGGAAGGTTGATTATTATCAATGCAATTCTCTCTTCCATTCCAGCTTACATTATGCAGTTCTACTACCTACCGTCTTGGGTGATCAAAAGGATTGATTAGCTTCGGAGGAGGTTCTTATGGCGAGGAGCAGAGGCATCTTTGGGTTCTTATGGGAGGAGGTTTGCAAACCCAAATCGAACAGGGGTCTTGGAGTCAAGAACTTAAAGGACTTTAATGTTGCGCTATTAGGGAAATGGTGGTGGCAGCTATAACAAGATAATGGCGATAAGTGGAAATAAATAATACGGTAGAGATACTTTAAGAGGTTCTCACCTACTCAAGTGATCGAGGAACATGATCTCAGGGAGATGGTCACCGTTTTGGAAAGGTATCATAAAGATAGCACAAGCTTTCAAATCCGGTACTTCCTTGGTCATTGGCGACGACAGACATGTCAAACTCTGGGAAGACATTTTAGGTGACCACAATCTTTCTGAACATTTCCCAGATATCTACTATTTAGCGGATAACAAGGGGGCGTTAATTAAATCTTACTCTTCTAAGGTCGGTGGCCAAACAAGGTGGAGAATCTCGCTAGAGGAAGAATTGTCGATTAGCCCGCATCAACAAATGTCAGATCTAATGAACATCATAGTGAACTTCTCGTTAACGGATTCCCCAGATCAGATTAAATGACGATTGATCTCTACAGGTAAATTCTTGGTGAACTCCTTCTACAATTGGCTTAATAGGGATTCACATATATGTCTCATTGCTAAACATCTTTGGCGAGCTGAAACTCCTTTGAGGACGAGTATCTTTATGCAAATGGTCATTAAAGATAAGGTCCTTACAAAAATCAACCTGATGAAAAGGAACAATCCAAATGTGCTGGACTCCGGTTGTACGTTATGCAACAGCCATGAGGAGGTTATTAATCATCTCCTCCTTCACTGTTCTTTTTTAAAGCGAACACGGGAGCCAATTAAATCTAGATTTGGCAGTGGTCTTCTTCATCTTTGGAGCTCTTGGCGCATACGGAGGGTACCGGTGGATTTAAGGAGATCTTGGGATATTTTTTGTACTGCTATGTGCTGGAGCTTATGGTTAGAGCGGAATGCGAGAATTTTTTCTAATAAATTCATAACAGAGGAGATGGTTGGGGCACAAATAATCCATCTAGTGAGACTATGTGCCACTTCCTTGCCTGATAAGTGGCGAGAAGATATCTCTACAATGTGTGGCTGATTATTTGTACTTTTCACTTTCTTTTGTTCATAGCTTTTTTGTAAAACATCTAATTATTCAATAAACGGGTAAGGGTCCATGCCAAACCCCCCCTCCACACAAGAGGGATTTCTCTATAAAAAAAAAAGACTGGTCACTATCATTGTCAATATTTGGTAGCGTGAGAGAGAGAGAGAGAGGGAGAGAGAGAGAGAGAGAGAGAGAGAGAAAAGAGAGAGAGAGAGAGAGAGAGAGAGAGAGAGAGAGAGAGAGAGAGAGAGAGAGAGGATGCCCTCCAAGTGATGGATCTCTGAGGCCATGAGACCTTAGGCCCCATTCAGTCCCGATCGCCCCTCACCTGACCTCGATCCAGCACTTACCAGCTCTTTGCCCTGCCGTCGTTGCTGCCCGCCGCTAACCTCCGGTTTGCGGCAAGCCTCGCCGGCCACCCTAGTTAACCCCCCCACCCCCCAATCTACGCATCTCGACCCCGATCGGCACCGCCGTGCCTCGAGTCTTCCTCCCTCCTCCTTCCTCCTTGTGTGATAGAGAAAGAAAGAAAGGCACGGGATATCGAGAGAGAAACGTGATGACACCCTAGGGTTTTTTCGTCGAGAAAGAAGAGAGCGAGGTCGAAAGAGACGACGAGTTGAGGGGGTTGCGCGGACTAACGTGGCTTCCATCAAAGACATACCTTTTCTTTTCTATGGACGCTTTTATGAACGAACGGTTAGATCTATTATGACGCTTTTGTCTAGTCAGCTTGTTCCATTTTGTCTAGTCAGTTTTTTGTTTATTTTTGTCTAGTCAGCATGTCGACCGCCGTGTCTTGTTTTATAGATGGAATAGCGCAAAACCCTTTGGAGGGATAGCCCTAGATCGCACCCTAGCATCCCGACCATAAGATATTTTTCCATGAATTTGTAATTGATTTATGATTGTCGCGATGACATCCGTCCATTGCACCATTCAATAGATTTCTAGTCCATTTAAGTCTAAGTTAGAAAAGAACGGAAGAAATGAATGCCACAGGCAATCTAGTTGGATTTGCCTAGTAGAAAATAACATGTGACATTTTAATTTCATGAGACATCATTCTCCTTGCCCAAGAATATCTAAAGCAATCAAATTTTCTATCTCATTTTATGTCGCGGCAAAAGAACAGACCCTTACATAATATACACTAACAAAAGAATTTATAGTAGTCCAAAATACTAAAAGAACACAAAGTATATAGTCAAGAGAATTTTATAACCTTTTTTGTAAACCTCATTCTCCAAGTGCATGCCCCTTACTTGTCGACCAATTTAATCATTGTGGTCAAAATCCATACAAAACTCCTCATGTTGGGTCCTCATCATAGTACATAGTCTCTTGACAATTATTATGGAATTGTGGACTAAATTAACAATTTTACTTAATTACTTAGTGTTAGACGAAGCAGTTATATTAAATTTGAATGCATTAATAAAAGGCATTAACCACTTCAAACTAAGAAATACGCTACATATCGTTATCCATTGCCTCATAGTATAACCACCATTGTGATTTTTTTTTTTCTTTTGGATCGGTCAGGCGGTCATAGGACAGGGCGCTAGAGCAAGAGCTCAAAGACTTCCGGAGTACAAAACGAGGAGGTAGAGACTACTATTTATTAATTCCATGATCCTGTACATGACATCAATGGCTAGGATTTGCACGCGCAAAACAAGACACAACGGCCTTGAGGAAAAGTCGCTCCACGGTGTCCATACCAAGAGTCGAACATGGAACCTCTCCAACATGGGAGACAGGAAGTACCACTAACCCAAGATCCCAATGATATAACCACTAGCCCAAGTACATGCAACTAGCCATACAAAACGGCTAGAAATGCTATAGTTACAATATCTTATTTTTATTTTGCATCTTTTTCAGGGGTGTCACGATCATCACTTCTTCTGTTAGCGCATAAAACATATGATAGACCATGGTTTGAATCATACATTGTTTGTAATATTGCCACGTACATGAAAGCATGAATAAAACCACCACAAAGGCGAGAGATAAACTCCCCACAAAGATGGGAGGAAGGCCCATAGGATTTAATTATACAAGCTAGTCGGATGGGGGGCAGGTTTTTTAATTTGCCCTTGGATACGACCTCAATCACATAGTTGACATCTTAAAAATCATGGCACAACACATTTCTCTCATAATTATATTTTATATTTTTACATTTTCAAGTTATTTCTTAGTAGAATTGATTAATAAATTGAGATATTTTAAGTGATAACTTAAAAAATATCAAATAGTATGGGATAGAAAATATTTTTCATAAGTAGCAGCCTGGTAGTCATGTGGCGAGGCGACACTGCAAAGATTGAACCTCCCAAATTAGTCGACCTTTTGTTTATTCTCATACTATAATTAATATATGGTGGAGAGTCAATACGTGGCACCCTCTACCATCGAGATAACTCCACTCGCCAATTCCCTCTATGCGTGCCACGTCACCTCATACGTTCTTCAAAAAGAGATGCAAGCATATGAGAGCCCTGCATCACAGGGTCAAATGAGGTTGATTCTTTGCACAAGCGGCTCGCAACCCTCATGTTTATCTAAATTTTCATAGAGTGTGATTTTTTTACTATATACCACAAGATATATATATATATATATATATATATATATATATATATATATATATATATATATATATATATATATATATATATATATATATATATATATATATATATATATATATATATATATATATATATATATATATATATAGGGGCATGCTTCATTGCGGTCTGCGGTCCGTGCGGTCCACATCCGCAGCCGTTTGATGCCGCGCGCGCGGTGCGGTGCACCGCATCGGACGCCTGAGGGTGCGGACCGCACGGACCGCAAGACCACATTTAAGCATCTCTCTCTCTCTCTCTCTCTTTATATATATATATATATATATATATATATATATATATATATATATATATATATATATATATATATATATATATATATATATATATATATATATATATATATATATATATATATATATATATATATATATATATATATATATATATATATATATATATATATATATATATATATATATATATATATATATATATATATATATATATATATATATATATATATAGTTTCCTGGTCCTTGCCCCGGGTTCGGATTGGTATCTAATAAATCCAACATTGGTAAGACATATGTAACACGTGGACTTGTGATGATTGTCAAGCACAACAAAAGACAAAAATTCAATCAAAATATTAATAGATCAGAGCAATAGACAATAAAAAAAACTTATCATCACCTTTGGATGATGAAAGATGGTACCTCATATAATTTACAAAGCCATCTATGGAGAAGATGCATCGAGGATGAAGCGAAGAAGAAGATGCGTTGCGATCACGGGAATGCAGCTCATATTCCTTCGCGCAAAGGTCCGACGAGAGGGAGATGGTGGGATCTTCTCTTTCTCTTCTTTCTTTCCTTCTCTTTCTCTATATGTGGATGGCTCCTCCTTGTGCATTAGGGTTTGGCGAGGCGATCCACAAGGCTTTATATATCCCATGTGGCCAGCCCCCCATTTCCTAGCTTGTAGTGATTGCTCTCCTATTTGGATGGAGATCAACTCCTATACTTTTGGAGGTTCCACTCTTGGAGTTCTTATATCTTTATGAAACTAGAGGCCGACCACCTAGGGAATCCTTTTGGACTCTCTAGGCTGGCCAAAAGTTTCTCTTCCTGTGGAATCAGTTCTAATGAGATGTTGAGAATTTTTATGAACTTTTTAGATCCACTTGTCAACTATTCAGAATCATAGTCAAACTTGGATTCCATGGTCAACATGGTAATCCTTACTTTTTTTGGAAGTAATTCAAAACTAAAATTAAAGATCTAGTTAGTATGGATTAAACTATCACTAACACTCCCACTCAAGTTAGGAAGAATACTTTGTTAGTCTAGCAACTAAAGTCTAGAAGTTAGGATCCGTAAGGCTTCCAAAACTTCAGGTCCAATTAGACTAAGATTATTGTCATCATATAACATCCATATCTAATTAAGCATGGCTGGAACCACTATCAAGTCATTACTACACTCTGTGGTAATTAGAAATTATACAAATATCTTTTCATACTTATTTACATATTGACCCCTTATTATCTGGTATTCACAAGTAGTACTTGAGAGAAGCACTGTCCTACCGAAGCACATATTTCACTACATGTATTTAAGTTACAACTCTTCATTCTTTAATGATCCCTAATAAAAATATTTTGCATATTAAAATCTTATGATAAAATAATAATATTTTATTTGAAATCAATCTGATAAATCGTTTATCAAAACAATTACCAAAACTCTTAGTTCCAGTGATAATCTTACATGAGAGTTTACATAAGAAAATATCTTCTCTCCATGGAGAGTTTAGAATTCCTCGATAATGAATGTGTTCTCATGGACCAAGCATAAGCCACCTAAGATTATCAGCTATTGACCACCAAATCGGGGTTTTACTGAATTGTAACTCAAAGTGACAAAGACTAAGTCATGAGTTCATAATCACCTCAAGATTGAGAGTCTATGAAAATAGCATATGAGAATCACATCATCATATGAATCATTTAGAAAACATGCTCACGTAGTGATCCATGTTCAGTATATTTCAAACACACCAACACAATTGGCTTAGAGTCACCATTCTAATAATTAAGATAAACCATCTTGCTAAGCGAGAGTCAATAGTGTTACAGTCTTTTAAATAGGATGTTTAATCCTATCACCAACTACGAACATTATCAAGTATAATAAACTTGTGAGCTTAAACCTTCTGTATGTGAATCTCATCCACATTCCTAAGACACCTTAGTTATACTCGATGAACTATTGGGTATCACATACAATATAGAAGCAAATACAACAATTTATATTGCGAGTCAGGCATACTACTTCATTACCAATGTTAAATTACATATAATTGGCATGTAGAACACTACCAATCCCAACACCTTGGTCAATGGTTCAAATAAGTGCTACGATGTATTTCCTCATGATCCTTGTAGTGGCTGCCCACCCTCTCGTCTTAGTGGTGAGTTTTCCCACCTGTGGGGTTATTAAAAATCAGAGTATTTCTCCCACACATATGACGAGTTTCGATTCATGGTTGAATTATTGGCTACTGATAATGGGTTGTCTTGGCGGCCACTATAATCAAGCCAATACTAGAAAGTAAGGTGTATTCACACAAGTCCTACAGTCATGTAGGGTGTGAGGGTGGTAGATGACGAACAATGATGGCTCCATAAAACAGATGAGAGGAGCTTGTAAAATCGCGTGAGACTAATATGGCTCAATTCAAATACTATGTGATGTTCGTCATATTCCGAGTTTTGAGAGTCAATCTAGATCATTCTTTCCATATTATATTCTCTTGGGTGTAGGAACACCGGTTTAGGTAGAGTCCTAGAGGTTTTGGATGACACTTCTTCGATCTTGGAGGGAGTTTACAGTGGAAGCTTGTATTTGGTTGTTGCAAGAAGAGCTTCAAAGGCAGAGGATTCGGCAAAGAACAAGTCTGCAGGTAGAGCATGTTTGGTAGCTAAGAAGATGAAGAAGAAGTGGGTTCTGGATCAAATTTAAAGGCGCATATCGGACTTGGTCGATCATCGGTCTAGCTGGTCGGGCAACAGGTGCAAGGTCCAAGGTGGCGACAAAGAAGGCATTAGATTATCACATGCTCTCAGTAGCCGCGATATCGACCGGCGATGGTAGAAGTTTCTTGGTGTTGACATTTTCAAGCCAAGGTAGATATTGTTGGGTTTGGCTTTCAAAAGTTAATATTCATACATGATCGTGCAAACGACTTGCAGATCGTGTGCATGGATGAATCGACAGGAAAGTCAAGCGATAAATCCTAGAGATATTGTGCACACGACCTGGGTCTTGACAGCACGGGTTGGACTTCAGGATCTCCTATTTTGGCAAGTCAACTTCGGTTTTTGGGCCTCCAATTTGTATATGTTACCCTACCCTAACCCTAGTTATATAAGGGGGAGAGGAAGAAGCTTGTAATATGACTAGTGCATGCCCATACTTGTCGGCACTGCAACGGGCCGCCTTCAGCGGCAACACACCTGAACACCTTCGGCAATAAAACACTTTCGACAACAACACCGGCATTTATAAGGACACTCATTTCCTCGCCCGTGTTGATTGGCACAAAGCAGACGCCTTTGGCGCAACCAACTCCCCTCCCCCTATAATCGATTAATCACAACTGTCTCTATTCGAACAGATTCCTCGAGATCGATCCGATGGTTTAGGGCGGTCTAAATTTCAACAGGCAAGTTTATAGCCGTTGATGTGAATAACAATCAGGGAATGAACGGTCAGATTTAGTGCAGTTTAAATGGGCCGGGATTTTAGGGGTTTAGTGCAGTTTAAATGGGTCGGGGTTTGAAACTAAAGAGAGGGAGTTGGTTGACGGAGAAATAGAGATCATGCGTTGATTTTTGAACGAATGGTTAGATCTATTCGGTTCATTTTTTGTCCAGTCAGCTTGTCTTAGTCAATTTTTTTGTTCCGTTTGTCTAGTTAGCACAAAACCGACGTCCCTTGTTGTATAGATTGGAACTCATGGAAAATCGTCAATGAAAGTTACAGAGGGGTTTGAGATCGTCTGCTGAAGAAAGGCAAGTCGCAGGGAAGATTGATGGATCCCGGGGGGGGGGGGGGGGGGGGGGGGGGGGGGCGGTGGCGCGGCGCTCCCCTCGGGCTCTTGAATACTTGTGAGAGCATGGCAGCCATGACCACGGTGGAGTGATTCTTTTTGGTAGAGGATTGAGAGCAAGTCATGGACGAGGAGAGAATGAAAACCCGGTCTAGGATTTTCCACGTAGAGAAAAGAGAGAGGAGGAAAGTAGAGAGGAAAAAGACGAAGAAGAAGAGAGGAAGAGGATGAAGGAAGAGTATACGATGTGTGGATCTTCTCCAGGTTTCTTGGTGCATCCACCTCGGCTTCTACTTCGACGGCGATTTCAACTCTTGGTAATACTTCGATAATCTTTGTGTATCTTTTGTGTGGGATAAGTGATCTCTACTTTGTGGATGTGATTGTGAGAGGAGCAAAAATTTAGATTAGTGATGTCAGACAAACGATGGTCACTGAATGATATAATTCTTGTTAAGTGATAATTCATTCAAATCCTTGATTGGTTGTGATTTCGTGGTGTTTGTTGTCATTGTATTTGTGCATCGCATTCTCTGTATATGATTATATGATTTTTGTATGGATTTAATCCTCAAACCTCGAGCATCATTATGAGGGCTGAAGGCTTCCGCAGTTCAAGGGGATCGACGTCGGTTCGAGACGGAGTCCCTCGTCACAATGAAGCGTAAATTCGGGGGCGAAGTGTTTTTGGGATAAACTTCAGGGGGGTGTAGTTGAAAACACATGGTTTGGGGAAACCCAACCCTAGGGTCAAATTCTGCCACCTGTCTCTCTCTCTCTCTAAATCCATTGCTCTCCCTTTCTCTCTCCCTCTGCCTACTCTCTCTCTCTCTCTCTCTCTCTCTCTCTGGTTGTAGAATAGCCCTTGGAATCTGATCGGAAGCTTCGGTGGATTCGTGCTCGCGCGCTCTCGCCGTAAAGAGGCCAAGAATCATCATCGAGGTCTCTCGATCAGGGTTTGCTTTCGTGCTTCTCTATCACGCCCTTCTCTTTTGATCCTAAATCCTCAGTTCTAACCGATATTCGTCTCTGGTCTTCTCGGGATCTCGTTTGATCGCTCCATTTCAGCTCTATTGTTCGTTTATCACCTCAAAAATTTTTATTTATTTTGCCAAATTTTAGGTACTTTGCCAAATTTTAGGTTTTCATGGAATAGTTGAAATCCTGCATCTTTTTCTTCGATCGAAGAAATACCCATATCTTAATCTCTATTTGGATATATTTACCCTTTTTCAATTTATGCCATGTTGCAGGAGATGATTTTCTTATTATTATTTTTTTTTTGCAGGGATAGCTTGTGATTTCTCTTGTTAATTTTAGGTATTTTGCCAAATTTTAGGTTTTCATGGAACAGTCGAAATCCTGCATCTTTTTCTTCGATCGAAGAAATACCCATATCTTAATCTCTATTTAAATATATTTACCCTTTTCAATTTATGCCCATGTTGCTGGAGATGATATTTCTTTTTCTTTTTCTTTTTTGCAGGGATACCTTGTGATTTCTCTTGTTAATTTTAGGTATTTTGCCAAATTTTAGGTATTTTGCCAAATTTTAGGTTTTCATGGAACAGTCGAAATCCTGCATCTTTTTCTTCAATCGAACAAATACCCATATCTTAATTTCTATTTAGATATATTTCCCCTTTTCCAATTTATGCACATGTTGCAGGATATGATATTTCTTTTTTTTTTTTGCAGGGATACCTTGTGATTTCTCTTGTTAATTTTAGGTATTTTGCCAAATTTCAGGTATTTTGCTAACTTTCTGGTTTTCATGGAACAGTCGAAATCCTGCATCTTTTTCTTCGATCGAAGAATTACCCATATCTTAATCTCTATTTAGATATATTTCCCCTTTTTCAATCTATGCCCATGTTTCAGGGGATGATATTTCTTAATTTATTTTTTTGCAGGGATACCTTGTGATTTCTCTTGTTAATTACATAAAAAAATTCATAATTTGATACAAAAAAAACCTCCAATAACGAGATCGAACAGCATGCCGTGGGTGTCGTTACTCTCGAATTGCATCATTAGCAGCCGGAAGTGCGTCCGCCTTGCTGTCTTCTTCCGTGTTATCGTGTATGATTCATACTTTCTTCCATCTTTTCTTTGATCTTTGTAACAATCCCTTTTCGATTGTATGGCGAAAGCTTCGATCTTGATCCGTCTAGTTGCTAATCGTTAGGGTTTTGAGAAGACTGCAATGTTCTGATAATCAGTTTGGAGGTTTACCGGCTTGGTGTGTGCTTGTGCAGGTGAGTGATCGCTTTGGGACGTCCTCGATCTGTTTGCGGTTCAGGGTTATTCTCGGTGCTGAAGAAGTGAGGATGTACACTGTGGTTAATCTGAAGAGATACCGAACATTAAAGCAAGTTGGGGAAATCATAATGAACGTTAGAATCATCGGCTACTACCAATTGATGCAAGTCTGTCAGGTTATTGCTCCGCTCTTTTACGGATCATTGCTTATTGTCTGTTTTCTGATACTATCATTGCTTAATATCTATTATCAATTTTACGGATAGAATACCAATATCCTTATCCGTCTATTTGAATTATCTATTATGTTCATGTGCAAGGTTCAATATCACGATATCAGTCGGCGCCGAACCGGTACGTATCGGCCGATATGGACCTATACCGGTTGAGGCCAAAAAACCCCAAAAAAATAGAAAGATAAAAATAACCTGAACGAGTTGGTACCGGTTTGTACCGGCCTGAACCGGCCGATGCGGAGCATTACGTACCAGTATCGGCCGGTAAGGGCTAGGTATCCGGATTAGGTATCGTACTGGTCTCAATCCAGCCAAAACTTGTCCGTGCATGCTCCTGGTTATATTGGATTCGGTAGTTTCCATGGAAAAGAACCCAATATGACAACTCGGATGATTATTTGAAGTGTTGAGCTTTAGCCAGTTGCATTCATTTTTACACAATCCAATGGAATATCATGGGCATTGGGTAGTATCATTTTATATCCCACATGTATTTGATAGTCTTTCTTGTTATTGGTAAAATTAGTTACTACAATGAAACATCCCCTATATTCTAACAGAATTTGTGATACAATGGAAGGACACAACACATATGCCCGTGTATTGATAAACATTTCTCAAGTATTTTGAATTTGATGAATGTATGTATCTTGTGAATACTTGCATCAAATCTTTTTTTGAGAGATGGACTCTGTTTTGTAGCAGCATAACTACATGTACAAAATGTTTGTTATGTCTTATGGTTGGTGATGTTAGTTCCACGAATGAGCACTATCATATTTTTCTGAGACATGCTGCGACATAAATTTTTTGCGGCAATTTTTTCCCCCGCTAACCACCTCATTCATGATTCTCCTGTATCATTGATTCTTTGTGTCGATTGTGTCTGCCATATGGGCTATATATTGTATGGTCGTATTTAATTTTATGACGTGTTCTTTATTTCGTTTGCTTTCCTTCCTATTGTTCAGTTCTCTATGATCGCTGTGTCACCCCTGATCTCATTGTATTATATTGGCAGGCTGAGTACTTCCGCCAGTTGCTTAAGCCTGTCACGTAGTTTGAATCATTGTTTTAAGTTGAGCTACAAAACCCGTGCACCTGCCTTCTTGCTTCGTTCTCCGGTTGAATAGTAGACAGAATTTGTTAAGAAGGCCAACTCGGCATAGATAAGCTCTTTCATAGACATTGGCAGCTCCACAATTCACTACGCAGTCCAGTTCCTTTTTGCTAGACAGATCATCGACAGATAAACAGAGCAGTTTTCTGAAATCCTTAACATATGCAGAGGGATCCACGGTTCTTCACCGGGAAAACCTCCCCCACTCATACCTATGAACCAATTGGCTGTGCCCGCAACACTCCAATGGGTGGCCGTTACACTTCGGACATCCCTGTCGCGCCTGCCTCTGGTGCTACTCTGGCAGGTACAAACCAAGAATTCCCTAATCCGCTGAATGGAATTGAGTTCCAACCCTCGGAAATCTGCCCCCAAAACTTCATCATCTTTGACCAGACGGATAAAAGGAGCCGGGTCATGTTCCACCCTGCATTGGCCCACAAATTCAGTTGCCCAAACTTCAATATACGTGCCGCCGCTGCCCTTGCCCTCGCCGACAAAAACAGGGAGAAGGGCGATGATTTCTCGTCTCATAAAGAGGACACGGAAGATATCAATGCCTTGCTTAGTTCTGAGGACGATGAAGAAGATGATGTGGTCAGCACCGGGCGGAGCCCAGACGACTGGGGAGGCGGTTCCCTGTATTCTTCTCGCTCGACGGGGGGGTTCAAATCATGCAAGATGAATTCCGCTTCCCAAGATTCGTTCCCTAGCAGCAGCAGCAGCAGCAGCGAGAAGAAGAGGGAGCGAACAAGGAAGATGGTTAGGGCCCTCAAGGGGATTGTGCCCGGTGGAGAAGACTTGGACACCCCTGCCATTCTTGACGAAGCTGTTAGGTACCTGAAATCCCTCAAGGTGGAGGTGAAGAAGCTCGGGATACAGGATCTCGAGAACTGAAGCCGCGAGCATCTCCTGCATCACGGAGGAGGTCCTGGTAAGGAAGGTAATTAATTTAAGATCCTATTAACGTTGTTGCTTTGCTATTATGTCGGGTATGTCGGAAATACCTTCTCGGTATGCCCCCGCAGACTTGTATGCCCATGCTCCATCATTGGAGCACGGGGAAGATGTTTGGTGTGTTTCTTTTAGATGGGTGGAGCTGGTGTGCAAAGGGAGCAGCATCAGGGCAGAGGGGCTTGGTTCTGCTGCTTTTGCTTTGGTGGCGGGCCTCGGCTGCTCCCCATTGGATTTGGTTCTTTACAAATGTTGCAAGGGGGGTTGAAACTCTTTGGTCTGTGCTTTTTTTTGCTCCCCCCCTTACCCCCCTTTATGTGTTGGATGAAGGAGGGTGTTGCGATGTTATCGTGCCCGCGAATCATTCGTGATGTTGGGTATGTTGCGAACCCCGCCTCTAGATCCACCTCTCTTTAGTTGCCATTATATATTAAACTCGAGTATCGTTAGGTCTGCCCGCCTTTTGGAATCTAATCTATCTGTTCTGTTTTGTTGTGTATGATGATACCTGCATGCCTGTAGGTTAGGTATTGTTTTATATTGTGCATTGGTTAAGATGAAAGGTGTGGCCTGTTATGAAGTGTCTCACTAGAGGAGCCCTTCTGTCTACTCTCTTTCTAAGCAAAAACCAAAAAACAGGTGTAGCCTCATTGAAGAACAAGCCTGGAGGATGGATGTCCAAAGGATAAAGTTTACAATTTGCTCTCCCGCCGGCACAAGAATGATCAAGGATCGAAACTCACCATAAGAGCGAGGGAAATGCCCTGATTTTTTTTTTAAAAAATAACCCTACGGGTAGGAAAGCCCGCCTTAATGCTGGCCACTACAAAGCAAGAGGAAATATGCTGTAGCGCTTATTCGAACCCTTGACCAAGGCCATGGGTTGCATGTCCTACCAACTAGGGGGTGCAACTTGGGTCGGGTAAAACCGAGAACTGACTGGTTCGGATATTTTGACTAATTGGGTTGGTTCGGTTCTAAGTTCTGTGGGCCTGACTAAATACTGATCGGTTTCGGATTGGGGCTTGGGTAGACCCAACCCAACCCGAGAACCAGACTCATATATATTAGACCACAGATATGTCATGGGTTTGGACTTTTGGACTCCATCACACCAACACCCGAGTAAACGTTATTTGTTTGCCAACGGTGAACCAACTACCAAGAGAATTCGACGGGTGGCTAAAGTCTAAAGCCCAACATGGACTTTTAGTTTGTTAGTAATTATCCGATAACCATTAATTTTTTAGATGAACTCCCAACCCGAGAACCGACCTGAACCAACCCGGCCTTGGGTTGGTTCGGGTCTATACCCAAGTTGGGTTGGTTTGGGTTACAATAAGGTAGAACCGAACTAGTTCGGTTCAGTTACAGGTTGGCTCAAAACCAAACCAACCCGATCTGAGTTGCACCCCTACTACCAACTGGGCTATCAGTTGGAGACGGACTAGATTTAACCTGGAATCTCCTTATCTCTTTTGTTGGCCCATAGAAGCCCATGGGCAACCCTTTCATTGGATCTGCCACACTAGGTCCACCAACTATACTAAGTCAAGGCCCAAATAAAGCTAGACCAATGCCCCGACTATGTGTATTTAATACGCCTAATGGAATCTGTGACACGTGGAGTGCTCCAAAAGGCCGACAGCATGGAGAGGACAGATAGGCTATATGAAGACAATTATATCCACTACCATTGCTGTTGTGGGTTTAATTGCTTGACACTTGCCCGCACGCAGAGCGTGTTTCAATGGAGACATACCTACACGCGGAGCGAGGCATTAGCAAGTGCGGCGGGTTCACTCGGGAGATACTCCTGGAGTGGGCCCATCTTTGATACCATGTGACTAAAAGGCCGACATTAGAGAGAGGACAACACAGCATGTATATGAAGACAATGATCTCAACTTCCATTACCGATGTGTGACTAACAGTTCACACAGACTTGGATATCAGTTTCTCAGAAAGTTCTCATACATTTCAACTCATCATCTTGTTCGGCAATATCGAATCGAAGGATTAATTCTTGGGCAAATTGGTGGTAGGTCCTTTTAACAATAAGGATGGTAAAGAGATGCTTTAGCCATATGCCCTTTTGTTTGGAAAAATTTATGCAGTGTAGTGATTTTACTGTAGATGTTTTTTTTTTATAAAAAAGTTCTCCCTAAAAAAAAAAAAATTTCCAGTTATTTCACTGTAGCAAAATAATATGAATTTTATATAAAATTTCTTTTAAAAAAATGGTAAAGTGATTTTACGATGCATATTGTTATCCTTTGCTGCAATAAAAAATAACATTTGTGATTTAAGTATTAGGAATAATTGTCATTTAAATGAGAGAAAAATCAAGAGAGTGATTTGCTCTAAATTTATCTCTTTGGCGAGGGGTCTGGTTCAAAACATTTGTGTTGCCTGTCCTTTTCACTAAACTGATCTCTTACAAATTGATCCCTCGTACCAATCACTTTAAAGCTGTGATGGGGTGCCGAAGAAACAACTCCTTTAGCAATGCTTGCATACATGATGTCTCTTCTAAGACTGGATTGACAACTATAAACTGCGATCGGCTGCCACGTCAGGTGGGCAGAATAAGTTTGGAAAAACAGTTTGGCCAAATATCACTTTCCTATGGGTATATCACATTGTGTTAAAACCCTAGTTTTTCTTTCAAGAAGATGAATTGAGTTTGGAAAAATAACTCGAGGAATAAAAGCAAGAGACTCTTGATACCACTTGATGAACCAGGAATCAATGATTCCAAGTCCCTTTTTTGTCAAATCAAAATTCGAATAAAGCTCAGTAGCCGTCGGGAACTTTGGGGAACTTGTGTGAACTTTAAAGTACCCCATATCCGAGTTCATGTTAAAGGGGTGAAATTTCAATGGTCGCGAACCGTCGGTGGTGAGCACCTTTGTTGATCAGGGCCGGCGACCACTGGCGTCCACATCCGACGACCACTAATCTATTTGCAGAGTGCATGACTTGGGAACTTTGAGTTCACACTAAAAAAGAGGCTTCAATTTTTTGCAGAAACACCCTCCAATTATCGACAAAACATTAAGAGTCAAAATCAAGATACCATCAACCCTTCCATCTAAGATGCATAAAGTGTACCGCTCTCTATAAAAAAAAACTAAAAAAGGGTTATATATAACCCACAAAATACCTTAGGTAGCCCTCTTCTAAAGGAATTAAGCACACATGTTTTCTATACGCAGCCTTGATCTATATTAGGCCACCCCTTTTCTTCCTCCATTGTGCCCGCACCACCCGCAACATACCGTTGCCTGCCGCCGCCCATCAAACATGTCGTCGCCATCTCCTCTTCCTCCTCCCCTTCATTTTCTTCTTCTTCCTCCTCCTTTTGGTCCACCGCCTCCTTTCTTCTCTCTCCTTCTCCTTTTTCTTCCCTTTTTTTCTCCTCCTCTCTCTCCCCCCCCCCCTCTCGTCCTCCTTGAAATCTATGCATTCATCCATACCAGCCCGAATACACCGTGCATTCAGACTGGTATGATCGAACTTGTACAAATTTCAAAAATGACGAGGGGAGAGAAAGAACGAGGTGGAAAAAGAGGTACATAAAGGGGCAAGAAGATGGAGAAGGGAGGAGGCCATAGGAGGAGAAAGAAGAAGAAGAAGAAGAAAAAGAGAGGGAGGAGGAGGAGGACGAGGCTGTGGTGGTCCTGGTGGACTGCAGATGACTGAGGCAAGCATCGGCTGGTACATACCCGGTGATGGGGTGGCAGGCATGGGCTGCCATCTGTAAAAGGACAAGGGTGAAATGACGACCAAGTCCATTTTTTTTTTAAATTTAACTTAGGGCTGCGCATAGACCCACACAAAAAAAAAAAAGGGGAAAGCATAGGGTGTACTCTTGCTGTATCTTCATGGAGGTGGCAAATGAAAAGTCAATACAGGGGTGGGGTACTTCACTGATACCACGAGGTCCAAGGTCTTTTTATTATTGTAAGGTCCAACTTGGACTGGTGTTAACTCTTTAGACCCCTCTTGCTTGACCAACATTTGTACGGTTTCTTTTCTATTCTCATGGGATAAACAACAAAATTGTTTATTCATTCCAAGAATATTTAAACTGGTTTAACATATCAACACCCGACCAATGATCATATGCTCGTACTAATTCGAGGTGCAACTCTGGATGGGTTGGTTCGGGTTTGAGCCAACCCGGAATCGAATCGAACAGTTCGGTTCAACCATATTGAAACTCAAATTGAGTACAGACCCGAGCTGACCCAGTCAATACTGAGATTAGTCACAATGGTACGTAGCTAGAGTTATACATTCACACATATGTCCTAATCTCTCTCTCTCTCTCTCTCTCTCTCTCTCTCTCTCTCTCTCTCTCTCTCTCTCTCTCTATATATATATATATATATATATATATATATATATATATATATATATATATATATATATATATATATATATATATATATATATATATATATATATATATATATATATATATATATGTGTGTGTGTGTGTGTGTGTGTGTGTGTGTGTGTGTGTGAGAGCACGCGCTATTCCATCAAGAACAGTATGCTCCTCATGGTTTGCCACTCTTAATGGCATTAGTATTAGGGGTGCAACATAGGTCGAGTAAAACCGAGAACCGATCCAACCAGATCTAAATCAGTCGGGTTGGCTTTGGTTTTTGACCCAACGGGTTTGCTTGGTTATAAGTTTTGTGCACCCGACTTAATATGGATCGATTCCGGAATGGCCAACCAAACCCGAGAAACCAATATATATATATATATATATATATATATATATATATATATATAGAGAGAGAGAGAGAGAGAGAGAGAGAGAGAGAGAGAGAGAGAGAGAAATACTAAAATGCGGCATGCAGTGCGTGTGGCGTCGCACCGCAGCCGTCTGATGTACTGCTGCGTGCATCGCACGCACTGCAGTGGTGCATCAGACAGATGTGGTGCGACGTCGCACGCACCGCATCCGCCTATATATATATATATATATATATATATATATATATATATATATATATATATATATATATATATATATATATATATATATATATATATATATATATATATATATATATATATATATATATATATATATATATATATGTGTGTCACAGGTTTTGGGCTTTAGGGCTATATTACACTAGCACACGAGTAACTACTGTTTGCTAACGTTGAAATAACTATCGAGAGATTTAAACGTGTGGATATAACCTAAAGTCCAATGTGACCCTCTTGATTGCTAGCAAATAGTCGATAGTTGTTTTTTAAAAAAACTAACTAATGACCCAACCCAATCTCCAGTGGCGGACCCAGGATTTTTCTTCAGGAGGGGCATAATTATTAAATAGTAACTACAGTCGCTGCCTCACAGTCGAAGGCATCGGCAGGCGGCGTGACAACGTCTCTACCTTTCATTCGATTGCACAACAAAAGGCCTATTAGGATTTTGCCTCTAGTGGAGGAGAATTTCGATCCTCAAGAGTCCTTCGAAAATTTGGAACTATAATTGGCTACTCGATCGGGGTGCACGGGTTGTAAATAATTGACCAGATTCTTTTTTCTTTTTTTTGCCAGGGGGGATTTCATACATACTCCCAAAAACCGATAAATAGGTCCTGATGCCCACTCGATTCTTATTCACTAAGGACCATGGGATGAACTCTACGAAGATGCCACATGTGCGGGAGGTGGCAGACGACGGTGGGTGTTGGTTGGACAGTGGTAGGCGTCGGTGGCCGGCAAACGGTGAGCCGGCCATGAGTCACCAATACAGGAGGCGATGTCGAGTGGTGGCCGGCGGCGACGGGGTGGCCCATGTGGCGGTGGGGGTCGGTGGCATGACAATGGATATTGACTGGCGGGGGATGGTGGCCGGTGGGACGGTGGTGGCCACCTCCATGTGAAGTTGGCAACCAAAAGTTTGCTAGAATTATTTTTTTGATAAATTACACTTTGCTCCCCCTTGAAGTTTAGCTCAAATAACATTTTGCCCCCCTTCAATTCTGTTTCGATCAGATAATTAATTACCAAATGAGGAAATCAAGTAGTTGACAAAAGGGGTATTGTGCGAACATTCAAACTTTAGGGAGTGATTTGGAACAAAATAAACTATTAGGGGGTTAAGTGTTTTTGACCTAAAATTCTAGGGGGTAAGTGTAACTTATCTTTTTTTTTCCCAAATTGAGGGGGGACTTGAGCCCCCCCTAGGCCTAATGTAGGTCCGCCCTTGACTATAGTGCACTCGGTCTACATTGATCGAATGGGGTGTATAAGTACTCAATCTGAAATGACAAAGTGTAGGGGAAAGAACAATGGGAGGAGGAATGATGGCGAGGCTAGGCGCTGGTGGATTGGATGCAATCAACAATGTTGGATGGGTGGCAGCCCATACAAGATCAGTGGCACACATGGGGACTGAAGAGTACGTATGAATTAGGAAAGGAAGGGAAGGTCGAGAAAGAAGGTTGGATTGATTACAGAGTCAGGGGTTCAGGCGTTGTCTTAAACCCTAGCCCTATGAAAAGGCAATAACTTATAGGCTTGCCTTGTGTCGTGTGCTTCCTTCATGTAAAACAGGACAGTATATAGCCAGGGGATCCAAATGAGCAACGGCTTTACCAACTTGATGTGGCACCCAATCACAATAGTACTCCATTTGCCTGCCAGTTGGAGCTAAGTGGTGCAGCCGACATCTGAGATCATACCACATCAAGTTGGCAGAATATCATTTTCCTTTCCAAACTCATATCTAGCTGGCTCTCCAACACAAAGGCTGTGTTTGGTAGAAAGAAAGTTTTAACTAATTAAGGAAGGAGAAAGGAAATGCTAAGCAGGGAATATCATTCACTACAAAAAAGTGGGTTATTACCGACAGAATATTTTATTACCGTCGGCAATATTATAATTTATACCGACGGAAATATTAAAATCCGTCGATAATAATAATTTAATATTTTAATTATTTTTGTATATTTATTACCGACGGAAATATAATAGCCGTCGGTAATAATAGCTTTACCGACAGAATAAAGTAAACCCATCGGTAATAATAGCTTTTTTACCCTCGGTATAACAACTTTCATATTTTAAATATCTTTTCTATTTTTATTACCGACAGACATATAAAATCCGTCGGTATAATACATAGTTTTACCGACGAAAATTTAATGACCGCCGGTAAAAAGCCCTGCTATTTTTATTACCGACAGACATATAAAATCCGTCGGTATAATACATAGTTTTACCGACGGAAATTTAATGTCCGTCGGTAAAAAGCCCTGTGATATATTCATCCCGATCCCCTTTTCTTTCGCTGTGCTCTGAATTATCCCCCCCCCAGTCTCCCCGATTTCGAACCCCCCCTGGTACGCGCACCTCGGCTCCGCCGTCCTCCTCCGGTAAGTCCCATCCTCCGGCCTCCTCCTCTTCCTCTCATCCTCCTCTGCTTCCTCTCATCCTCCTCCTCCTCCTCTTCCTCCTCCTCCTCTTCCTCATCCTCATACTCCTCCTCCTCCTCCTCCTCCTCCGGCCTCTTCCTCCTCCTTAATTTGTTGCAAATCGCACCCTAAATTTTGAAATGTTAGCATAATACCCATTTATATTTGTACAAAGAAATCAAACACTATGATTTATCGTTTGTATTAATGCTAACTTCCACTTTTAGAATTGTTTAGAATGAACAAACTTGGTGACAATGAGCATGGCCAATCTCTAAAACATGTGTAGGCCAAGCGTATTTAGTTAGGGTGATCGGGTTCAAGAGTTGTTCATAGATCAGATCCGAGTCCATTAGCCCGTTGCCATTACCAGCCAACCCATTTCAATAGAAGGTCGAATCCTTCGAAGTGGTCACCCCCCACCATCTTCATCACCATCGTGTATCAACTTGTGCAATTATTAGGGGGTATGGACTCGTGCAATTGGCACGTGCAACAATTGTTGATCTATGGACCCTTTTACATGTACACAAATTAAAAAGAGTTATTTTAGTAAAGGATATGGACACATGGCATAATAATAGGGGCATATTGGTAATTTTTATAGGGTCACAATGAAAAGTGTAAGAATGCAACATATACTTCCTTGCTTTTGTTTTAATGACATAGGATCCTAATATGGGGTATATGTGTACACACTATATATATGTCAAACTGAATTATCTACACAAGTTAGAGCGATAATCGGGTTTCAAGTGTCAAATATAGGTATTGAGGTACCCATACCCATACCTGACAGTTAATCGGGTAGAGTTTTCATACCCATATCTTACCCAAGCCTTGTAAAAAATATTAAGGTACCCATACCCAAAGTTAATAGGGTAAATCTCCTATACCCATTCGTACTCTACCAGGTAGAGTTCGTATACCCATACCCTACCCAAACCTTGTACAACACATGCCCATAACCTTGTACAACCTTGTAAAACCCTTGTACAACCCATACCTGAAAGTACATTTGTACCCGTAATCCATACCAGTACCAGATGTTTTAGGTCTCTTGTACAACCCATACCTAAAAGTACATTTGTACTCGTAACCCATACCCATACCGGATGTTTTAGGTCAAGGTCGGGTCACAAGTTAGAGGGGCAATTGGCCATGGGTTTCGGGTATGGGTATTGGGGTATTCATACTCATACCCGAAACATAATCGGGTAGAGTTCCAATGCCCATACCCTACCCAAACACTTTCCTTGATGTTGTTTTAAAACATAGGATTGAGAAGGGTAAAATGGAGAACAAATGTAGGATGGAAGGAAGAATGGGTTAGTGGATTAGTGGGATTGTCCTTATGTTTTCTTAATGCTCGTGAACAAACTTGATAGGCTCATAAAGGGCTCACGAATAGGCTCATAAATTGCTTGAATAAGCCTAACATATATCCTAGTATGAAGTTTAGGCTCATGAACAAGCTCGATAAGGGACTGTTCAATCACTAATTGTGCATAGCCTAGTATGAAGTTTAGGCTCGTGAACAAGCTCAAGCCGACCAAAGCTTGGTTTAGGCTCGTTTAATAAACGAGCCAAGCTTAAGCAGACCAAAGCTTGGCTCGTTTGGGCTCGCGAACATGTTTGTTTAGGGCTTGTGAGCAAAGCTCGTGAACAAACTTGATAGGCTTATAAAGGGCTCGTGAATAGGCTCATAAATGACTTGAATAAACCTAACATATAGGGTTTAATTTTGGGTTTAGATATGGCTGCAAACGAACCAAGCTGTTCGTGAGCAGCTCGCGGCTTGGGTCGATAAAAGCTCATTCGAGTTCATTCGGTTACTAGTTCATTAGGGTTTAGGGTTTAGGGTTTTAGGGGTTAGGGTTAGGGTTTAGGGTTAGGATTTAGGGTTTTAGGTTTTAGGATTTTGGTTTTAGGGTTTTAGGGTTTAGGGTTTAGGGTTTTAGGGTTTAGAGTTAGGATTAGGGTTTAGGTTTAGGAGTTAGGGTTTAGGGTTTTAGCGTTTAGGGTTTAGGTTTAGGGTTTAGGGTTTAGGGGTTAGGGTTTAGGATGTTATATTGGCGAAGTTAAAAAATATTTTTTTTAACCTAAACGCTAAACCCTAACCTGGATTGTTTCATATGTAAATTGGACTGTGAGAAAATAAATATCTTACTGTTTCATATGTAAATCAAATTGTTTCATATATAAATCATATTGTTTCATATGTATATCATATTGTTTTATAATGTTTCATATTGTTTCATATGTAAATCATATTGTTTCATATGTAAATCAAACTGTTATATATATCATATTATTTCGTATAGAAAAATATTACTGCTTTCAGATGGCATCGCGGTCGAGGGTTCGTAGTGGCAGGGGTGGGCTAGCTCGGAGCGCTCCGGCTGCCACCCCAAGGTCCGAGGCCGAGCCCTCCGGATCTGGTAGTGATGTTCCTCTCTCCACACTAGCTCCTGATGAGGTCGCAGCCTCCGGAGCTTCGAGCAGTGCTCAGTACTCGGCTACAGCGTCTACGCCCACGGATAATATTTAGATCTAAAGTTTTATACATATTGTAAATACTTGTTCAGTACTGATGTATATTTTATTTGCAGGGTCGAGGATCACCAGGCACGTAGGCGACCGAGGCGTGACGACGACCCGACGATTGTCGACCTTACGCGAGTTGCTTTTCCTACAGTGGAGCGGCAGGACCTCTATGGGCGAGCACGCTTCCGACGCTGCCGCGTGGGTCGGTATGATAGTACGGGAGGAGAGGAATGCCCCGATTGTGGGGATAAAGGGGTGGAAGAATATTAATGCATCCTATAAGGAGAGGATGTATCAGGTCTTTTTGGTATGTTAGTTTCATTAAATCATTTTAGAATAATATCGTACTTCTTTATAATTTGATTTGATAAAATGACTTGTTTCTAAATTGATTTTACAGGAGAAATTTAAATAGGAGAACATGGAAACCGACACCCATCGGGAGGACTTGTGGAAGACGATGGGTGAGCGGTACAGGGATTACCGTTACGAGCTCTACCAGCTCTACGGTTACTTGGTCGGCCAGCCGGCTGAGGAGTTACAAGCTACGACCGTGACGAGAGATGCGCCACTGGTACACGTTCTACAGTTTTTGGTCGCTCACTGGGCCACCCCTCAGTTTCAGGTATAATTATTATTTTGTTGATTCGTACTTGTTTTAATGTTATGCTAAAAAATTGTATTGATGTTTCAAAATTTAATCGATTGACACAGACGAGTTTTGTTAAAGGTAAATATAATAGAAATGCCTCGACGACTCCTGCTCCAGTGAAGGGGAGGACCTCCATGCCCCAGCTTGCCCAACAGCTGGTAAATGATACAAACATTTTATTATTTAAAGCTCTATACATGTTATATTAACTCATATATTTATTTTATATGTCAAACAGACACAGTCCTTGGACCACGAGCCTAATCGGATTGACCTTTTTGAGGCCTCTAGGAGACGGCGTACTAATGGGGCATTTATGGACGATAGGGCTGCCTCACAAGTGGTAAGTAATTAAATTACTATTAATATATTTGTATATGTATGCCATAAAATATCATTGAATATCATTGGTTGTTTTCATATAGGAGAGAATATGACTTATGGTGACCCCGTCGGGTGAGGCTGGCTCCTCCTCCAGCTCAGTATCTGTCGACTCAGCGACGGATATTGTGCTCAGACCTACCACTCACGGCCGTGTCCTCTATACGGGCCTTGGAGTCACGCCCTCCTCCTACTTTGGACGAGAGGGTATGCGCTCGAGGGCACAGGACACCTAGACCGGTGCTATCACTCAGTTGCAGTCTGCGCTAGACGTGGAGCGCGAGCAGAGGCAGACCCTCGAGCACGTACATGGTTGAGACGGAGCGAGAGCAGAGGCAGGCCCTCGAGCAGAGGCTTGAGGTGGAGAGGCAAGCCCTCGAGCAGAGGGTTGAGGCGGAAAGAAAAGCTCGCCGGGAACTGAAGCAGAGACTTCATGACTTCATAAGCCGGTCTAGCGGTGACTCATGCTCATGATCAGGTATTTACTAATCTTTATAATATTAGCAAAAAATATGAATCTTACTAATTTGAGTTTAGATCATATTATCACGCTAATATGCTAACTTATGACGATCCGAAACACGCTAACTTATGACTATCCGATCGAATCAAAACCTATTTCAAATCCGAAACACACTAACTTAAGATTTTCCAACACTTACACTCTAAATCGGTCAATTGGATCGTAAATTGTTAAAATATCCAATTAGAACTTGCTCGCAAGTCCGAAATACGGAATAATTCCAAGTACGAATTATCGGATGCTGATCCGATGACTATGCCCTCGAATCCAAACCTATTTCAAATCTGAAACACGCTAACTTATGATTTTCCAAAACTTAGACTCTAAATCAATCAATCGGATCGTAAATTATTAAAATTTCTAATTAGAACATGCTCGTAAGTCCAAAATACGGAATAATTCCAAGTACGAATTATCGGATGCCGATCTGATGACTATCCGATCGAATCCAAACCTATTTCAAATCCGAAACACGCTAACTTATAATTTTCCAACGCTTAGACTCTAAATTGGTCAATCGGATCGTAAATTGTTAAAATTTTCAAATTAGAACTCGCTCGCAAGTCCGAAATACGGAATAATTCCAAGTACGAATTATCGGATGCTGATCCGATGACGATCCGATCGAATCCAAACCTATTTTAAATCTGAAACACGCTAACTTATGATTTTCCAACGCTTAGACTCTAAATCGGTCAATCAGATCGTAAATTATTAAAATATCATATTAGAACTCGCTTGCAAGTCCGAAATACGTAATAATTTTAAGTACGAATTATCGAATGTCGATCCGATGACGATCCGATCGAATCCAAACCTATTTCAAATCCGAAACACGCTAACTTATGATTTTCCAACGCTTAGACTCTAAATCGGTCAATCGGATCATAAATTATTACAATTTCTAATTAGAACACGCTCGCAAGTCCGAAATACAGAATAATTCTAAGTACGAATTATCGGATACCGATCCGATGAAGATCCGATCGAATCAAAACCTATTTCAAATCCAAAACACGCTAACTTATGATTTTCCAACGCTTAGACTCTAAATCGGTCAATCAGATCGTAAATTGTTAAAATTTCCAATTAGAACTCGCTCGCAAGTCTGAAATACGGAATAATTCTAAGTACGAATTATCGGATGCCAATCCGATGACGATCCGATCGAATCCAAACCTATTTCAAATCCGAAACATGCTAACTTCTGATTTTCCAATACTTTGACTCTAAATCGGTCAATCGGATCATAAATTATTAAAATATCCAATTAGAACTCGCTCGCAAGTCCGAAATACGGAATAATTCCAAGTACGAATTATCGGATACCGATCCGATCGAATCCAAACTTATTTCAAATCCAAAACACGCTAATTTATGATTTTCCAACGCTTAGACTCTAAATCGGTCAATCAGATCATAAATTGTTAAAATTTCTAATTAGAACACGCTCGCAAGTCCGAAATATGGAATAATTCTAAGTACGAATTATCGGATGACGATCCGATCGAATCCAAACCTATTTCAAATCCGAAACACGCTAACTTATAATTTTCCAACGCTTAGACTCTAAATTGGTCAATCGGATCGTAAATTGTTAAAATTTTCAAATTAGAACTCGCTCGCAAGTCCGAAATACGGAATAATTCCAAGTACGAATTATCGGATGCCATCCAATGACGATCCGATCGAATCCAAACCTATTTTAAATCTGAAACACGCTAACTTATGATTTTCCAACGCTTAGACTCTAAATCGGTCAATCAGATCGTAAATTATTAAAATATCATATTAGAACTCGCTTGCAAGTCCGAAATACGTAATAATTTTAAGTACGAATTATCGAATGTCGATCCGATGATGATCCGATCGAATCCAAACCTATTTCAAATCCGAAACACGCTAACTTATGATTTTCCAATGCTTAGACTCTAAATCGGTCAATCGGATCGTAAATTGTTAAAATATCAAATTAGAATTCGCTCACAACTCCGAAATACGGAATTGATCAATCGGATCGTAAATTGATCAATCGAAGCGTACGAATTGATCAATCAGAGTTTAAAATAATTCCAAGTACGATGACGATCTAAATTGATCAATCATAGCGTAAATTGTTAAAATATCCAATTAGAACTCGCTCGCAAGTCCAAAATACGAAATAATTCCAAGTACGAATTATCGGATACCGATCCGATGATGATCCGATTGAATCCAAACTTATTTCAAATCCGAAATACGCTAACTTATGATTTTTCAACGCTTAGACTCTAAATTTATCAATAAGAGCATAAATTCTTAAAATATCCAATTAGAACTCGCTCGCAAGTCTAAAATATGAAATAATTCCAAGTACGAATTATCGGATACCGGTCCGATGATGATCCGATCGAATCCAAATTTATTTCAAATCCGAAACACGCTAACTTATGATTTTCCAACGCTTAGACTCTAATTTAATCAATAGGAGCGTAAATTGTTAAAATATCCAGTCAGAACTCGCTCGCAAGTTCAAAATACGAAATAATTCCAAGTACGAATTATCGGATGCCGATCCGATGATGATCCGATCGAATCCAAACTTATTTCAAATCCGAAACATGCTAACTTATGATTTTTCAATGCTTAGACTCTAAATTGATCAATAGTAGCGTAAATTGTTAAAATTTCCAATTAGAACTCGCTCGCAAGTCCAAAATACGAAATAATTTCAAGTATGAATTATCAGATGCCGGTCCGATGATGATTTAATCGAATCCAAACTTATTTCAAATCCAAAACACGCTAACTTATAATTTTTCAACGCTTAGACTCTAAATTGATCAATAGGAGCGTAAATTGTTAAAATATCCAGTTAGAACTCGCTCGTAAGTCCAAAATACGAAATAATTCCTTGTACAAATTATTGGATTCCGATCCGATGATGATCCGATCGAATCCAAACTTATTTCAAATCCGAAACACGCTAACATATGATTTTTGAACGCTTAGACTCTAAATTGATCAATAGGAGCGTAAATTGTTAAAATATCTAATTAGAACTCACTCGCAAGTCCAAAATATGAAATAATTCCAAGTATGAATTATCAGATGCCGATCCGATGATGATCCGATCGAATCCAAACTTATTTCAAATCCTAAACACGCTAACCTATGATTTTTCAACGCTTAGACTCTAAATTGGTCAATCGGAGGGTAAATACGAAATAATTCAATTAGAACTCGTTTGCAAGTCCGAAATACGAAATAATTCCAAGTATGAATTATCGGATGCCGATCCGATCGAATCCAAACCTATTTCAAATCCGAAACACGCTAACTTATGATTTTTCAACGCTTAGACTCTAAATTAGTCAATTGGAGGGTAAATTATTAAAATATCAAATTAGAACTTGCTCGCAAGTCCGAAATATGAAATAATTCCAAGTACGAATTATCGGATGTCGATCCGATGATGATCCGATCGAATACAAACCTATTTCAAATCCGAAACACACTAACTTATAATTTTTCAATGCTTAAACTCTAAATTGGTCAATCAAAGCGTTAATTGGTCAATCGGAGCGTAAATTGGTAAAATATCCAATTTGAACTCGCTAGTATGTCCGAAACACGAAATAATTCCAAGTACAAATTATCGAATGCCGATCCGATAACGATCCGATCAAATCCAAACCTATTTCAAATTCGAAATGCGCTAACTTATGATTTTTCAACGCTTAGACTCTAAATTGGTCAATCGTGGCGTAAATTGTTAAAATAACCAATTAGAACTCGCTCGCAACTCCGAAATACGAAATTATTCAAAGTACGAATTATCGGATGACGATCCAATTAGAACTCGCTCGCAACTCCAAAATACGAAATAATTCCAAGTACGAATTGGTCAATCGGAGCGTAAATTGGTCAATCGAAGCGTAAATTGTTAAAATATCTAATTAGAACTCGCTTGCAAGTCCGAAATATGAAATAATTACAAGTACTAATTATCGGATGCCGATCCGATCGAATCCAAACTTATTTCAAATCCGAAACACGCTAACTTATGATTTTTCAACGCTTAGACTCTAAATTGGTCAATCGGAGGATAAATTATTAAAATATCCAATTAGAACTCGCATGCAAGTTTGAAATACAAAATAATTCCAAGTATGAATTATCGGACGCCGATCCGATGACGTTTCGATCGAATCCAACCTATTTCAAATCTGAAACACGCTAACTTATGATTTTTCAATGCTTAGACTCTAAATTGGTCAATCGGAGGGTAAATTATTAAAATATCCAATTAGAACTCGCTCTCAATTCCGAAATACGAAATAATTCCAAGTACGAATTATCGAATGCCGATCCGATGATGATTCGATCGAATCCAAACCTATTTCAAATCCGAAACACGCTAACTTATGATTTTTTAACGCTTAGACTCTAAATTGGTCAATCGGAGCGTAAATTGTTAAAATATCCAATTAGAACTCGCTCGTAACTTCAAAATACGAAATAATTCTAAGTATGAATTATCGAATGCCGATCTGATCGAATCCAAACCTATTTCAAATCCGAAACACGCTAACTTATGATTTTTTAATGCTTAGACTCAGTTATAGATATAAACTATTTTTTTAACAAATACATGTTAATTGCAGGAGCCGGGCGGCGTCAGGGGATGAGAGCTCCAGCGTTGGTGCCGGGCAGTATAGGGTGGTTGAGATAGGGCATGCAGGTTCCCTCAGTTTTGGATTGTGTAAAAATTATTTTGTAATATGTGGTTATTTTTTGTTCTTGTCTATAATTGTCTGGTATTGTGGTAATATTTGATAATTTACGATAATATTTTATAAATTGAGGTAATATTTGATAATTTGTGGTAATATTTTATAAATTGTGGTAATATTTGATAAATTGTGGTAATATATTATGGTATTGTTTTAAATCACATGAATTTAATAACATTATTTCGGTAATTTTTTTTTTAAAAAAGTATACTTTTTACCGACGGAATTAAATGATCCGTCGGCAATAATCTTTTTTATTTTTTTAAATTATTAATAAATTTTCGACGGATAATACAGATCCGTTTGTAATATATATATAATTACCGACGGTAATACTACAGTCCGTCGGTAATAAGCTTATATATTACCGACGGACGGTAATTATCCGTCGGTAATAATATATTATATTTTTAATTAAGTATTTATATATTACCGACGGCTAAAAGATTACCGTCGGTATTAAGTCTTATTACCGACGGAAATATTTAGTCCGTCGCCACTTTTTTCCGACGCCTTTTTTCCCGACAGACTAGCGACGGAAATCTCTTCCGTCGCTAAAAATCATTACCGACGGAAAACTAATATTACCGACGGTTATTTTCCGCCGGTAAAAACTGTTTTTTTTGTAGTGATTCCTCTCAGGTAAGAGATCAAGGAATGTGATGGCTATCACTTTTCCACCGTTTACCTTGTTTTTATATAATATTAGATTTACTTTTTCCTTCCCTAGTTAAACTCTTCCGACTACCAAATACGCATACCAAGTCTCACGTGAGTGAATCCGATTATTTTCCCCCTCTTTAGTGAAACTTTTTGTCTACTAAACGCGACCAAATTAAGAGTAAACACTGCCATTACACTTATAAATGTAGAAATCTGAGCTGGGTTATCAGAAAGAAAAAGGATATTCTCGAATGAATGAGTCAGAAAGATGAGTTTATCATGTGCTCCATTTAAACAAACTAGCTAGTTAAGTTCATAATCATAGAATCAAGCTTATGTACAAGCTGAGATGATCATCTGAAGGCAAAAAAGGAGTGAGCTGCCTCGATCGATCATCATGCTTGGTCGCTGTTAATAAAGGATGGAACAATGTCTTGCAGAAGCCCATAGTCCGAGAGCTGGAACTGCTGAAGAGGAGCCGGCAACGGTAGGGTTTGCAGGTACATTCTAGGGTTTACCACCCCTTGGCGGCCATTGCTGCTCACCGGGGCCTGCAGCTGGTGCATCAGCAGGTCGTGGCGAAAGCTCGAAGGCATTGTCGGTGGTGGCGCCGCGATATGTGAGCCGCCTCGAATGGCTGCGGGGCTCTGATGGGTGTGCTGCCCTTCGTACGTCGTGATCACGATCGTCGGATCTTCGAACGACCGCTCCACCCGCTTCTTCACCGAGCACTTCTGCGTGGTGCACCGATAATAGCTTCTGTGAAAGAGAATCGCAAGCCGAGATCGATCGCAATTAGTGAAATTTTCAGGTCACAAGGCATGCAGCCTAGTGTGGTTAGTGCCATTACACTTTGTTAGTGATGTGATCATCCACAAAATTAGCTGCTAATGCATCTTGATTAACAAGATAATTAAGGGTACCTTGGATAAGGGCTGTTCTTGACGGCCTTCTGCCCGTACTTCCTCCACCGGTATCCGTCCTCGAGATGATCGACCTCGCTCTTCGTCATGAATGCAAAGCGCGGCACTCGTTGCCGCTTCTCTCCCTTCTTCCGTGGTTTGCTCCTGTTAATCCATTTTGATATGAACAATCAGATTAACTTAGTATATAGGCAAGGGATCCCACTTAATTTCCAAATGATCTTATGATCCAGTTGCCCATTACCCTGTCCGCAGAGCTTCAATGATCTTCGCTTTCGATCCTTCGATCGATCTCCGATTGCACCCATCAAGACCAAATTAATCTCCATAGGAGATGGAAACCCTAAAGAATTGCTAGCAAGATCTCTGGTCATATTGGATCCTATATGGGTTTGACAAGATTTTACCTGATCAAACAAGCTCAGATCTTGAAAGTGCCACATGAGAGTGGGAATTAGTAGAGGATAAAAGAAAACCCTAATTTTCTCTCTCTAGGCCTTTTGGGAAGGAAAACTAGTAAAGGCATGCAATCCTAAGGATATGAAACCCTAATATCAGAGAACACCTTGTTGGGTTTGCAGCCTCATTCTGACCCACTCCTAACTATGATTACACCATCCAGTTTAATTGAGGACTGTGAGAAGTAAAAGATCCACTAGATTAAACCCTAATCATCTTCTCCCATCAAGAAAGAAAGTAAAGAAGGGAAGATCAGGGAACCTACACTTTCTTAGACTTGTCACCCCCATCTTCATCCTCTTTGGCCTGCTGCTGCTGCTTCTCCTCTTCCTCCCTCTGCTGGTCTTTCTTCCACCGCTCAGAATCCTCTTCGACGGCCGCCTCGGTGGACGACGAAGAGATCGAGGAGTTGGGAGTCACGGGAAACTCACCGCCGCCACCCCCGACAGAAGCTGTCGTGTTATCACCGCCACCACCAGCCCCCGTCATGAACACCAACTCGCCCGTCGCCGTCCACTCGCCGCGATCCGGCAGGTCGAAGGCTCTCGCAAGCGAGCCGAAGTCGGCCGGGCCATGCAAGTAGTCGGCGAAGCTCATGTACGGCGCAGACAACGGCTCCAGAACATTCGGATCTTGCTGCGGCCCGCCGCCCGGTTTCTCGTCGAAGATGGAAGAGAAGTCGTCGTGGAAGGAGAACCCGCCTTGGTCCCGGAGGAAGCTGTCATGGTGGTAGAGCTCTGTGTTCTCCCCTGACATGGATGTTAGAGAGAGAAACAGAGCTGCAGAGAGATAGAGAGAGAGTGAGGAGGGTTTGAAGAGGAGAGGGGAGGGTTTGGTCTTCTAGTTTCTCTTGGGTGAAAGGTGGATAGATGGGTGGGAGGAGAGGGATGACTTTTGCAGTGGAATTTTTTGTTTTTTTTTAATATAAAAAACTATTTATTCGGTTTTTTGTGTGAGGAAAACAAAGAATAGTGTGTTTCTGGATGCGGGGGTTGAATGGTCAACGGTCAGACACGAGAAGCACAGGGTGGAGATTGGTCAACAGCGACCAGGGCGAGCCCCACCGGTTGTCGACGGTCAGGTGGGGACGGGGTGAAGGGAGGGTGACGGAGCGGCGGTCAACGTTTCAAACATTTCGCCTCCCACCCGAAGATCTAAGGACAGGTGTCCGAGGGGAGGGCACCGTCACTCGATGGGTCCTCGGCACGTGGACGACCACTGCTGCTTAGGCGCGTGGGTCCCCCCCCCCCCCCCCCCCTCCCGTCCACACCTTGCTGACGCGCGTGGAGGCGTCAGCCTCCCTACCGCGTGCTTTCTCTGCATATCGGCGAGGGGAACATGTTCAGTACATCCTGCGTACCATACAACCGGGGGGCCACTACCCATATGCTGGGGTCCGCTACCCGATGGCTCTTCAATCACAGTGGACCCCCCGGCTGTATAGTACGCACGATGTGCTGAAAATTTCCCCCCGGGAGGATGTCGGTAGGGCAAAGAGATCACATAGTTGATCAAGATGTGTGAAACCCGCTTCCAGGATACAATAAAGTCTTCTCGGAGTCTGCACTCAGCAACGATGAAAAACTTCGAAAAACACATTGAAACTTTCTGGAGATTCGAGTGAGAGATAGGACGCCCAACTGAGAGCAATTCTAATTGATTCTGTTGAGCGAATAGTCCCACAACTCCCAGAGATGGAGGTTTTCTGTCTTTATATACCCATTGTCCCCTGCCCCTCATAACCGGTTTTGATATGTATGTATGGGGATTCATCAAAAGTTCGAACAAAATAACCTTTGGCTCAGAAAAGAATCACTTTATTATGGATGTATTGATTATATGTAGAATGTGCGAGATAAGAAAAGCGCAAGACATTATTACAACAAAACAGAAAATACATGATGATCGAGCCTTTGAAGTAATCGATGATTTGGATTGAATATTTTGATGCTTAGAATTCAACTTATTTCAAAAATAAGAATCGTCTAGAAATACTCTAATATAGTTGGGATGTCACACGGAATACGATACTAGCTCCTTCGACATGTACCTGCCTCCTTCTCCATGTGGTCCAAAGGGACTTCAAATTTTTAGAATGAGACACTACCCCGCATCTTGGTTCGAAATGATCCCACACTCTCATCTCGCCAACGTGCATCTGATCAGGAGATGAGGCAGACTATCGTCTTCGATCGGTGTAGCATGTACCCGAAGAAATATGATGCTTCTGAGACGTATTGGTTCCCTCACTTGACAATGTTAACTTTCATGAGGATCTTTTTCTTCGAAACTAAGAGTTCCGGTTTTGACTCTCTCTCTCTCTCTCTCTTTGTGATTTTCGTTCAAGTTTCTTTAAGTGTCCATGAAAATTTTTCGGAATTCTTTGTTGTTATTGAACGCAGACTCCATAAAACTTTGTTGTATCATGGAAGCGGATTTATAATCATCCCATCAACAAATTCCATCCGAGTGGATGTAAATCAAGATTTAAAGAAAGCGCATTCGATACATACCTCAAAGCCATAAATTTCCGACTCTATATTTTTCTTACTCTACGAAATTTTTTTAAAGTAATACCATCAACTTTCACCACAGATTGAAGACACTGTTGATCGCAGCCGTAGATTGGATCGGTTGGAGGCGGCAGGTCCTCCAACCCCAATTCTTTAGGAACTTGAGGCTGTGGTGTCCCATTCATCCATCCATCCAAGCCACATGCCTTAACTTGTTGCTCTTCGGTCCAGTTGCTTCCAAGGTCCTTTTACTATTTCGTTTTACGCAACTGGTGTGCCCCCCCCCCCCCCCCCCCCCCCTATCTTATTCTGTGAGAGGACATCTAACTTAATAATTTGGTTGCGTATAACAAGTTATATATAGACCATCATTGGGACTATCACATGAGTTGACTCATTCCAATGATGCATGCCCACCCCAACCAAGTCAAGTCCAAGCATGACCACCTACCATGCATGGATCCTTGTCATCCTGTCAATGGAGGTGTGGTTTCATTTCACCACCTAGTATATATTATAAAATATGGAGATGAGAGAGAGAGCTAGAGAGGGGGAGAGAGAGAGAGAGCAATGACTTGGTCTAATTAATGTCCTCATAGATGGTCCATTACGCATTAGAAGCATGTTGTGCCATAGTGGTCTAGAGATCTTGGACGTACATTGAATTCATACCTTGGAGAGAGAGAGAGAGAGAGAGAGAGAGAGAGAGAGAGAGATGGCAATGGGTCCTGTTTGGATTTTAAATTCATATTGTAAATGGGGCTGATTCGGGTCGGGTTTATTCAAAAATTATAAAAATTAATTTCTAAACCCAGAGAGAGAGAGAGAAAGAGAGGTCCTGACTCCTGAGATAACCCTTGCCATGGCCCTGTTTGAAGAGATCTTAACTCTTTCTCTATATATATTCTACTGATCGAGGCATTCTACTTAATATCAAAGATTGTTAGAGTTTTAACCTTGGACCTCAAATTGTATTGGTCTGGCTATGATCACAGTCGTTCGTTGCACACAGTCTCAACTGATCGAATGCACACTCAGCCCCAACCCTCATCTAGGCAAACGGACCACAGTGACCGAGTGCCAAGTCAGATTGGCAAACCAAAAGAGCCGTCAAGCAAACAGACCACAATAATTGAGTGCCAAGTCAAGTTGGCAACTAAAAGTTTGCAAACAAGTTGGCCATACTGCATTACTCTCAGTATAATGTTGGTCGGGCTGATTGTGTGCTGATTTCCTTTTGACTTCCTCCAGTTGCGGGGCTTTTTAGGACTTTTTCTATATTACAAATCTGGAAAGAATCCTATCACTAGTCCCTCTCTCATTCCCTAGTAAGTGAATTCACACTAGTATCTTTTTGGTGGGCAACAGATACGCAAACACTCAATTTTTTTTTTTTTAAATATCAACTTTCCTTCATAATCCCTATTAATCCTCTGATTGTGTCTGATTACTGGATTCACCAGGTACCACTTCCGTAGGATTATTAAAGTTTACGGAGGATGTTGAGCTATATTGATAATCAACCAAATCATTACAAATTACATCTCGGACACACAGGGGTATCGAGAGATATGACCACTTCTGGAAGCATGCAAACACTCGATATAGTGTTGTGGATTTTGGGTTTTGGGACGAGATGTAGGTGCAGCAAAAGACTTCGCACCGCCTGGATATCGAAGCAGGTGTGTGTGTGTGTGTGTGTGTGTTGGGGGGGGGGGGGGTTGTCGCCAGAGGTGTGAGTTGGCTTTTTTTTTTGTATTGTCAGGTGGCGGTATGTGTGGTTTGCCAGTCTAATGGCATTAGGTTTCTTTGTTGCGCCGACATGTGACGTCTCTTGGGGTCCGGTTGTGACCCTCCACTTCTATGAACCAAAAAATAAAAAGTGATAATCTGATATTCCATATATCAATGAGTTCAGATCTCTTCCCGTTGGTCGGTCCGGTCGGTGGGCCAGGCATGCATCACGGTTGGCTTTTGACCCAAAAGTGAATCGCACTCCAGCGACCATGTGTGATTGTGATTCACATCGGGCCCACCGACCAAGGCCGACAAATTACTAGAGGAGATCAGAACTCTATATCAATTAGCCTTGGCCGTCTAAAGTACCGTGTACATCTATTTGCACATGTGATACGGACAATTGAACTAAATTTTAAAGATTGCTAGTAAACTCCGGATCCTAAATATTCCACACCTACTTGACTCTTGCACGGTGTCGGCCGGCCTGGTGGTTGCCGATGGAAGTGGCGGTGGTGGTGGCGGCCGGCCATCGGCTACGACTGCGTTGCTGACAATAATAGGGATGGCGATGGACATGCAACAGTACGTTGATGTGAGGTAGCAACAACCCATAATTATGGCCAGCCGACGTTGGTGGTTGCTGCAGAGATGGCGGTGGCGGCCGGTGACAAGGGATGCCGACCATCTCGCCTACGGATGTGGGTTGCGGCAACATCGTGGTGGCTGCTCGGCTACACAAACAAAATTTAAGTCCTTAATTTAGTCGCCATTATTAACGGCTCCAGAATGGGGGATCTACACACCACCAGGTGAACTCTAGGGGATTGCAAGATAAGAGATGGGTGATCCGGATGGGGAGAGACAGGTGTTACTTAACGGACTACGGACCACGATGCATGATAGCGTGGTCCAGGGCGACTATTTTAAATCGTTCAAACTAAATTGAGAAAGTAATTGCTACCTTACTGCTTGATTATGAAAGATGAGAATAAATGTTGGAGAGCAGAATAGGTTTTTTTTTTTTTTTTTTTAATGCCAAATATTATCTGAAAAAATAAGAATAGTAATTATGTACGCATACCATCAATGGTCGGATTATTTTTATCGATTTATTACGGCTTTCAAAGTGGGTCCACCATCCTCCACCCCCAATCGCATATCACTAGCCGATTGAGACCGGAATCCATCACATGCACAATAACATGTGCCACGACCACCAAAACCAACCGCCGATCCTTGAAGGCCAGATCAGAATTCATGACCACGAGACAAGGCTCGTCTCGTGAAAACTTGATCCACAAAATCCATAAGAGACGGAGCAGGTGAAGGGAAAAAACCCTCCTCCCCACCATCGCCATCAACGGCTTCCATGGCTGTAATCGGCCATGGACGTCAAAACCCCCTAGGGAAAGAAAGGGAGAGGAGGGGCGTCGGGGGCCACCGAGAAAACCCTACCCTCCATCTCTATTTTTAAAAACTAAAAACAATACAGATTAAAAAAACAAAAAACAAAAACAAAACTTCTCCGCTTCTTTGAAAACAGAAAACGAAAGTGAGGCCAAACACAGCCTACGTATTCTACAACGCTCCGTACAGATCGATCTTGAGGTACCTCACAACATACTCTTCATTCAAAATATATCTAACAAAAAGAAACTCTTGATTAGGATTGAGCACCAACTCAGAAATCTAATTCTTGCTTTAATCCATTAAACAATTTTTTTAAAAAAAAAAGTCCTAACAAGGCAAGTATCCTATTAGACACTAAATTGACCCCCCACTAAGAGACTCACCAAGTAGTGCTATCAAGAGAGAGTCTCGAGCTCACTTTTCTCTTTTTTAACCTTTTTCTATGTCATCTTTACCGTTGGTGGAAGTAGTTAGAGGCGAGGAAGAATTGGTCCGTCCCGGCTTGCGAAAGCATTCATGATGGCCGGTTGACGAGGCGGCGATGGGTGATGTCGGTCGGAGGCCTCCACCGCCGCACTTCTCTCAGCTGGACTTTCACACCTCACCCTCAAATCTTCAGCCGAATCTCAGATCAAAAAGCAGGGGAATAAAAGAATTGAGATTGAGCTCACTAATTGGCCAACTTGGTCTAAAACATGGATTCGGCCTTAAAGCTCAAAAGGGTGAGCATAAAGGAGGGCCCATTATTCTTTGATAGCAACCATGGGGGATCTATTCATGGCGTCTCAGGCCCAGAGATAAATCGACGCAGACCTGGTCTGCAAAATCGGGGGAAGACTCTTTCTCGGTCACCATGGGATTCTTATCCTTGACTACTGAATGGAATAAGTCACCGGAAAAAAGGGCACATGAGATGAAACCTACGTAGGATTTACCGTTTCCAAGTTGATGCATAATCTAATCTATTTTGGAAAGAAAATGTACCACAATCAAACTTAATGGTATGATTTTACATAACAATACTTGCCGGTAGACCCTAGGGGTGGCAGTGGACTCCGAAAACCTGGAAACCCGATCGAAGTCCGACCAGAAAGATTGGGTATGGGTACAAATTTTGTATCTGAAACATGGTTTGTGTAGGGTATGGATATAGGAAGAACTCTACCCGATTAACTTTTGGGTCTGGGTATGGGCACTTCGATCGCCATACCCGAAACCTGAATGTCCCTCTAACATGCGTATACTAGATAATATTGTTTGACTCCAAACTCATGATCATATATCCAAATTCTAACAGAACCCATATCCCTACTTAAACTTATACTATACTAAAATAATTGGAATCAAAAACCAAAGGAGCTTATTGATATTGCATTGTGATATCTTGATTTTTCTTCTCAAATAATTGAATATATGATGGAGAAAAATAGATAAAATTATATCCAATTCATATCTGAAACCCGATTGGGTATGGATCGGATATGGACCCTCTTCTAACCAAATGGGTATGGGTCGGGGATGGACCCTGCCATACGCGAATGGTTATAGGTATGGATAGAGGTAGGGTCCGATCCAAACCCGGCCGATTGGCACCCCTAGTAGACCCAGAACAAGCGTCAGTTGGCGTGTAGGGATTCGTGAAGGGGACCGGGGGGGTCCATAGTATAAAAAAATGAATTTTTTAGACTTATCCCTCAAACATATATGGAATTTGGTATGACCACCCATTTTATTCGTAATTAGACTCACCTTCCAAATCGTCTCATTCCGTTAATCAAATATGTTTGACTGCTATTCCACCCTATTAGATTTTTAATTAGACAGTTTTGTCCCTCGCAACCAAGAACACAATCATTGAGGAAGAAGATAAAAAAAAATTGTCCAAAGTCGGTATTTAAAATTTGGAGGAGATCTTCATCTTTTACCTCACAAATAAGTATTTAATTCCTAAAATCTTAATCTTAGGAATTTGTTTAGAAAAGATCTTCATCTTCTTTCTCCTGGGTGGGTTACTTACTCATGAATGAGTTTTATCTTCGTCCTCCAGATTTTGTTTCTTCATCATAAATGGGTCTCATCTTCTTCCTTCCAAATGAGTTCCTTCATCACGAATGGGTTTCATCTTTTATTCACGAATGCATTCCTTTATTCCGAATGGGTTTCATCTCTTTTCTCATAAATGGGTTTCATCTCTTCCTCCCAAATAGATTCCTTCTTCATGAATGTGTTACTTCTTCCTGCGAATTGGTTCCTTGTCCACGAATATGTTTCATTTTCTTTCTCATTCTTCCTTCCAAATGTGTTCATGTTCTTCCTCCTGAATATGTTCTTCCTCACAAAGTTTCACCTTCTTTTCCATGAATGGGTTCTTCCTCACGAATGTGTTTCATCTTCTTCCACTTGATCCCTTATGAATGGGTTCTTGACAATAAATTTGAGTAAGAAGATGAAGTTCTTCCTCATGAATCAGTTTTTTAATACCAAATTTAAAATTTTTCTTTATCATCTTCTTCAAAATTGAGTTTGTTGACAGTGAGGGCAAAACGGTCCACTAAAAAAATTATGATAGTGAAATAGCAGGCAAACATATTTGACTAACGAAATAGAATGCTTTGTGTGGGTAAGTCTAATTACGAACAAAATGGGGGGGTTGGTTAAGCCTAAAAAAATTTAAAAATATAGCTAAAGTAGGGTGGTCGCATCCAAGTGGCAAAGCACCTGGACTCAATCTGACGGGTCGCGTAATTGAATCCCATGGGTTCCCTCCTGTCTTTGTTTCGGGTTTATATCTTGCCCTTATGGCAGGCTTATCTCCCACCTTTATGGTGGGCTTATATATGCTCATGTGTGGCAATATTACAGACAAATATAAGATTCAAACCTTGATGTTTTTTGTGCTCTCGCACTAATCGGTAATGTGCTGACCGTGAGGTCCCTCAAAGGGGAAAAAAAACTATATAAAAAGTAGAGGTGCACACCGTTCGGTTCGGACCGGTTCCGGAATGAACCAGGAATTGAACATGTCCCAACGGTTCTCAAATATTTGGAACCAGAACCGGACCGTAGGGAGCATGGAACCGAATTGAACCAAACCATATAAAACCGGTTCGGTTCGGTTCTCTGGTTTCACTAGTTTTTTGTGCACCCCTAGAAGTTAGCATATGTCCACCATTGAAGCATATAGAAATAAAGAACTTATTAAAAAACTGAGGATACAACAAGCAATCCCAAAGCCAGATACATGATACTGTTGTGGAGATCAATAGGGCCCGTTACATATTGACCCTACCTGCATCACTCGTATTACCCGACACATGAATTCATTATACATGTACATGAATTTGTTTGGTTCGGTTTGGATAGCTGAAACGCAAAACCAGGAACCAAACCGGTCCTGCTAAAAACCGAACTAAACCATACAGCTCAGATCGGTTCGGTTCGGTTCGGTTCACCAGTTTCATCGGTTTTTCGTGCACCCCCAATAAAAAGAATAAGAAATTTTTACCTGTAGCCCTACCACCAAATAAAAAACAAAAAATAATAATAATCGGCATAAGAAATAACTTCAGGACTAAATCACTATATGCTGCCCTGCAAGAACTACTAGAGTGGACCTGGGTCTGACTCGGCCCATTAATAGCCGTAGCGCAATACCAGACCCACATCCGATCCATGGTCATCCGTTGCATCCTTTTTTTTATAGAAGCCCAATCCGTGGGTGAGTGCATTTATCGAGCCGTTGGCGGGCTTGCTCCCCAATGGAGTCCAATCTCTACTGGAGAAGGACCGTCCACCCACAATGGTCTCGCTAGTCAGCTACTGGAAACTCCAATCCTCCTTCGATACCGGCATGGATAATGATGGTGCCAAAAAATGTCACCGGCTCGTCGTCCACGTGGCAGCAGTAGGGGAGGACACAACGAGATGACAGAAGTCCTCAGGGAGATCGCCCTTGTCTTTGGGCACACCTGGGTGGCCTCGGGTGACCAAAGAAGAAGCCCCCCCTAGATGAGCTCGGAATTCAAGGTCAATCCCGATTTTTTGGTAAGCCGCATTGTGACCAAAATAGGCCTTAGAGTTCAAAGAACATTTCCAAAGAAGCCGGCCTCGGCTTTCACAAACACCTCGCACGTGTTCAGTTCACACACGAGATGCCCCCTTTGAAGGACTCATCTTTTGCCCACTGTTTGATGTAAGATCCACCGTAAGCTCATCCAGGAGCTCGCCTAGTCACACACGATTAGCTCGCCCGTGGCAGATCACCTACCTCAGTGCGCCAGGAGTTTGCTTCATCCGCACGCGGTCAGCTCGCCCACGAAGAAGCCGCCTTTTGGAAGAGCAGCGAGACGGAAAGATTCTGAGATGACCAACGGTAATGGCTGCCTAATAGCTCACTCGTAGAGAGATAGCCTAGACCGCACGCGATCAGCTCGCCCACGGAGAGATCGCCTCGTGCTAACATAAAGCTTAGAAGAATATCCACGAACATCCATAGCTCTCCCAGAAGCTCGCCCTGACCGCACGCAGAAGAGATCGCCCCAGGCTAACGCCCCACAGCTTGCCCTGACCGCCCACGATCGGCTCGCGCGCAGAAGAGGTCGCCCCCCTGGAAGAGCTTAGAGAAACCTTCAGAGGATTCAACGCCCACAGCTTGCCCGAGAACTCACCCATTTAGCTCGTCCGGGAGCTTGCTCGATTATGTAACAGCAAAGGAGTTTGCCTCTTTGCCCGCGAGAGTCGCCTGCAGTAAGGCGGTAATAATTCGATAGATGTCACCACTCTCGTGGAACTATATGGACGATTGTGAGCCACATTCGCTGGCCAAGGTCAATGTAGAACGTCCCAAACTAGAGCCTTCCAGAACACCCACCTGGACTAGACCGCCATCGCCTGGCAGGCTAAAAGACAAAAGTCATTAAGGGCCCATGTGGGCTGGCACGTGAAGGGGTAGAAGGTGCGGGAAAGAGCGGCCACGTGTCGAACTCTGGCGGTCTACAAAAGGTCTATAAAGATACGATCCCCGGTTCCAAAGTACAGATTCAAAACTCGAAACCCAGATATTTTTCGACTAATAGAGCTCTCCTTCTTTTGAAACCTCACTAACTTGAGCGTCAGAGGGTCTACGCTCCTCACGGAGCCAGTCGTTCACGTTTTCTTTGTCTTTCAGGTCGAGCGGCCTCACCAGCGAGGTTTTTCCCCCGACAGATAGTGTGCATAGCTCCAATCCTACAGGACGCCCCCCAGGTGTTCGGTAAAACTCCCCAACCATTGTGATTCTATTGGAAAACCCACCACCCACCAGTGCCCACTATTTCCCTCTCTGGGTTTTCAATCACAATCTTTAACTTGCTTCCTGCAGATGGGTTTTCAATCACAATCTTTGCTGATTTGATAAAAGGTTTTGTAGTGGTCGGAATGAATCTTTAGAACAATGTCAAAGTTAATGTTGGTTTGTAGTTCGTTATCTCGAGGATTCAGCGTATTATGTTGTCTTCTATTTATTATTCTCGACTCTCGCTTTCAATGGGTACCCGTTGCCGCTCCCATTTAACAGATTTTTAAGAAAATGTGGAAAAGCTTACCACCCCCTATTTGTTCTCAACTTTTAGGAAATCGTTGCTATTGTCCCCTTCAGCCGTAAAGCTTTCGATACCTAATGCATCATCAACTCTTCCTATTTCAAAGTCAAGAACATTTCTTGTTGTTTCTTCTATTGCACCAAGATTGAGGCTAGATCTATCTTACACGGATTGCAAGCTCTTAAAAGAGTACGTTATTGCTTCCTCTGTCATTGTGGAGAGGGACAATCAAGTCCTCATTCACCTCCTGTCGGATGGGGATCTATCTCCTCCATGGCTGATACAGAGCATTGTATCTGACTACAGGATGTTATCTATTGGATTCTCCCGGTGCGTTTTCTCTCATGTTCGAAGGAACCATAATAGCTGCGCAGATCAACTGGCAAAGCTTGCCCTACAGGAAAAGGAGTCATTTTCGTATTTCACTGTCCCTCCATATATATCGCCCCTCTTGTCCAATCTGATATGGACTCGATAAATAATTGTAATCAGGTTCCTGACTTTTAGATTGGGGCGCCATGAATAGAACCCCCGTAGTTCCTGCAAAAAAAAAAAAAAACATTGCCACTCACCCGCTGCTCTTGCTTCAGAAACCCGATGAGCCACTCCCTAAACAGAAACTTTCAGGAAACGGGATCCTGGTAAGATGGAAATGTGTTCCTAATAACGTGGCAACATGGTCCAATCTTACTTTTCCGACGTCTAATATTTGGTTACTACATTATATATACAAAGTTTTGATATGGATTATTTTATAAGATCAATATGCATGTGCCGAGCTTACACTATCATATGATATAACATTCAATAAGATTAAATAACATGCTATGCTACCTAAGCGTTGAGATCACTCAAAGCCAGCTCGATACAAGTTGAGGCCTAAGGCGGAAGCTATAAATAAATATAAATAATATAAATTGATTTACTATGTAGTAGAAGTTTTTATTTTAATGGGGGTCTTAAAATTTTCTTTTTGGAGGGTTTTAAGCTATTTAAGTGGGTTTGGGGTCTCTCTTTTTTTTTATAGGGATCTTAAGATGTTTAAAATATTTTGGTGTTGAAAGACATTTGTTCACGTGGGGCCTTAGGCAACCGCCTTAATAGCCTTATGATTGAGCCAGCCCTGAGATCACTTCAATCTTATGCATAATAAGAGAACCTTTCTTATTATATTATTCATTTTGTATCTTAATATTTTACTATAATTTCATTTAATATGAATATCAGATGCAGATGCAAACCTGATAACAGATACTATGTAGTTTGTTTTTTTTTTGGATAAAAATAGCTATGTAATGTTTCATATGCATGTTACAAGTGCAAGATCTATATGACGCATTCGCCTATGAATCACCACGTTTGGTCTAAATATATAGTATTTTGCATAGCTATACATATTCACACAATGTTGCAAGGGAGACAACATACGCGATTATGCAAAGGGTTGTGCGGACACTTCACATGCTTACATGAACATGTGCACAAAAATTAAAAAAATCAGAATATTTCATAAAATTTTACGAAATATTTTATTTTTCTGAGACCTTGATACGTAATATCATATACAACCTCCACCGGTTGAAAATTGCAGGATATTTCGTAATATATTGCGAAATAACACAAAATTTCTTAAAATATTATGAAATATTTCAAAATATTATGAAATATTCTAAAATTGGTCTTGAAATCCTCCAATTTTTGGGTTTCATAACGCAACACTAAAAAAAAACATGACTGAGTTTAGGATAAGGTGTATTTCAGCTTGATAGCTTGACAACCATATTTACATTAAAAAAAAATATTAAAGTAAATATTTAATTTAAGTTATTTTATGTAAATAAGAAAATACCCCCCATTTGGATTTAATAAAAATATTAGAAAAGTCAAAATCCAAAGTAATCAAACTATAAGTTTTCAGTTCCTTTACAAAATCACTCTACAATTTTTGCTACAAAAGAAAGTTTGGTGGAACAAAAGCCACTAAATATTTTAGACCGTCAAAAAATCTCAAAAAATCTAGAAGTATACGATCAAGTTAAAAACCAAAGGTCTGGTCAAATATTTTGTATCTATAAAAAATTGGGTGACTTAGTGTTAGGTCCCCATAACAATATTTCGTTAACTGTAGGTCCTGACAAAAAAGTTATGTTGTTAAAGATCCAATTTTAAAGGTCAAGTTGTATTAAGTCCAATGGTTGAAAAAAAAAGACACATACACCCAAGAAAAGTTATCAAATATATCAAATTATCCTTTTGTTAACCAGTGATGTCGCTTCCCCACGAAACTATCAGTTTTGACAACGATAGTGGAATCACTATAGCTGCTATAGTCATTTCACTGTAGCTGCTACAATGATCATCGTGGCTGCTACAGAGATTTCATCGGAGCTGCTACAGTGAAATCACTGTAGTACTGAGTACCATTTTATATATCTGAGTATCATTTAAGATCACTGTAGCAGCTACGATAATTTCAATGTAGCTGCTACAGTAATTTTATTGTAGCTGCTATAATAATTTTACTGTAGCTTCTATAAGGATTTCAAATGAGTATCGTAAGTAGGGGTGTCAATCCTTGATCCGACCCATCAACTCGACCCGAACCCGACCCGAAGTTAGCGGGTTTGGATTTGCCCTAAACGGGTTCGGGTCATAAACGGGTTGACCCGATTGACCCAATTTAATGGGTCGGGTTTGGGTATGTACTTATAACCCGACTTGACCCGTTTACCAAATGGGTCGTTTCAACCTGACCCAACCCGACCCGACCCAACCCGGCCCAATCTGACCCATCTTGACCCAACCCAATAGGTTTTCATGGGTTATGTTGACCCAACCCGAGCCAACCTGACCCGACACGACCCGAACTATTTAGTAAACGGGTTTAACAGGTTGGATCGGCTCAACCCGTTTATTAGGCGGGTCGGGTTTGGGTTTAAGTTTTTGACCCGTTTATTAAGCGAGTCGGGGTTGGATTGGGTGTTTTGCCCTTATACCTATGTCTCAACCCGACCCGAACCCGACCCAACCCGACCCATTGCCACCCCTAATCGTAAGTATCATTCAGCATGCTAATTTATACTCATTATACGGAGTGTCACTTATTATACTGAATCATATTTATTATAATGAGTATCACCCAGTATATTGAATGATACTTATGATATAAAATTGTACTCGGTGCTATAGTGATTTCACTGTAGCAACCATGACAAAATCTTTGTAGTAACCATAATAATTATCATAGTTGGTACAATAATTTCACTGTAGCTGCTACAGTGATTTCAAATGTTACTCAAATATACAAAATTGTACTCGATGCTACAGTGATTTTAATGTAACAATCACGATGAAATCACTGTAGCTCCCACAGTGAAATCATTGTAGTAACCCATGGCGCTATAGCATCTACTGTGAATTAATGTGGGAGGATCTCATGGGTATTTTTGGTATTTAAAAATAAACACGTTATCTTAAACGGTTTGAAAATGACTTCTTACGTGCAAAAAAGTGAGAGAGGATCACCTTTAAAACTAACTCTTGCCTGTGGACCTATAGTAAACAAACTAATGAAGTATTATCTTAATCAAACGAAAATGTTAATGTTGACCTGCATCTAATTTCTCCTAAAAAATTACTTTCACAAGAACTCTTTTTTCCTTCGGACTTGGCCAAAATTCAGAACTACAACTTTTTAACATTTTTGACAAAAAGTCTAGGTAAAGCAAAAAATCTGGAAACCGACGCGGGGGGGGGGGGTTGGAGATTTTCTCTAGAGAGAATGGCTTGTTCCTCTTTAAATTCCAGCTAGAGGCAGATTGTCAGAGAGTATTGGAGGGAGGCCCATGGAATTTTGAACGACGTTTGGTCGTTCTAAAGAGGTGGAGCTAGGATTGTAAGTATGATTGTGACCCGCTTGTCAAAATGTGTATATGGATAAAATTCCCGAATCTCCCTATCGATTGGTGGTCTAAGGAAGGTATGACCTGTCTCGGCAGTCTCATAGGGAAGCCCATCACTAGGGACCGGGCTACGACGAAAGGAGAAAGACGCAATTTTGCTCGATGTTGAATCGAGGTGAGCGTTAGTGACAAACTACCAAGCGAAGTCCCAGGGCGAGGCAAGGTTGATAAAGTCCTATTCATGCAAAAAGAAGTGTATGATTGGAGACTTTCTAGCTGCTCCCTTTGCAACATATTCGAGCATTCAACAGAAAACTGCAAAGGTGCAAGTAACAAGGCCAGTCCTTCCTCAGGTAATAGAAATTCGAGCCTTGTATGGAAGCCTAAGGGAGGTTCAAGGAATGTGGTAGAGGTTCAAGTTGCGGCAGGGTCGGGTACAGCTAAAGGCAAGCAACAGCAAGACATGGATTCTGAAGGATGGCGGCTTATGGGTGTCTCGGGGAAATCTAGAATTGTATTGCCAGCTACAATGGTTATCAATCAATGGATTAATGTGGCTTCAAAGAACAAAGGTAAAGCCCCCTTGAGCCCTAGGGTATCAACTAGAGGGGGTGGCTCTCGTTTTGATGTTTTGGAGAGCCATGAGACTTGTGCTATTGATGTAGCGAGTGAGAACGATGTTGGTGTTTTGGGAAGTCATGAGGCTCGTGTTATTGAGGCAGAGAGTTATGAGGATGTTGTCGACGCAGCCAATGATGCAGTTGCTAAAGTTGAGATTGTTGCTGATGTTGAGCAGGTTGTGGTAGGGGATCATGCTGATGGTGTCATACTAGAAGGAGATGTTAGTGCTGCAGAGACTGTTGCTGCTATTACAGATGATATAGTTGATGTTGGCACAGTAGATGTTGCTGCAATTGCTAATGTTACGCAAGTTGGTGGTGAGGTGGATGTTGAAGAAGTAAAAGTTGGAGAGGTTGTTATTGCAAGCCATGGATCTGCCAGAGATAATGAAACCCAACTCAAGATGGGACGGCTCCGTGCCGCAGTCCCCGGCTAGTTTTTCTTGGGTCAGATTTGAATAAAGCTAGGGTTTTGCTCTGAGCCAAATCTAGAGCACTTGAATCAGAATTGCTCAACCGAGGCTTCAACAGTCGGGACGGAGAGAACCGGATCCCCTCCTTCAGAATCTGCAGGATCAACTATCTACCCTTGATGAGGAGGAGCAGTCTCTTCCTCTTAACACACTGGAGGACAACACCATTCTAGACATTGCTTCGGCTATCGGCGTCTCCTTTGAAGGAAAAGGGTCTGGAGCATTCCTAGCCCAGATCCGTGGATTAGAAAGATCTATAACTTCAAAGTCTTGAGATTTGGAGTCTAGCGTTGTTCTTGCTTTTCTTCTTGAGATTTGGGCTCCTGGTGTTAGCCCGTGTTGGAAGGGGGTTCCCCTTTGGGTGTTGATGCATCTTTGGTATTGTTTATTAGCTTCTTTTTCTTTAATAAACTGGTAGGGGTCTAGACCGAACCCCCCCTCATTCACATAGAAGGATTTTCAACAAAAAAAAAAGTTGCAGCCTCTCTTTGGCCACTCACTTATGCAGTTTCTATTACACTTCCACTACTTTCGCGGCTCTAGATCTTGTCTCCCCACCTTGATCACATCCTTAAACCTGATGTGAATCAGCATGGGCAAAGCCCATCTCCATTTGTGGCCTCCTCTGCTTCCATCCTTTGTCAGTTGCAGTTCTGGTGAATTCCTTCCTCTTGTCCCACATTCTAGACTCATCTGATGATTTCTCCATGAATGATTATAGTGATGCATCCTCACTTTGAACTCCATGTGATAGGCAATATTCATACAGAATGAGGTGCCTTAGTCAGATTGAGGCATTTGGAGGTTTCTATGTGCAGCCATAAAGTCTAGAATCCTTCAATAGCTTTTAGTAGATGGACATTTTGGGCAAGCATTCAAAAGTTAACTGATGCAAAACCTGGACCTAGAGTGGTGTGGCTATGGGAGATAACCTGGGTGTAGTATGACAGACACAAATGTCTGTCTATTTTGCTCGATCGGATGGACAATTGATTGTGAGCGTGCGTGTAATTGTTTTGTTTGGGATCCACTAAACCTAGGATTGAATGGAAAGACCATATTGGCTATCGGTCGGAGAAAAACTTGCTATGTCTTGTCTGTTCTATAACTGTTAAGACATCGAATGAACGATCATTGTTCTTGCGTGATTGATCGTGCAATATGAAATTCCAAAACCAAGCCTTTTAAAACCGTTTTCAAAATTGATCGACAATCCGACTTAAACCTCAAAGACAAATCACTTAAGTAAACATGAAGAGACCAGAAAATCCTGAACATCAATAAAAACTAAAGTGAAACCATTTAAAATAAATCATACCGAAATAATACTAAAATGCAGAAACACTTGCGTCACTAATTCCGTCGGCAAAACAAGGCAAGTCCAAAGCCCTAAATGCCTCTATGCAATAATTCAACCAGACTTAGGTCTCTAATCCTTGGCCTTGGTGGAAGTTGAGAATTGATGCACTCTGAGGCGGCTTTCATCTGCCTTTTGTACTGTAGCTTCACTTGGAACTTGATCTTTGGCAACCTTGGATGTCATCTATCTAGAGACATCTCAGAAGGGACTTGTGGCTTGTTTATCGGACCATGCTCCTCTCCTCCTGGCTACTGACTTGTTATCTACTGTGTGCCCCCCCTTCAGGTTTGAGATGATGTGGACTCTACATGAGGGATTTAGCGACCTTCTGGCTGGGTGATGGAATGAGTCTGCCACCATTCAAAATTTAGCCCTTAATATGGTGAGCAAGCTAGAGAGGTTGAACTCGGTCCTAGGGGTGACTCTCAGGGAGGAAGAGGTCATGTGGCGCCAAAGATTGAGGGAGCAATGGGTGAAGTTGGGCGACTCCAGCACACCTTACTTCCTCATGGTGGCCAATGGGAGGAGGAAGAACTTCATTGCTTCTCTCCAGCAAGGAGGGGAGACACTCTCGTCGACCGAAGATATTGTGTGTGTCGCTACTTCTTTTTTCAAGGAGGCCTTTCGAAAGAGAGGAGAGACCTTGGGATGTGGTGGATTGGTCCTCTCTTGAGGCCTAGTTTTCTTCCAGGTTTGATCAAGGAGGTCACCTTCACAGAAAAGAAATATCGGAGGGCAGTTTTTGATTCTAAAGACGACTATGGCTCCCTAACCCTCCCTCCTTAAGGAGGGGTTCTCAAAAAAGTTTACACTTTTGAAAGAAGCTATCAATAGCAGAGTAATAATATTTTCCAAAATTTTGAAAAAATAATGAATAATTCATGAACTTAAAGGCAAACAAATTGTTTTCCGAATTATTGGGTGCCCTAATTCTTTACTGAATATTCTCTTAATTTTTCACAAACTATTCATGAATTATATGAATAATTCATGAATTTGACTATTTTATATGATATTTATTTCATTTTAAGTATAAATAAATGTTTTGATATCCATTTATGCAAAATAGCTAGTGTAATATAAGATTTTTTATGATTTATGTTTCCGAACTTTTACTAAACTAATTCCAAACTTATCGCATTTTTTTTTCTTCTGAATTCTCAATTTTGCCCCCTCACCATTCCCAAATGCCGAATTTGTTAGTAAGATCGATATTGGTATGTAGTAGTTGGTGTGTGCGACTGCATATGCAATTGCCTATCTCGTCACGTGCGCCTGGGCGTGTTGTGCCGCTTGTGCGGACGCTGCAATCACGATATTTTAATATGTGTGGGGACATGGATCTATATGTTGCCACGTGGGACCATGTGCGGTGGCACATGTTTTTGTGAGATTGCACATGCTTTTGTGCAACCACACTTGTTACTCTGAGGCCGCACACGCCATCAAATTATCTCTGCCTGTTGGAGTTGTGCAGTCGCAGAATAACATGCAAGCACCCAATGTATAATGTAGCCCCAACTGCTACTTTACACACACAATTCCATCCAACTTCTCCTATCCCTCTCAAAAAGTCCCCTAATTTCCATTTCATCCATGGCTTCTATGGGTGAGGGATCCCTTGGCTGTCCCTTTCAAACCCCTGAATTCCAAAGATCCAAGATGGAAGTTTGCACATTACAAGAGTTCCAACGAAGAATAACATGATGGGTTGCAATGCTCAACACCGCAACCAAGGAAGACATAGCAAGACTGAAGCAGTTTGCGCATCCATCGAGGGGGGGATGCAAAGGCATGCCATAATAGCACCAGGGACATTAGGAAGGGGATGTATGACTATATGGAGGCAACCTCTAGAGTTATACACATCTGTTGTCAATGCAGGAGCAGACACACCAACTACAAATCCAAAGAGGAGTAGTGTGAATTGGATGTCGACATGCTGGAGGATACTTTCGAGGAGGAGATATATGACTGTGAGCGCGGAAAAAGATTCGGGTCGTCTTTATTGCGGATCACACGAGATTACAAATTTTTGATCAGGAGATTGTGGGAGAGATCCTCTGGAGGGTCCCTTTGATCCGCGTCTCCACGTGGTATTCGTGCAAGAGCTCTGAAGGGGTTGCCCAGGACAGAGGTCTTTACAGGGTGAGGGTTTCTTGAGAGGCTAAGGAATATCGGCCGTTGATTTTATCCCGTCCGTGCTTCGTGCTTTCTCGGCTAGGGATGCCTTGGGCTTTGTTCCTCGCTCTTCGTGTCTTCCTCGATCCTTACTTGACCTCGGCGTCCTTGATCGTCGGTTCGCGGCGTCGATCGTGTTTTTGGCGTCAGCTTTGGCTTTAGCTTTCGGCTTTGGCGTAGCTTTGGCGTGGCTCTGGCGTTTGCTTTGCTTTGGCGCTTGCGCTTGAACGTAGGCGGGTAGAGACTTGCGATGCTTTAGTTCTTCCGGACTTCGCGTCGTATCGGCTAGAACGTGCTGTGCTTTGCTCGTGACCGTCGTAGTTGCTTGGCTTTGGCACGTGCGTTGCTTTGGCGCGGGCTTTACCGGTGCGTCTGCTTTGGCTTCTTGCATTGGCTTTGGCTTTAGCTTTGACTCGATCTTCTTCTCGAACGGCGATGACTACTTCTTCAGGGCTTCTTTATTCTTCCGGCTTCCTCGACGGTTGTGGCGTCGGCTTGGCTTTTCGGCGGGGGTAGCACCGATCTTCGTGCGACGGTTGTAGCGTCGACCTTTGTTGATGAAGACGGCGGGGGTAGCACCGATCTCCGTGCGACGGTTGTAACGTCGGCTTTTGTTGATGAAGACGGCGGGTGTAGTACCGGCTTCGGCACGACGGTTGTAGCGTCAGCTTTTGTTGATGAAGACGGTGGGTGTAGCACCGGCTTCAGCACGGCGGTTGTAGCGTCGGCTTTTGTTGACGAAGACGGCAGGGGTAGCACCGGCTTCAGGCCTTCTTCTCCCGGCTTTCTTCTTCGTGCGAGGAGTCGATGCCTTGATTGAAGACGACGGGTGTTGTCGGCTTCGATCTTCTTCTCCGGCCTTTGCTTATGGCGTCTTCGGAGCTGATGAAGATCGTTGGAGCAATCGGGTGATGACGGCTCCGGGTCTTCTTCTCCACGCTTTCTTCTTCGTGCGAGGAGTCGAAGCTTTGACCTTCGAGTGCAAGATCTTCACGTTGATGAGGACTTGAAGGGCCAAGGATTCCCGTAGGACGTGCTTGCCGTGCCTCGTGAAGCCTTCGATCGTCAAGCGTTGGAGCTTCTCTTGCGGAGCTCTTTCGTCTTCGGCTTTCGGACCCTTTGTGTCTTCCCCCACCCCTTCTATTTATAGGCAAAGGGGAGCGGTTGGGGGAGATAAATCTGAAATCTTTTTGTTTCATCCGATATCTCCCCCCATAACCATCAAGATATTGTTCCTTTATCCAAGGAAACAAACCCGATCCCCTCCTTTTTAGTTGGGGTGGTTATGGGCTAGATGTGACTCGATCTTTAAAGATCGAGTTGTTATTTTTTGTTGCACTTTTGGATCGGATGGCGACACAACGTCATCTTGTCCGTTGGATCGAGGGATCGTCGCGGATCTACGGCTGCGTAGACGTCCACGCCACCTCCCCCCGCATCGAGGCGGTTTTTGATTTCTTTTTCTTTTTCTTTTTCTTTTCTTTTTCTTTTTCTTTTTCTTTTTCTTTTCTTTTTCTTTTTCTTTTTCTTTTCTTTTTCTTTTATGGCCGGCCCCACCTTTCCATGAGGAGGGGGGCACGGTTTTTCAAGAGGGGGGGCCGGTGGGCCCCCCCCCCTCTTTGTGTTCGAGTCACGGGTCCGGTGGGACCCGTTCGCTTCGAGTTGGGCCATGGTGCGCGGATTGAGCTTGCACGCGGGCCGAGTGTGTATGCGGACCGTTTGTGTGCGGGTCCAATTCCGCATGCGGGCCGTTGTATATGGGCCAAGTCGCGTATGTGGGCCGAGTTGCGCTTGTGGGCCGTTGTGTGCGGGCCGTTGCACGTGGGCCAAGTTGCATGCGGGCCGTTGCACGTGGGCCAGATTTTCGCATGTGGGCCGTTGCGTGCGGGCCCAAGTTGCATGGGCGAATCGGGTTCGACCCGAAGACCGTTGGGTGCGGGCCTATTTTTCGTGTACAAATCGGGTTCGACCCGTGGGCTAATTTCGATGCCCACAATGACGTACTATGTGGAGACAACCTCCAAAGTTATACATCCGTCGTCGTTGTAGGAGCAGGAAACTAACTACGAGTCTGAAGAGTAGCATGCGTGAGGTGGGGGTGAGCTGGAGGATACTACCAAGGAGGAGGAGGAAGGGCCCTCGTCACAAGCAAAGGCGAGGAAGAATATGAAGATGGTTTGATGCCCAACTTGGACAGATTAATACTTGCTTTTGTTGTTGAATCGTGTATTCTTCTTCTTTTTTAATTTAATGAAAGTGGTATTTTGAACTTTTTTATTGCATGTAGTAAGTAACTTCTTTTAATGAATGTAGTAGATTAATCTTCTCTTTAAATGATTGCAGTTTAAAACATTTTCTTTGTCAAGAAAAATAGGCTTGTGCAATTACATTTGCCAACATTGGTAGTAGCTAGTGAATAATAAAATCTAGAAAGGTTATGCGAAAAGGTTTTCTCGAGATTCCCAAGTCATGGGAATTGATAGTATGGATTGTGCAAATATGTATCTTTCAATCTATGTTTGCACTATATATCATGAGAATAAGACAGTTACAGACTCGACAAACTTACCAACCACGAACTCAATCTCACCTGATTGCGCTTAGATCAATGGCTACATGGTTTAAAACTTCAAGAAGTTACTTAAAACCGCGAGCTTAGTCTTACTTGATTGCCCTCTCTCCACCCTGCTTTAGTTTAAGAGGATAATGCTCCTACATATGCAAGAGATACAGGGGGACAAGGCATTGGTTCCTTCCTGCCAAAAAAAAAGACATTGGTTCCTTAAAAGAAGAAAATAATGAAGGGGGGTTTGATGGTTTTTTCATTTGATGTGGTTTGAAAATAGGGAGATTTATCACGCCCCACGCTTTTCTCTTGGCACTCCATCAATTTTTTTTTCACCCCATCCAAAATGCTCCCGATGTGCTCCCCGACCTCCAGCTACGCTCTAACCCTAACCTTAACACTCCAGACACTCTCCACCATCCCTATCCGCAGTCTCCCACGGCCATTGCCACCCCTCATCCTCCTTCTCCCCCCTCATCCTGCTCCTCCCACCCCCGCTATGGCGACTAAATTAACAACATAAACATTATTAATAATGTTTTCGTTCATAATTACGAAAAGTTCTTTAGGAAGCGCCAAAAGAATGTCCCACACAACTCCTATCAGAAAGATTTGATTTGACAGCATTGATAAAGCTATAAATAATTTAAAACATTCTCAAAGCTAACAAGTGCTGCAATGAGTATGTATATAAGTTGGATATGAACCAGAAATTCCTGTGGAGTCTTTTGGGAGTTTTTTTTTTTTTTTTGCTAGACCGGCCATGCTATCAAAGGATAGGGTGCTAAAGCAAGGGCTCAAAAAGGTCTAGAGATCGGAGATCAAAACGGAGAGGCACTACCATTTATTAATTCTGTAATCCTAGAAACATGACATCAACGGCCAGGATTCGCACACAAACAAAGCACAACAGGCTTGAGGGAAAAAGTTCGCTCCACGGTGTCCATACCAGGAGTTTCGAACATGGAACCACCGGGCCATTGGTATCTTTTGGGGGTTGGACCCCCTCTCTTGTGGTGAAATCATACACTCGATTTATATGCTATGTTACTCTTTAACTTTATGTAGCCGGTTTATTATGATTGTGGCATATGATCACTAGTTAATTGACCGAATCGGCAGGATTCTGTTGGGTCTAAGTCAGCTCGAGCTTGATCTATGGCGATGACAATGAAGCCAAAAAAGACCCTAAGATGATCTGCTTGAACATCGCTTAATTATACAATGAGTCGGTTCGAGCTCGGCCCAATCACAGCACCATTAGATTTGTTCTTTTCATTTCCACTCATTTGAAGAAATGGAAATTGATTTCCACTGACTTGCATCTTCAATTGTCTTTCATTTCCACTCGCATATATGTTCACTAGTTTGAACCACGGGCGAGGCCTGGGAACCATCAGATGGAAGCCACCTATGGTAAAGGGACGGTTGTGATCAGGTGCTAAGCAGGAGCCAATGTCATTGTGACAATTGGGTACAAACCAAAGGCACCAAGAGATAGCAGAGCCCAACTGGTTCTCTCTCTCTCTCTCTCTCTCTCTCTCTATCTCTCTCAGACTTTTTCACAAACACCTGAACGGCAGCTAAACTCGGCCGGCTCTCCAACGATGCCTGTCAAGCCCAACTGGTTCGATTCCCATGGAAGAAGTACACATTCTCCGCCGCATCCTGGCGCTGGGAGCGACTCCACCACCTATTACTCTCCAACATCGACCGCGTCTCCTTCCACGTCCTCTACATTCTCGAAGCCATCGTCCTCGTCGCCGCCTGCTGCGGCTGCCGTCTGGAACTCCAACACCGCACCCCCATCTAATAAGCAAATGACTTTTTTGCCCTTGTACTGTACAAATAGCGAGCAATGGATGCTTTGTGGTGGTAGGACCGTAGAAGTGGGAGCATGGAGACCCGGGGGTACCCCAGGCCAATCCGGCCCGCTCTGACCCGGGTCGGGTGGATCGGCGCGGGGGTTATGGGCGCCGCCATGGCCGCCCGAATCCGGTCAGCCGGCTACGACCTCACCGTCTACGCCCGCACGACCTCCAAAGCCCTCCCCCTCCAGCGCGCCGGCGCCCGGCTCGCTGCCTCCCCCGCCGACGCCGCCCGCTCCTCCGACGTCGTCTTCACCATGGTCGGCCACCCGTCGGACGTCCGCTCCGCCGTCCTCGACCCCGCCATCGGCGCCCTCGCCGCCCTCCCCGTGGGCGGCGTGCTCGTCGACGCCACGAGCAGCGACCCGGCCCTCGCGAGGGACATCGCGTCGGCCGCCCGGTTCAAGGGCTGCTGGGCGGTCGACGCCCCCGTCTCCGGCGGGGACGTCGGGGCGAGGGACGGGAAGCTGGCGATCCTAGCCGGCGGGGACGAGGGGGTGGTGGAGTGGTTGTCCCCGCTGTTCGAGGTCCTGGGGAGGGCGACGCGGATGGGGGAGGCGGGGTGCGGGCAGAGCAGCAAGATCGCGAACCAGATCGCGGTGGGCGGGAGCTTGCTGGGGCTGAGCGAGGCGTTGGTGTTCGCGGGGTGGGCGGGGCTCGACGAGGGGAAGTTCCTGGAGGCGGTGAGGGGGGGAGCGGCGGGGTCCGGCGTGATGGAGCTGTTCGGGGAGAGGATGATCGGGAGAGACTTCCGGCCGGGCGCGTACGCGGAGTACATGGTGAAGGATTTGGGGATGGGGTTGGATGGTGGGGAGGAGGAGGAGGGGGAGGGGCAGCGTGCGGCGGCGGTGGTGCTCCCGGGGGCGGCGGTGTGCCGGCAGCTGTACCTGGGGATGGTGGCCAATGGGGATGGGAGGATGGGGATTCAGGGGCTAATAACTGTCATCGAGAGAATCAATGGCAGGCAAGCGCAGTGTGGTGAGAGAAGATCCATATAAAGATGAAAAAGAGATGCACTTATACTTTCAAGGAATCAGCGTGTGAAAATTTGTCTTCCGCCGGTGGTTTTTCAGGCCACCTCCTCGGGGGCGGTGAGCGGCTCGTGGCATTCTGTGGTGATGGCGGCGGTGGACGAAGGTTTGGAGGCTGGCTGTGACTCTGATCTTAAATTCTATGTTGCTGGAGTTGCCGCTAGATCACTGTTTTTTTTTGATGTTTGGATCTAGTTTACGGTTTTGTGGATCTCGGCCTGCTTTTATCCTAGTGTTGGTCGGGTTTTCCATCAAGGAGTGGTTTGTATTTATTCATTTTTAGGGTTTGGTCTTTAGATCTTGTTGAGCTGGTTTGTTCTTTCTCGTCGGAGTCCGACGAGTCTGTGTTCTCCCCGGCCATAGGGGGTGTGTGGTGGTGACGATGGTCCCCCTATAGTAGCCAAAATAGCGTGTATCCCCGTTGTTGGTGGCGGGTTTCACTATTGCTGTGTCGGCATGTGGCGCCTCTAGGAGGTCCGATGATGGCCTCCCCATCTTCAATGAAATACCCAAAAAAAAAGAATTTTTTTTTTAAAAAAATTCTGCTTTTCAGGACTCAGAAGGGTCATCTGATTTGCTTCTGATCAACTTTTTATGTTGTCTTTTATTTCTTTTCCTTTTCCTTTTTTTTTGGAAGGGGCCTCACGGGTATTGCATCACTTGTTAGTGTTTAGAGTAGAAGATGGGCTAGGGTTCGACTCATCACAACACTTATTTCCAGAGAATACTTCTTGTATTGATTGATCATATTTCATAACATTGCCTCTTTTTATATAGGGAGAGAATGCAATCAAGTAGGGAGACCCGTAATCAAGATTGATATGTAAGCAAGAATGTCTTTATATAGTAGTGAGACCCGTAATTTCAAGAGAGTCCCACTCCAAACTGTTTCCAATCCCGAAATCCTAAAATGATCGTGTGCACGATGGGGGCATTGTGCGCACGATCAGAGACGACATAAAAGTCTAGCGATAACGAAACATGCGCACGATGGGGGCATCCTGTGCACTATTATGTGTGATGTCCCCAACGTCTGCACTTTCTAAAAACTATTCCCGAGATAGTTTCGTGCGCACTATGCAAAGCATGGGTACGATATGCAATTGAGCAAAACATTTCATAATTTTTCATATTGGGAAGATATAAGGACCAAACTGAAGTGCTCCAAACGAACTCTCTTTCCAAAAGTATTATGCTACCGCCCAATGTGCCCAATCAACACCAAATCACGCGTGAATTACAACAACACCAATTTGAGGACATACGATAGCCAATTAAATAGTCTAGAAAGTTAATCGCATAAGGGATGCATCCAGTGGCGGACCCAGGAACTCCAAAAGTTAATTATTATTATTGTTATTTTTTTTTTTTTTTTTTTTTTTTGGGGGGGGGGGGGGGGGGGGGGGGGAGGGTCAACCCCCTTTGTTCCACCCATGGGTGTATCGACGGGTTTGAACTAAAGCTAACCAAATAGGCCAAGATCCAAGAGCTAATATCCATGTGTCCTGAGGCGGAAAAATTAAAGATGGATGAGGTGACGTGAGGTATCAAAATTCCTATTTTAAAGCTGTAACCATACGAGCAAAGTGGATAATATCTTTATGGGGGGGTTGCATTGTTACTGAAGACACTAGGTTGGGGGGTTATTAGTTAAATGCTCTTACTATTTAAAAGAATAAAAATGATTGCACCATATTTATGACCTATATAGGAGGTATTTTCGAAATGGACTAGGTATGACTTTGATCAAGGAACCTGGGTGTATACGTATTCAGATTTCTTGAAAATATATGGGATGTGTATAGATTCTCACAAAAAAAAAAGAAGAAGAAAACCAACGCAAACAAAGTGGGCCCTAAGCGTACGAGGTGGTCAGTGGATCCCTCCATTTCCCTTCTCCTATATATATAGAATTTTGCCCGTGCAATGAGAGTGAGAGAGAGAAATAGATAGATAGATAGATAGATAGATAGAGAGAGAGAGAGAGAGAGAGAGAGAGAGAGAGAGAGAGAGAGAGAGAGAGAGAGAGAGAGAGAGAGGAGGAGGAGGGGGGAGACAAAAAAAGAGATAGACAAGTGAGAGAGTAGGGGGGGACCAGTTAGATAAATAGATAGAGAGTAACTACATGCACTTCTGCCCTAATTTTTTTAGGGAGAGCTAGTGATCAATCACTGACAAAAGATAGCATAAGCATTAAGGATGCCCAAATATTCATTTTAGCGATAAATCCCTACAACTACCTTACCTTAAGCAATCAGTCTCTTCCATCTTTTCGACCGACAAATTGACTCTAGAATATAAAATAGCTTGCAAAATTTTATTTAATTTATAATTTATGCCTTCCTTTTGTAATATTCCTGTAGGAGTACAAGTACATCCTTCGTCATCATAATTTATGATTACTACAATCATTCTGAAATATTTTTGTAGGACTACAAGAAAGGACCATAAGCACATCCTTCTAAATATTCCTACGGGATCATAAGCAGAGGTCACAAGTACATCCTTTAAAAAAAATAAACAACCACTCGAAAATGACCTAGAAAAATAAAAAATCACCCAAGATCCGTCCAAAAAACTATAAAACGTCAAATAATTTACGATTTATGGTATTATCTAATTTCTAATTGTTTCTCTTTTAGATCTAATTATTGCTTTTTTCAAAATAACTATTTTTCTAATGTTTCATAATAATTTTCATGTGAAAAGTTGATCTATTATGTTTTTTAAGCTTAAGTTTGAGTTTATGTATGTTTTGGAGCATAATACCATTTAAATTCAACAACTATTTTAATTATTTCTCTTTGTATTTCAATTATTTCATAATAATTTTCATGTATAAAGTTGATCAACTATATTTTTGGAGTTTATGTATGTTCAAAGCATGTTATCATTTAAATTCAATAACTATTTTAATTATTGCTCTTTGTATTCTAATTATTTCTCTTACTAACACAACTTATTATGATGATGGTTAAGAGACATTCACACGTGGCATGGTTATATACTGTAATTTTTTTAGTTCAATTTGAGTGTATGTGTGCTCTTGAAGATGATTCACTAAATTTCACTAATATATCCAATTATTGGTCTTTCTATCCTAATTGTTTCTCTTTATTTTTTAACTACTTATACTGATAATATATATCAATCTATATATGGAATGGTTATCTATTATGCTTGTCTAATATTTATTTGAGCGCATCTCTATTTTGATTATGGGCAAACCTATTTGGAGACTAAGGGGGCCATGGTATTGGAATTGGTGTGTTCTTAGCTTCTAAAACTGTGTTTTGATCTATTAATAAAAGTTGAATGCTATGTATATTGGTACGTAATATTGTTACGTATTCTTATAATAGAATAGAGAGCCTTAGATACATTGTAGTCCATATGAGTTGAATACTAAATAGATTGGTCCCATGTAACATAAATTAATTCAAAGCTATGATTAGGTTGGTCGTCTCATCATGATAAGCTGTTGGGATGACAGAGCATGGATGTTTTCACCATAGTCATCACCAGGCATAGTGTCTGTGGCCAAACAGAACCAACATGGTGCATATATAAGTGAGCAGATATTGGTGCACTAAGTCGTGTTTCTGATTAAGGTAAAATAGTTCTAAACCCTGAGGAACCACGACTGGATGGGCTAACCAGTTATGTGGTGCTTTGGTGTACTAATGTGTGAGGGTTCAATTACATGACCTAAAACCACGTTGTACTGGGTTATCCGGCTGGTGTCACATCAACGTACTACTCTTGCAAGCCATCCATAACCCTAACGGGAGTTGCGTTCCTTTTATTTGACTTACGTCATATTAAACCAAGGTCTGGTGGTAATCAGTTGAACTGTTGACTAGATTCTATTACTTGGTAGGATAATCAGAGGTATGACGTGTCCAGTCAACCTGGAAGAAACTGAATTATATAACTGCTCGAGTTTGATGGTGTTCTCTAGTCATGTCATGACACCAAGTAGAGGGACAACGAGTTTACCACTACTAAGCGGAGAACAAGGGTATGCGAGAGGACATAGAACATCTAGGTGAATTAAAGTACAGCTTGCGTCGCACTCTGGGTTGCTACACAGGTTTACTCAGACTCAGGGGATCGATGGTGTACTCGGGTAGTGCATCGATCAAGTCTAAGTTGGAATTCATGAATCCCGGATCCCGAAGGTTCTACCTTATCCACATTATGTACGGTCCTCAAACCATCTTCTCATTTCACAGGACACAGCTAGAGGAAGTTATAAGTCCAACCCTAATACTCTTCGTGTATGCATCGCACTAGTGCACAGTAGATACATATGTGCATATGTTTACTAAGGGGCAACCCCGGAGTGGTATAGGGACACACGTGGTTATCTACTTATCTCGAGTGGGTTCCACTATATAGGTACGATGCACCGGGACATATTGTATGTTAAGTAGTTGACTTTTACTAAGTGCACCCAGGTGAATAGTGAAAGAACTAGTGATACCCACGGAGCTACGTCATGCAAGTTCTCGTGCGAGGGGGTCGGCCAACTAGTACCATAGAGGTATTTTGGAAAACCAAAATCCACCATGAACTATAGGGGGCTGGCTCTATGAGTTAGAGAATATGCATGGTCGGCCTCCCTAACTTAAAGGAGTTGGTTTCAACATTAAAGGGGGCCGACCATATTGGGGTTTGACCAAGGAGGGGCCGGCCACATAAGGCATGTTGATGGCCAGCCTATAGAGATACGCAATGGAGAGAGAAAAATGGGGGGTCGACCCAAGCAACTTGCAAACGCAAGGTAGGGGGTGCGGCTTCTATAAAAAAGCAAGGGGATAGGAGGGCCATCCCTAGTGAAAGCCCTAGTTACCCCCCTCTTTTCTTCTTCTATCTCGTCTTCCTCTCGCGTGTGCTCATGGGTTCGGACTTTGTCGCAACTTCTTCGCGTGGTGATTCGAACGTGAAGAAGTGTCGTTGCTTGGAGGCACTCGGAGATCCGACAACGACGTATCGTGCATCATGTGAGATTGGGTGAATGAAGAAGGCTTCATCCTCTCACGTACCGTTATTTTCATCACGGGCAATTATTTGTCTCCATCGATAATGAAGATAATCCTTCGTGGTTAAAAGATTAGCTTGAAGGTATGCAATACTATAACACGTAGATTTAGCATAGATTCAAACTGCATGCATACTAGATATTCGTATCGCTAGATTGTTGTTAGAGTGTTCGATTCATGTGCACACACATGCATGCACATGTAGATTAGTTTCATTGAAAGTTTTAATCATGGAACACACACCACCTACGATCTTTTGATCGGTAAATCACTTTCGTTGTGAGTCTCTACCATAGGATTTTCTCAACATATGGCCTCCCATAATTGTGTAAAGCTCTTTGGGTCTTCCCTTATTGCTTTGAAAATTTTAGAAAAAAACCTACATATGCCCCCTTTAAAATATTCAATTCTTCACTTCCTGGGTCTGCCACCAATTTTGAACATAATCTGATCCAAAATCACTAGTATTTTAATTTTTATTTTTTTTAATCTAATTATTGCTCACCAATTTTACAGATATTTAATGGTCATAAAAGTATAGATTGTTGATCTAATGTATCATTTAGGTTTATATTTGAATATATATTTACTTTTGAATATAGAATTATTTAAATTCAACCATAATTTGATTTAAATTTATCAAATCATAACTTAATGGTCTTTGTAATCCAATTGTTGCTCTTTTGTTTTTAAATAATTTTATAGAAATTTAAAGTTTATAAATGTATAAAATATTGATTTAATGTATCCTTTAGGTTTGGATTTGAATGTTGTTAGAATTGATGAGGTTTATAACTCGTAAAAACCTATAATTTAGTTATATATGATTGATAGTTTAGGATTGCATCTTGGTACATACCTTAGTATGTGTTCTGATTCAATGGACTGGTCCTATGTAATCTAAATCGTTCGCAGCTCTGATTAAGATTGATCGCCCTATCATGATAATTAAGTTGTTAGGATGACAGAGCATGGTTGTCTCCAGCACGGTTATCAGATACATTGTGTGGTTGAACAAAACCAATACGGTACATAGATCAGTAAGCAGACATTGGTGCACTAAGCTATGTTTCTACTTAGGATAAAACAGTCCTAACTCATAAGGAACCACGATTGGTGGGCTAACTAATTGTATGGTGCTTTGGCACACAATTATGTACGGGTTCGGTTATGTAACCCATAACCATAGTGTGCGAGGATACCCAATTGGCATCGTATCAGTGTGCCACTTCTGCAAGCCATCCATACCCCTAATAGGAGGTGCATTCATTGATCTAACTTGTGTTGTATTAAACATAGGCCTGGTGGTCATTAATTAGGCTGTTAACCGAATTCGAATACTGGATAAGATAATCAGAGGTACAACATACATAGTCAACCTGAAGGAAATTAAGTCATATGAGCACTCGAGCCTGACGATATTCTCTACGGCCCGAGTCGCGTCATGATACCAAGTGGAGGGATATTGGATTTACCACTGCTAAGCGGAGAGCAGGCCAGGGTATGCAAAGTAACATAGTAAGTCCAAGAAAATTAGAGTGCAGCCTGTGTCGCACTTTGACTGGTTACGCATGTTAACTCGGGCTCAAAGGATCGATGGTACGCTTAGGTAGTGTGTCGATCGAGTCCAAGTTATAAGCCATAAACCCTGGTCCTTGAAGGTTTCACCTTATCGACATTATGTACGGTCTTTGAACCATCTCTTCAAAATACAGGACGCAGTTAGAAGAAGTAAGAAGTCCAACCCTACGCTTTGCGTGTGCATCACACTAGCGCACTGTAGATGCGTAACTTTGTATGTATACAAAGGAAAAACCCTAGAGTGGTATAGAGAAGCACGTAGCCATCCCATACCATAATGGGACTCCGCCATATGGGTGCGATGCATCGAAACATGTTGTGAGTTGACTAATTGACTTTACTAGGGGCACCCCACTTATATGTGTCGTGCGAGTTCTCGTACACGGGGGACGGTCAACTAATGCCATGAGGGTGTTTTGGAAAAACCAAGCATAATCATGGACTAAGAGGGCCGGCCCTATGTGTTGGGAGACTAGCATGGCTAGCCCATAGTTTCTAGGAGATTGTTACCTCTATAATAAGGGCTGGCCATAGGGGATAGGGTGAGGGGTTTGACTTGGTCTTTCCTACTCTAAAAAGTTAAGGAGAGATAGAGGTAAAGGGGGGTCGGCCTTATCTATTAGAAGACTTATCCAAAAGGGCGGTCGGCCTTATAAATAAGCAAGGGGAGAGGGGGGGGCGGCCTACGCTTGAAGCCCTAGCTGCCCCTCTCTCTTCTCTTCTCCTCTCTTATCTCTCTCCCTTGCTTGCGACTTTGGTCCTCAACGCATATTCCTCGCATGGTGTTTTATAGACAGAGAAGGCTTGTCTCATGGAGGCACTTATAGATCCATGGACAAGGTACCATGTATCGTGCGAGATCGGGTGAACTAGACGGTGCTTCTCGCAGTCTCTCACTGTCCAAATTTTGCATAGAAGATCAATAATATTTTTATTTATACGGGAGCTACAGAAGTCCAAACGATCTAAAACTAAATGTAAAAGTTACATCTCGAAGTCCTCTACCTGTAGTCCAATTTTCAGCCCAATAAGAGTTCGGGATCAAAAATTATGGTCGTTACACCGAAGCCACTCCGGATAGATCTAAGCCTGATCTCTATCGATAAAGAAAAAATTTATCGCGGTAAAAGAATCCGTACGGAGGTATGACTTCTAACATATAGATCTAGTGTAGATAAAGAACATGCATACACGCTAGATTATTCTTTTCGCTAGATTGATGTTAGGGGGTTGCGTAGTTGTCATGATAGATTTATACAAGCACACATAGATCGTTTTAATAAAAGTTTTGATATGTAACGCACACCACCCACAATGTTCTGACCTAACCTTTGCTTCCGCTATGGGCCTCTAGCATATGATTATTTCCAACAAATGTATATATGCTTTGCAATATATATGAATTTAAATTCAACCATAATTTAATTTAAAATCACCAAATCATAAATTGTTACTCTTCGCAATCTAATTATTACTCTTTTTAAAGCAATTTTGCAGATATTTAATATTTATAGAGATATACAATATTGATCTAATATGTCCTATAGTTCTGTATATGAATGTATGTGTGCTTTATAACATAGATTCATTTAAATTCAATCATAATATTATTTTAAATCACCGAATATTGAATTGTTACTCTTTGTAAAATAATTACTGCTCTTTTATTTTTAAATATGTAAGGGTAATATGAGAACATCTTAGTACCAAAGTCTTTTTATCTGACTTAGTAAATATGCTTCTCGATGATCGAATGGACAATACTGTAAGAACACATGCACCTTAATACTACAGAATCAAAATTATTAAACCTTTGAATTAATAAGTCATGTTATTAAAATTTTTGAAAATATTATTGTTGGTAATTGACACTATCACCAATATTCTAGATAAGAAAATGACGCCAACGATCTCCGGCACTAGGGGTGCAACTTGGGTCGGGTACACCCGAGAACCGAACCAACCTGACCTAAATGGGTTGGGTTGGTTCAGGTGTTTTACAAAGTCGCGTTGGGTCGGTTCTCATTTTTCATGATCCAATTAAATCCGGGTCGTTTTTGGGTTAGGGCTCAGGTAAACCCGAACTAACCCGAGAACCAAACCCATATCGAAATTTAGTATACATTCTCGGGTTGGGTTCAAAATATAGTATACATACCCAAAAACCAAACCAAACCAAACCAAACCAATGAACTTGTCAATTCATCTTTGTGAATTCACTTTATAGTATCTATGAATGTTCGTATGAATGTTAACTTCACTTAATAGTATCCATGAATGTTGTTACTATATATTTTGAAAGAACACTTGGTATGATGGATGATTTATGTATGTGTAAGAATGACCCTAGAATCTAACCGAATCAAACCAACCCGATTTGGTTCGGGTCAGGTTGGGTCGGGTTTATGTTGAAGTCAGGTTGGGTCGGGTCATGAAATTATATAGAACCGATCATTTATGGTTCGGTTTCAGTTTCGCTCAAACCCGAACAAACCCGACCCGAGTTGCACCCCTACCCGACACTATGACCTGGGCACCCTTATGATCCACATCGTCATCGTGGGGCCTGTTGTTATCGCCGACCTCAACCACTACCAGGCTGACCCCCCCTCCCCGTACGTAACCCTTGTAGTCCCTTGGGTGCTCAACATCGCCTCCGATATGATCATCATGTGTGCCGCTCTCTGGGTCTAGTCCTGCATTGTATACTCCACCTATTACCACTACCAGCACATGCTTACCGAGTTCTCCACCATCGCCAACCCCGACGCTGTGGCCAGTTTTTCGCAGCCTGTCAGTGATGAAGGTCGACGAGCTTCCCACCTTTCTCCTCCCCTTCAACCCTTTTATCGTTCTGTAGAGGAGGTGATCCTGCAGTAGTTCCACCACCTCCACAAGCCCTCATGGGTACTCACAAACACCTTCGAGGAGCTCGAGCGTCGGGAGTTGATCTCGGAAGAGTTCATGGAGGAGACACAGGGGAGGTAATTGGTGGTAGGGTGGAGCCCACCGAAGCGGGTGCTGGATCACGATGACGTAATGTAGTTGGAACTTGATGCTGAAGGCCTACTCCATGGGGATTCCGATGGTGGCATACCCGCGGTGAGGGACTAGGTGCTAGACACCAAGTTTCTCATGGAGGTCGCGCGCGCGCACGGCGGGGGGGGGGGGGGGGGGGGTGAGCGCTTTGGTGAGAAGAGAGAAGTTGGTGTGGTGCGTGGAAGTGGTAACTGAGGGGATGACGATGGCGGAGATGAAGCGGAGAACGATGGAGTGGAAGTAGGCGACGTGGGGTGCCGTCGTCGAAGGTGGTTCTTTGGACTGGATTTGAATGCATGCATGCTTTGGAAGAAATCAAACCAGAAATCATAACAAAAAAATAAATCTCTAAAACATTCCTTCATTTATCTTTAAAATTTTAGAAGAAATCAAACAAGATATTAGATCCAAAATAAAAGAAGGCATATCACCAATTTTTCTCACGCAAATTTGATGTCACGCCCAAAAAATCTGAAACCGAGTCCTGGGGTGTGAATTGAGAAAAACCAAGGGTTTTACGGTTTGGTCAACTGTCTACTCCAATTAAGGTTTCTCACAGAGCTTCTACTCTCTCAAGGAATATTTTAAAACTTACTTTTTACGAAAAGATTTTTATTTTGAAAGAAAATATTAAGATACAATTTCATCGACAGGGAGATGATCACGCTCGACCCCCAACCGGGCTATCCTCTCAGCATGTGTGGCCTACCATTGCCCCACATGCTGATAGAAGTCCCTTTGAAGGGAGCACGAAGCTCAAGCCTCTAACAGCGAGCCGAGTAGCCTCGCCCGCTCTCTAGCACTGGGCACTGGTTCACATATCCTATCTAATAGACTAGTCAATTAGGTCACTTTAAGATTTATATTTTATTATGAGCTATCCTAGGCTTGGGGCCTTGAGGAGAGGCCTACCCAAAGAGAACACAGTTGTATCATTGCCACTAATAGCATACACTAAGCCAAATAAAGTATGATTACACTGCCAGAAGGAAAATAACTACTACATGACATACGGTAATCTAAGACTCCACCACCGTCCTAACTCCGTCACTGGCCTCGTGCTGCGGCGACCCCTGAGTCTCCGAACCTACAGAAGAGCCTAATCGTGGGAATGAGTAGCCCCCAAAATGAATTGGGAGATTAGCTAAATAAATGGCTAGTGACAAGCTAACTGTCTAGGTAATTAATGACGCCCGCATTTTTATACACTATTTACTGATTAGCCTAATTGTCTACTAAGTTCTCAATCACGCCCTAAGTGTCCACGCATTTATCTACATTCGCATGCAATTCCTATTGTCACTAGGTTATCGAGAGTATCATTTTACAATTAATAAAATTAAACACACACAATGTGAACCTCGGATATTTTGTTCATCCTGCCCCCGGTCGGGCATTACTATAGGGCCTTTTATTTCGATGTAGAGGGCCAACTCTCTCGCCGTGCATACTCCAACACCATGCACAAAGTCACCCATATGATCATAAGGGGTTTTCCGTCTTTCACGGTGGAGCTCTACCGCCCAACTTGCTTTCTTTGGGGGCTTCAACTATCCCGGGACAGGATTGCTAGGCCAATCCCTCTTTTATGGCACCACCATTAGCTTTACCATAATCCCTGCCCGTGACCCCCTAGCCTACTGATCTTCGGCTATACGCGCAGGGTGGTTCACGGCCCTTGCACGCACGGGGTCCGAATCTTTCCACATGATAGAATATCACACAATTATAATAATAAAGTGATTTCGATGTTTTACCCCGGGATTCGCACCACACTCACAAATCATGCATCACAATAACTATAAAATGTACTCTCGCTTGTATTTCCGTGTGCCCGGGTCTCCACACTCCATCGAGAGTGAGCCCGATAATTATTATTTAATTATTAATTTCTAACATGAAGGGAATTCCTACTTACGGTGTCCAAGCAATCAGAAAATTTATTATTAAATTTTATTATTAAGCACATGTCGCCGGACTCGCGACTCTGCATGCAAGGTGGGGTTCACTCGACCACATGCAACGATGTCCGGCGGGACCCGCATGTACCCTTAATTTCTATAACAACATAGTTAATTATCTAAACAACGTGCAGTGTCACCTGGAAAAGTGTGCTCTAGCTGATGCTGCTAGGCGCCCTCCGCTCCGTCTCCGACTCGGTCCACGCGCCCACTAACTGTCAAACATACCAGCGACCTATGGTCATTAAGTCCTACTTAAAATATTGCCGGCTTAGGTCTGATTGGCCGAGCCGAGAATTTATGTATCATCGGACGCTGGTCTACTGGCACACAAATTGATGTGCCAAAGGTAGCGTCACGCCGGTCTACTAGCACGCAACTCGATATGCCAAAGGTAGTGTCATCGAACGCCGGTCTACTGGCACGCAATCTGATGTGCCAAAGGTAGCGTCATCGGATGCCGGTCTACTGGCACGCAAATCGATGTGCCAAAGGTAGCATCATCGGATGCCGGTCTACTGGCATGCAAACCGATATGCCAAGGGTAGCATCATCGGACGCTGGTCTACTGGCACGCAAACCGATGTGTCAAAGGTAACGTCATGGTTAGTCGGCGTTGCCGATGCCAAAAGCCACATTAGGGTCCAAATGCACTAATCCGGCCAAACGGTCATAACCGTGTTGGTCGGTGGCAAAATCGACAAAAGCCGATCTCGGTCGGGCTTAGGTGTTGAAGGTCGGTCTCGTGCGTAAAAGGCTATGCAAGGTGGTTTGGCCCGCATCGGTATCATCAACTTGATACGAGCGTGACCCGAGGAGATCGGGCCTGCTAACCATGATTGTGGGCCCAAAGGGCTTGATCGACATTGTGGGGAGGTCGGGGTTGGTGTGCTAAGCCACACCTTGGCGTGAGATCATCGGGGTTACCTGCCGCCGGTCCACCGGTCGTCCAGCAACCGGCAACAGTCGTGCAAGGGAAAGGTTGCGGTTTAGCTCGGTCGGCACGATGGTGTTTGAGCGCGAGATGGCATCGAGCCAAGGGCGATCGGGTGCGCTATCTGTTGCCCGATCGCTAACGTCGAGGCCATCGGCAACCTCAGCCATGAAACCAACCGGGGTAGCGCCTATCTAGTCAGGCTGGTCGGATGGGGGTTTGGCTTGGCTCAGTCGGCCTTGCCAACTGTATTGCTGCCGGCCACTTGGTCGGCAGTAATGGCTACAACCATAGCAAATGCCACGGGGGTGGGGTCGATGGGGTCTACAAGAAGAAGATGTCGTCGGCACCGGATCGACTTCGCCGGCTGCACAGCCTCCGGCCACATAGCCGATGGCCATGGTCGCGCAGGTCACCACAGGGGAGGGGTCTTGGCGGTTGCACAGTCGCCGACGGCCATGGCCGTGGCATGAGGCGAACGGGGGTGGCTGTGGTCGGTCAACCCACAACACACACACACACACACACAAAAGAAAAAAAAAGAAGGGGGGAAAGGGCCACCGACCTAGTGCAGGGATCGTCAGCTTCGATAGCTCCTCCTGGCTCTAGTGCATCCTCCTCCCCGGCGCTGGTATGCTCCGGCGGCGGCTCCTCCTCTGACCGGCAGCGCTCCGGCTGCCGCACGCCACACACGCAGCAAGAGGGAGAGGAGAGAGAGATCGGACAGGGAAGAGGGGATCAGAGAAGGGGATGAGGGGGATCAGATAGGGGGGGTGAGGGTTCGGACTTTGGAAGGGGGGAGAGAGGCTGAAGGAGGGAAAAGGGAGAAAGGGGCGGCGGGTAGGGCAGCAGGGTCGGGGCGGCGGGTAGGGGTGGCTGTTGCAGGGTAGGGGCGCCGGGCGGCTTAGGGCCTAGGGGCGGCGGGTAGGGGCGCGATTCGAGGCGGGGACGGCGGCGGGTTTGGGGGGCCGGGGTCGGGGTCGGATCGGGTTCGGTTTGGGGGAGAGAGAGGGGATCTGAGAGAGAGAGAGAGGGGGGGGGGGTAAGAGGGCTGATGAGAGAGAGAGAGAGAGATCAGAGAGATGGTGGAGAAGAGAGAGAGAGAGAGAGAGAGAGAGAGAGAGAGAGAGAGAGAGAGAGAGAGAGAGAGAGAGAGAGATGAGAGGGTCGGGTTGGGTTGGGTAGGGTAGTGGGCTAGGGTCGGGTTCGGGTAAGGGTTTTTAGTTTTTAGTTTTTTTTTTCTCTCTTCTTTCTTTCTTTTTTTCTTTCTTTCTTTTTTTTTTTTTCTTCTGGTTTTGCCTGCGTTGTGCCTGACTCGACCTCGACTCACGTCAAGACGCGCCAGCACGCGAACCTCACTGGCCCTGACAGACCCGCCACAGTAAAATAAAATAATAATAATAAAAAAGGGTCGTTACATTTGATAAAAAAAAAAGCTACGAAAACTTTTGCAACCAAGATATGTAACAAACTCTGTTATGCAATATTCATAATAGGTATTTTAGGGATCTAAAATCATGTCTTTAAAGCTGTAACTTAATAATGTTTCCGTGGGACCACAATTTGGGATCTCATATCAATTGTAACTTATGGGTAAGGACCTAACATAATATGCAAGGTTTCGATGCATGTCCTTTATGTCAAACATATCTTTTGTCAGGACTAATCATCAATTTGTTGATTTTTTTTATGGGACTAAAAATAAGACATTATGCCCCCTTTTTGTTTGAAAAAAATTATTCACACCCCAAAAATGATGAGTATACCCCACTTCCCATGGGAAACCATTTTCCTTTTTTATCATGGTAAGAATACCTCCACACCTCAGACCCGATTCTTCATTCTCAGCCAACTCTATCCGCCCCCTTCCATACCCCATCCCTTCTGAACCTCCATACCCCATTACCTCCTCACTGACACATCCATTATTGGCAAACCCCTGACACCTCGATCACTCATTTTCTGACATTGGCACCTCTGGCACCCATCTCCAACTCTAGAACTTTCCCCTCCCCATTCTCCTCTTTTTTCCATCACTTGAGTTGTCATTTCTTCCATTCCTCTCCCCGTCGCCCAGCATGTTCGACAGTTTAGTGTCAAACATGATCAACACTGAACTATCGAACATGCTGAATATTATTTAGTAGTTAAATGCCAAATATTATTTAACATGTTCGGTGGTTCAGTGCCGATCATAGGTTCCAACGGTGGAGAAGGAGGAAAAAGGGAGGATGGAGAAGGAGAGGTAGAGGCGGCACCGACGGTGGGGAAGGAGGAGGGGAAGGAGAGGACGGAGGAGAAGAGGTGGTGATGTCGGTTCTTGACGTTTCGTCGAGGAGGCCATGGGGTAGGGAGTAAGAGGGGATTGGAAATGAAAGAGGGAGTATGGAGTGTGCTTAGGGGTGCACATGGTTCGGTTTGGATCGGTTCCAGAATAAATTAGGAACCGAACCGGTCCTAACGGTTCTCAAATATTTGGAACCGGAACCAGGCTGTGGGAGCATGGAACCGGACTGGACCGTACCATACAAAACCGGTTTGACTCGGTTCTCCGGTTCCACTAGTTTTTTGAGCTCCTAGAAGTTAGAATAGGTCCATCATTGGATCATATAGAAATAAAAAAAAAAAATTGAAAACCGAGGAAACAATAAGGAATCCTAAAGCTAGATACATGATACTGTTGTGGAGATCAGCAGGGTTCGTTGCATAATGACCCAACCCACATCACTCGTATTACCCCGACCCTTGAATGATGCATATACATGAGCTGGTTTGGTTCGGATAACTGACACCCAAAACCGGAAACCGAAGCGGTCCCATACAGTTTTGCACTTTGGAAACTAGAATCGAACCGATCCTGTTAGAAACTGAACCAAACCGTGTGGTTCGGACCGGTTCGGTTCGGTTTGGTTCCCCTGTTCCACTGGTTTTTTCTGCACCCATAGGTGTGCTGAGGAATAAAAGGTATGCTGGTCATAACCCACACAAAAATGGGATATCGGCAAACTAGGGTACGAGGGAGTAGTTTTGGGGTTTGAATAAAAATTTTCTTTATTTTTTGGGATTTTTTTAAAAATAATATTTAAATATGAAATATTTAAAATAATAGCATTTTAGCAAAAGTATTTGTCGGGCTAGCGTTCTAATAGCCACGTGGCATGTCAGCGCTAAAAAGCACTCGCCATGTTGGCTATCGTCTTTTTTTTCTTTTTCTTTTTTTTTCCCGGCTAGCGATAAATCTGTTTGTTAAAATACTAGGTTCATTATACCTTAGTTAACCCACCCGGCAAAAGGTTTTGAGAAAAATAAACATAAATCAATACACGGTATCTGTATAGCCGGTTTTAAACTCGGTATTATAACCATCGATTTTACAAAATGACTGTGAACTGCGATTCACCTTATAACCCATCATCTGTATAACCGGTTTTAAAACCAGTATTGTCAACGTCGGTTTTAATATAAATACCATATTTAATGCCACTATCGGGTTTAATATAAATACCACAATTTTAAAAGAATACCCGGTATCGTTTAAACCCGGTTTTGTAAAAATCGGGTTTAAAACCGATCTTGTCAACACCGGGTTATTTCCCCGTGGTTTTGTGTGTAGAGTAGAGGAGTCTATTAAAGAGAAAAACAGACACTCGGTTAAACCAGGTCTGCCAAACCCTTGCTTACTCTTTTTCTCTAGATCTCACTCATGATCGCACCCCCTCCCCCTCCCCCACTCTGTCTTCCGATCTCGCCTCCAGATTGGCATTCGATCTGCACGAGGCCGCTTTCTACTTTCAGGTACTCTCTCTCTCTCTCCCCCTCCCCCCCCCTCTATCAGCTACCTCTCGATCTCACTCATGATCTCTCCCCTCCTCCCTGCCACTCTCTCTGTCTCCATCTCGCCTCTAAGTCGTCAAGGATGAAAATGCCATACGAGGCTGCCTCCTAGCTCCATCCTTTTAGGTACTCTCTCTCTCTATGAGTCTCTCTGAGTTGCTGCATTTGTAGGCTGTCCGATCTCGCAAGCTCCGCCTTCACTTGGATTCACCATTGAATGTGAAGAGATATTGATTTGTTCCGTTCCTAATCTGACCCTATAATACCTTATCTTCCCCCTCATTTTTCCAATCTAATGTATGAACCATAGAAGTAGCTCCACTAGGAATCCTTAGGTATGTTATCTTCAATAAGTTTACAGTTTAAAATGACAAGAATAGTGGAAATGTGTGCTCAATTTCCACCCTCATTCCGCCCAAAATAATGCACCCTTATGAAATTTGTATGCTCAAGTATAAATAACCCATATACTTTTTCTTAATTTGACATCACACATTCATCTTGTATTTTGCTTTCACTTAATTTCTAACTTTATCGTGTTAATAAAGGAAATGACATCCAGTTCACGAGTTCCCGTACTACTTTCTTGGGGAGGTATGATCATTATGGATGGCGAGTCCCCCGAGTTTCGGGATTGTCGAAGACGATTGGTGTCCGTCAGTCCTACTATACAGTTTACAGATTTCCTTGAGTTGTTACATGGGGTGACGGGGTATTCATCTGAGCAATTTATTCTCAGACAAACATGTAGATGGCCTATGGGCCAAAAAAAATATCGAGCAGTCGACATTTTTGATGATGCTACTTTGAGCGTCATGCTGAGCTTGTATGTGAAGAGATACATTACTTAGTTTTTTGTCGAGAGGGATTGTCGCCCATATGTTTCACAGTTGCCATAAAGAGTTAAAAAATTTTCACAGATGGTTGATTTGAATGAAGACTATATCCCTTTCGGTCATACCCCATGTGTTGAGGAAGCGACTCCATCAGAGAGCTTGCGTCCAACTGATAATCCTCAATCATCATTGTAAGAATACTTGTAGATTATATATATTTAATTGAGTTAATAAAGCATCTATCAAGTCATAATAATGCTTGTTGTCTAGTCCTCCATCATCATAGTTTTTGGAACAATGTGCACCATTGGATATGAACATCACACATATTTTTGGTGGAGGAGATTCCACTTCCACAACTTTCAATCTTCCGGATCTGTATAGATACGACCACACTTGGTAAATACAAATTAATCCTTAAAGATAATTATCTTTGTTTCTTATTATCATAGTCGATGAAAATAAAACTTTATATTTATAATTTTTATAGGTATTCTCAGGACCAACATGTTGATCGTGTCGGTACATCTAAAGCAACCAATCAGTACGTAGCGGCCCCTCTAGAGTTGTGGATCCTTATCTATAGGGCCCTTCTAGAGTTGTGGATCCCGATGTAAGAGACACTTATGTGGAACACGATATGATAATAGGTACTCGGGCCGTATTGAAAGAAGATGATTTAGATGATGATGATACTAATGTGGATGATGCATACATGCATCAAGCGAACATTGGTTTTGGGGGCAATGATGGATTGCAGAATTTCGTTGCAGTTATTACCGATAAAGATGATCAACTGATCTACGATACCGCTGCAAACAACGATTTTGTAGAGATTGATGAAGAGGCAGACCCACCAACAGAGCAATGTCCAGTTGGTGAATTTGTTATACCAGATATTTATGAGAATGATTATTGGATCAATCAAGCTACAATAGAGGATGTGCACGGTCATGCAGTAGATGAGTCTAGAATTTTTGGTTGGGTAGTCCGTATATTTGATAGTAAGGATTCTTTACAAAGAGCTTTGGCAGAGTAGTCGATAGAAAACAATGTTGAATTTACTATAGGTCAATCGTCAAGAACAGTGTACACCGCCATCTACCTCACTTCACCGCTGGAGATCAGACACGCACCGGCTACCCCGACCGACCATCTACCTCTAGAGTAGCTGAGGCCGAGCAGATTATTCTGTACTATTTTCGGAGAGGTAGAGCTACTACATCCACCCCCCAAGTTGAGCAGACACAGGTTGTGGTAGATCATACACAGGTCAATGTCGAGCCACTACTAGAGGGACCTCCTGAGGTGCAGCCACAGGCACTACCAGACGCACAGGCACAGCCGGAGACACAGGTTGAGGTCGAGACCGAGGCCGCGGTCGAGGCCGATGTCGAGGTCGAGACCAAGGCTGAGGTTACGGTAGAGGCCGAGGTTGAGGCTGCAGTTGAGGCCGAGGTCGCGGTCAAGGCTGCAGTCGAGGTCGAGCCCAAGGTTAAGGATTAGGTACCACGTTGAGGTCGGGGGCGGCCGCCAGGTCGTGATCGAGGTCATGGACGATGCCGAGGACATGGGGAATTAGCTCAGGGCACTAGATCGAAGAGACAAAGGACATAGATTGACATATTTTTTTCTTTAGATATATCATTTTTTGTATTGCCACACTTGATGTATACTGTCATATATATGTGATGACTTCAAATATATGATTTCTCTTTTTTGTATTGCCACACTTGATGTATATTGACATATATATATATATGAATGACAGTTTATATTTTTTGTTGTCTTTTGGTTTGAATCTCTTTTTTATAACACAGGTTTTTGTTTGTATTATCACATCTTAGGAGATTAGCACATGTGAGGTGATAACACAGGTGATGTGAGAACACAAACAATAACCTGTGTGATAACATAAGTGATGTGAATTCTTTTGGTGATAGCACCACTTTTGGTTGTCTTTTGGTGATCACCTGTGCTATCATCAGTTTCAAATGTGCTAATCTCCTAAGTGGTTGACATATTTAATCTGAATCTCTGTTTTTTTCATAAGCAAATCTCTTTTTTTTTTTGCTTGTTATCGCATATTTCTTATGAATACACATCACCTGTGTGAATTCACTGAACTATGGATGGCAGTTCAGATTTGCTCTGTTATTATTTTTTTTTTCAGGTTTTTGTTTAAACCCGGTGGTGACAATTCCGGGTTGTTTTTTAGGATTTTGTTTAAACCCAACGTTAACAATACCGTGTTATTTTTTCATGTTTTTATTTAAACCCGGTGGTGACAATACCGACTATTGTTTTTTCATTTTTTTAAACATGGTTTTTCTAATACCGATTTTAAACACACTATTTATAATACCGGGTTTAAAACCGGTGATATAGATACCAGGTATTAATTTTTGTTGGTTTTTTCCTAAACTTTGGCCGAGTGGGTTAAGTAAGGTATAATGAACCCGGTATTCTAACCGACGGATTTGTCGTCAGCCGGAATAAAAAAAAGGATAGCCAATATGACGAGCGTTTTTTAGCACTGACCCGCCACGTGGATGTCAGAATGCTAGTCTGACAAATATTTTTGCTTCAAACGCTATTATTTAAAATATTTTTTATTTATATATTATTTTGAAAAAAATCTCTTTTTTTTATTTTTTATTACATGAGTCATTTGATAAGGTCACTATAGAGTAGAGATCCTCGAAGCCGGTTTTACAGATTTTTCGATCAGAACATCCCTATCTTTCTGGTCAAAGGCCGAGATGCAGCCAACCGTCAATGAGGGCGCACCCGACAGCTCTCCCTACCTCCACTCGTTGACTCGCACCCCCCATTCGCCCCATCCCCTCCCGTCTCCCCCGCCACCGCGCAACAACAACAACAACAACAAGCCCGCGCCCCATCTCCTCCGTCTCCGCTCCGCCTCCGCCGTTTCCTCCTCCTCCTCCTCTCGAACAGTTTAAACGCAGGAATTACACCACTCACCCCGCCCGAAAAGAAGAAGCAAAAACTGTTTCGTCGATCTTCTCTTGCGCCCCTTCTTCCTCCGGCGCCGAGGAGATGCTGCGGAACGGACCGACAATCGGCGGCCGCTGCCTGCCGCCGGCGCTCGCGGCGGTCCACTCGGTTCTCGCCGCCGTGGACGGGACCATCGCCGCCGTCGCCTTCTTGCAGGTCGGTCGCTTCTCGGTTCTATCCCGCCTTCTCCTTCTCCTATTGTTAATTTATCCTCAGATTAGCTCGTGATCCCTTGCCTTTGATCCTTTTGCTGTTAACCTAAAGCCTTCGATGCTTCTTAATTCTTCCTTAAAACTTTCGTTTCAATGGTGGAAGTATAGAATTCGGTAGCGTTGAAAGGTCCAGCATTCGACAAATTTGAAAATTGTAGGCCCTTTATCCTGATTTGGATGATAAATTTGAAACCTTAAGATGGGTTGAATTCACAATCTTGCACTTCATGGGGTGCTGCCCAGTGTTTTCAAAACCGGACCGGAAGGCGAACCGAAAAGGCATCCGGTTCGGTCCAAATCGGTTCAAACCGGTGGTTCAACCGTTTGAACCGTATGAAAATATGTTTTTTTATATAGATATCTACTAAATTCTTCAATGGGAAGGTTTGATTCCTGGGTTAACATACAAACCGGTTTATTCAAAGACCGAACCAAAGCATGTTCCGGTTCCGGTCCAAATCGGTTGAACCGCCCGGTCCGGTCCGGTTTTCAAAACACTGGTGCTGCCTTAGCTAATTGCCAAGCTCTGACTCCATGCTCAAACTCCCATTATTGGGTAATGTAGCTGACCCACTCATCACATCACACACCTCATGCTCTCCCCTCATTAACAGTTGGTATGGGGCTTCCATTTGAGGCTTAGTGGGTCTTGGTTCAATGTCTCAGAACAAGCGGGAAATGCGAGTTTCTTGGTCTAAAGGCCTTACGATGGCAGCAAAAGAAATCAGCGATAGGGTTTGCAGACTTGCAGTTGAGTTAGGGGGTGTTAGTCAATTAGGATTTGGTGAAGAGTTCCTTGTATTTAGGATTACATCAGTAGTGGTTATGAACTTCTTTGTGGTATTGTAGATTTAAGCGTTAGTGGTTGCGGAGTCCACAACGTGAACTCCTGATCCAGGCGTTAGTCAATATTTTATATGACCTTGGACTCATAAGTTAGGCGTTAGTCAATAATCATGGTACAAGTCCATGACTTCATAACAAAAGGGATTTACAAACCCAAGTATATATACTTTTTGCCCATCAAAAGTTTCACCTCAAAGGTGGAATTTTAAATCCCTTACATAAGACTTTCTCTTCGAAAGGTATCATCTGTAGGGGTGGCAATTCTTGATCCGACCCGAAGTTAGCGGATTTGGGCTTGGCCTAAACGGGTTCGGGTCATAAAAATTCATCAAAATTGTTCTTCAAATGTGTTAGTCAAATGGGATTTTATGTCCAAGTTCACAACAAAAATCCCACGTGAACTCCTAAAAAAGAGATTTATGAGACCGTTGACTTCTCAAAAAAGTCTGCAGACTCCTAAAAAAACCCAGAGACTCTTTAAAAAAAGTCCGCGGTCTCTCAAAGACCGCAAGTCCACAAACTCCTGAATAATGATTTTAAAATCCCAATTGACTAACTGAAGTGCGAAGATTTGTCTCTTCAACAATAAGCTTGGAAAAGGGTGAACCGTGAATCAAATGGGCATGGATTGTAAGATCATCATGATAGTCTCCAACTACGACTAATGAGTAATGATGCATCGGGAGGCGTTGGACCTCTGATGACCATGATGCTATTAGTTCTCTAATAGAAATGGCACTAATAATACATGCCATAACAATTAACTGTTTCTAATGATTCCTTGTTATTGAATAGAAGCCGTTAATATTGCAGTCCCCTTGATGAGTGGAAAAACACTCCTAGATCAACTGGTATTCTAGTGCATGGCTAAACTGAATTGGACTTCAAAAAGATAGACCCACATCCCTAGTTTGGAAAATGGTATGTTTCCGGATGCAATGATAGTTGGAGAGATAATTGCTAGTACTTGACTGTTCGATGTTACTATTTGATGGCCTCAGATTGTCTTCCTTACAAGGTTGTGGGTTCTTGCCATATAAGTGACCTCAATGTCATGACCACAAAGGCATCATTTAATGGAGAGGGACAAAATGTGGCAGTCTGTAGGTCCATCCAACTTGATATCTACTCATTCAAGTAAATAATCAACTAAAAACGTGATATTCATTTAGAAGGAACATAAAGATGGGAAGATTGAAGGTTTTATAGTGAGGGAAGATGTGATCGCCTGATCGGGCAAACACAACTAGATGCAGAGGATCTAGAGAACATTAACAAGGACTTCAAGATATGCTTTAGCAAGAAACCAAATCCAAGGAACTCAAAACCTGTGAGTCAAGACAAACTTGATCACAAAAAGAGGCAAGGAGTACCTTAGATCCAGCTAGAAATAGGGATAAACATATGGAAAGAGTTGGGAGGTAAAGACAACCATACTAGTCAAATTCCGCAGGAAGCATTCAAGTACTATCTACAAAAGAAGTTTGTAATAGTTCAATGTTCTGAACTACTGTGACAACTTTCGAGGTCTAAAATTTCCCATAAACATAACGAAGAGACTTTAAATTTAGAAGATGAGCCGGGGTAGCTTGAAAACCTCCATGTCAAAAAATGGGATGCCCATATGGTTAGATGAGAGAAATGAGGAAAAATCATTGTTTTAACATTGTATCTGATGGAAAATAGGATAAGTTGACAACTATAATTTGTAGGTTGCCGGTGTTTAATTAACAGGCGGAAGTTCCTGAGAGGACCTCCTAATGATGGCAATGAAAACTATGGCTACACTATAATTCTGATGAACACTGGATGACTGGAAACAACATTATAGTTGTGAATCATAGAACAATGATCAATAGGCTTTAGGCAACAACAACCATTGGCAGTTGACAATATTATTGGTCCAATATTCATTGTTGTAGCTTTGATATCATATTAAATGAAAGAAGATTTCTGTTGGACCATATTATCATGTGCCGCACATATGCAACTGCATATGTGGTCCATGACTAAGGAACTATGTATATGCTATAATCGTACAAACGGGCTGTTCGATTGTGCAGCCACAGTACGACTGCACAATGAGTTGTGTGGCGTTCTACCGCACAATTCCAACAACTAGTTTATAGCTGTGAGAGTTATGCGACTGCATAATTGTGTGACCACACAACTCATTGTGCAGTTCCAATAGCTATATTTGTCCACCATTCTTCCAACCCTTTCTACGCTATATATATCTCCCCAGACATCTGATTTTATCCCACACCTTATCTTACTCACTTCTAACTTCCCGAAGCTCCCTCCAACCATTTTAGCAAGCTCTCTTCTTATCTTTAAGCTCGCTCCCTGCAACCGTTCAAGCAAGCTCTTTTTTAATTTTTTAAGCTCAATCTTCCTCTCATCCATCTCTCCTCGATCTTCTCCATGGCTTCTATTGGTGCGAGCTTTGCTTCTGGTGCTGATGGTGGTGATGACCCTCTTTGACCTCTGAGGTCAAATGTTCTGGGAGAGAAGTGCGGAGACTGTAAGAGTCGAACAGATAAGAAAAATTATATTTGTGATATGTGCAACTATATTGGCTAGGGCGATATAATGACACAAGTAAGACCTGGCGTACCTAGAGCCCTGAGGCAAGTAAAGAAATCCGAAAATAGATTCTTCAGTACATACAGACGACCACCAAAGGACCAATAGCCTCCAGAGCAGGTATACAGGCAATTACATGTCTACAGAGGAGTGAGAGGATGAGGAACTTCTAGATACCGACGATGATGAGTCTAATGACTCTTCACCAGTAGGATAGCTTGAGCCTTTGCCTCCAAAGAAACCAAAGGCGAAGGGAAAGGAGCAGAAGACTGGGTAAAAAACTTGTTCTCGGCATCATAAATAGATTATGTAGTGGAATAAGTTGTATTTTTTATGTATTTTTTTTATGAATGTAGTTTATTTAATGAACATGGTTGAATCAGTTCTACGAATGTAATTGAATTTGAATCATTTACATTTTTAAAATAAATTTTGAGATATTTTGACAATTGAAAAACCCCCGGACAAAATGGTTGTGCATCACACAATCCTTGTACGATCACGCATGTGATTGGGAACCCGGATTGCACAGATCACCTAGTGCAGTTCGACCACATTGATTGTGGGAAGCATAAAGAATGAAACTAGCCTTTCCATTAAGGCAACAAATCAATATATACATGTGTGATGATGGTGTGATCACCATGGTGGTAAGAATACCATAGTATAATGAAACTGTTGATGTCGTCTGCAGTTGCATATGCACATATGACATATGTTGGCCAAAACAACCAAATCGCATCTCACAAGCGGGTTCTGGCTTTTGGATTATGCGCCCGTATTATCCGCACAACATCATGTACAACGCATAATCGCATGTGCAGTCGCACAACCAAATGACTTTTTTTTAGATGTAGGAGTTGTGCGGTTGCACAAATGGGCTGTGTAATTGCATATCCCAATGGATGTGCAATGCACATATGCAATTGCACAATCGCATGTGCGACTAGATAGCGTTTGGGGACCGAGATCACACAAGTGCACTTGATAGAATTGCAGTGAACAAAGAACTTTATGTACAATACTACCTAGACACGATGCCCTTCTTAACTTTCCTATTTGACTAAAAGTGGCTAGGAGTTGTGTTGACTTGAGAAGTCAGGTCTGAACATGATACTACAAGGATAAATATACGTGCAGTCTGTTGTTTGAGCCTTTGTTAGATAGTTATATCATGTATGAGCAAATAATGATACTTCCTGGGTACTGCTTCTTTCTCACAATTTACTTTGAAGTTGGTTTGGATAGTCACACTTTTAACATCTAGTTATTGGTGCAAAAGAGGGCTGCTTCTTTCTCACAAGCTACTTTGAAGGTGGTTTGGATAGTCACACTTTGAATGTCTAGTTATTGGTGCAAAAGAGGGCTAAGATGTGTTAAAGATTAAAAGGGTGATTCTATAGTAGGTCTGGTAAAAGCTTATATATCAAGTCTTTCATTAACTTAGTGTACTTTTGGGGGGTTGGTTAAAACTAATATCACAGATGCTTATACCCCCATAAATTTTTCTGATTTTGGTTGAATGAATTGTTGAGAATGTGGTGGGATATGGATGTGATGGTCAAAGAAGAAGGAAACAATATAGGAAATCCTGGAGTGAGGGTTGTGAGAAAAGAGTCAAAGATGCTTGAGTGTTTTTGCATCTGACCTAAAACAGGAGTTATTGGTTGGTAGGGTTTTGTAAACCTGAAGTAAAATTAGTGTTTTAGCATATGACCTAAAACAGGAGTTATTGGTTGGTAGGGTTTTGTAAACCTGAAGTAAAATTAGTGACATGAAGTGTTACGGTCATCTATTGTATGTGCAATAACGGTGCTAGATTATTTAATGGGTCCCGGCATCTGTCTTGCATGTTATCCTAGAAATCCCCTAATGATCAATGTTTTGTGTATCACATCAACAATAATGCCCTTTACATGTATTGTAGAAACCTGATACTTTTTTGGCAAGCAAATTTAGGGCACACCACTTTTGTTGTTGTGTATGGTCTGCTACATTAAGTTATAAATTTCTAGTCTTTAATTATGTTGACACATTATTATATTTTGCCGGGTATATACTAATCAGAGTTCCCTTATTGTTAGCTATTGAGAATTCACTTCCACAACAAACAACTTGGATGGACTCGTCAAAAGGTAAGTGAAACATTGTATTGAGGTACATCTCATTCAACTTATGGATTGATGATATACTTTTCTTTGAAATTGAATCTTCTATAATATAATCTTTTGTATAACAGTGTATGAGCAAATATTTGAATTTTCACTCAAGTACAAATTTCAGAGGACTCACTTCGAGGGAGCGGAGTACAAAACGTATATCAGGAGATTGCGGGGAAATCCGTCTTTGATCCTTTGATACTCGATTTCGAAGTACAAAGATTACAATAAGTGAGAAAATGAAAAGAGGAGAGCGTTGCGATGCTTGATCCTTCCGGGCTTTGCGCGTGATCGGCTAGGGGCTTTGCTTTACTCTTCTTCTTCTTGAATCTTCACTTGTTCTTCGCTCGTTCTTCGTTTTGCTTTGGACTTGAATCTTCAGTTTTTCATCTTCTTCGATCTTCGGTCTTCGATTTTCTTTGGTTCTCTTCGATCTTCGATCCTTCTTCTCCGGGATTTCTTGGAGCTTTGAAGTATCTTCAGTCGGGAGCTTTGTATGTTCTTCTTGCTATGACCAAAGATCATTTCTTCTTTTTCTGTCCCCCCTTTTATAAGGGTCGAAGTAGTTATTGTAGAGAATAACTACTTCGGGTGGTTAAAGCAACCTCCTGGTGGTTTCTATAACTCCCTTGGATGGTTAGAGAAACTTCCAGATGGTTTACATAACTCCTTGATGATTAGGATCATACTCAAGTGGTTTTGTAACTTCCACTGGTAGTTTAATCCTTTTGAGTTTGAGTGAACCAGTCTGATTAAAACGACTTGTGGTTCGGATCTTAAATCCGAGTTGACTTACTGCGACTCAGATTTTAACAAAGTTAACTCTTGATCCGGTCCTTTTTGACTTGATGGATTCAATGAGTTTGTCGAATCTAGCGTAAGCTTACTTGTAGGAGCTTAAGCTTGATTATTCTTCGGCCTTGCATATCGGCTTGTCGAAGGATGCTCATCTATAAGTATTATTTTTATTGACTTAGATATAGCCTTTGGACGATAGGGATATAATACTTTCTTTTCAGAGTGTAAGGAAAAAAGAAAAATTTTCCCTGATCATCAGGGAAATAAAGCTTTCCAGACTTGGTCAATTTTTTGATGTAGAGAGCAAACTTTCCCTGGTCATCAGGGAAATAAAGCTTCCCAGACTTAGCCAAATTTCAGAGTGTAAGGAAGCAAAATTTCCCTGATCATCAGAGAAATAAAGTTTTCCAGACTTAGTCAATTTTTGAATGTAAAGAGCAAAATTTTCCTGATCATCAGGGAAATAAAGCTGCCCAGACTTAGTCAATTTCTGAGTGTAAAGAAAAATTTCCCTGATCATCAGGGAAATAAAGCTTCCCAGACTTAGCCAATTTCTGAGTGTAGAGGAAAATTTCCCTGGTCATCAGGGAAATAAAGTTTTCCAGACTTAGCCAAATATGTAAGGAAGAAAAATTTCCCTGGTCATCAGGAAAATAAAGTTTTCCAGACTTAGTCAATTTCTGAGTGTAGAGAAAAATTTTCCTGGTCATCAGGGAAATAAAGCTTCCCAGACTTAGTCAATTTTTTGATGTAGAGAGCAAAATTTCCCTGATCATCAGGGAAATAAAGCTTCCCAGACTTAACCGATTTCTGAGTGTAGAAGAAAATTTCCCTGGTCATCAGGGAAATAAAGTTTCCCAGACTTAGCCAAATATGTAAGGAAGAAAAATTTCCCTGGTCAACAGGGAAATAAAGTTTTCCAGACTTAGTCAATTTCTGAGCGTAGAGAAAAATTTCCCTGGTCATCAGGGAAATAAAGCTTCCCAGACTTAGCCAATTTCTGAGTGTAGAGGAAAATTTCCCTGGTCATCAGGGAAATAAAGTTTCCCAGACTTAGCCAAATATGTAAGGAAGAAAAATTTCCCTGGTCATCAGGGAAATAAAGTTTTCCAGATTTAGTCAATTTCTGAGTGTAGAGAAAAATTTCCCTGGTCATCAGGGAAATAAAGCTTCCAAGACTTAGCCTATTTATGAGTGTAGAGGAAAATTTCCTTGGTCATCAGGGAAATAAAGTTTCCCAGACTTAGCCAAATATGTAAGGAAGAAAAATTCCCTGGTCATCACGGAAATAAAGTTTCCCAGACTTAGCCAAATTTTTGATTTTCTGGCTTTAGGTAATATTTCAATGTCTACAAACAGTACTTCCAATTCAACTTGCTTCATTCATCTTTCTTTATCTAATTGAATGGCCACATTTTTTTTCACATTAACTTGGTGAAATATGTATACGATAAGTTTTATGGTTGAGTCTGTTTAAGTGCCTAAGCAGTAACTTACATGGTCTTTGACTTTAAGTACTTTTTGCTTTAGTGCCTGCTTAATTTGTTAAACTGATTCTTAAATCTTCAATCCTACAGTTATAGTCCTTTATTCATCCAACATTTTGTATGTAGTGCTTTAAAGTGATAATCTAGAAAGCACAAATTTAAGTGGATATATAATTATAATCTGGGTTTATAAATTATAATTAATGATTGTTGTTCAAATGCATATTAATCTTTTTGGTTTTCTTTTTTCTGTGTTCTTTTAGGATCAACTACTATGTTTTGGACTCCTTGATTAGTTGATATACTTCAATACGTTGATATTATGCCATTTTTACATTTTGATAGTAGAATTTATATTGCACTGGTGAAGTCCACAGAAATTTGTAATCATGCTGGATAAGTACTCCACCCACCTAGGTATTACTGTTTAATTATTGTTCCAAAAGAAATTAAGCGAAGTTCTAATTTGCTATCTTCATTCTTGTTGTATATGTTAATTTGTGCTTATGTGGCTACTTGACTGCCTAAACCCTTCGCTTGAATGCTCAAGGGGGGTAAGCATTTAAATGTTTCTCGAGCGCGTTGACAGCTTTACCCATCCACCCACGCACCCACACACCACCTCCACCCACACATGCGCACAAACACAACCACGACCACCACAATCGCCCCCCGCCCCAAACCACCTACCAACCACCACAACACATACACGCACGCGCACACACCCACCCCAACACACCGATATGTGGGTGCTCTCACACCCACCCACCCAACCACACATACACACAAACAAAAAAAAAAACCAAAAACAAAAGTCTTCATAATTTTAGGATGACCGTTTTAATGTCCATAAATTATCTTTTTCTTTGACCTTTTCCCTTCCCCACTCTTCCTAAAGCCGTACGTGCACCTCCACCAACACATGTCAACTTGCTTACTTACCCAAAAGAACCCCCCCCCCCCCCCCCCCCCCCCTAAACTCTAAATTTGACGAGATTTCTAAGTTCATTCCAAAAAGTAGAATTGTTAAAATCATCTCCATTCTAGGTTCATCCCCAAGCATAATTGGAGTACTTTTGATAATGTGAGTGCAAAAGTTTCTCAAAAAAACAAAAGATAATGTGAGTGCAAAGCTTAAAATGCAATTTACCCTTGACAATGCTAGAATTATTATTTTAAGTTCCTAACCTAGATATTTTAGTTCTTTAGACTCTTTATTAGTTTTTAATGGAGATTTCAATTAATGTTGTGCTTATGCTATTTGAGGATATTCGTACTTTTTATCAATTTTTATATCATGGGTTTAATCTTTTTTTTGCTTAAATATATTGTATATTGATTATTATTAATGTGTGTGTGTGTGTGTGGGGGGGGGGGGGGATTGGGTAAAAAACCGAGAAAATGGAGTCAAAAGCTCAGGTTTTTTCTCCTTGGCCAAGGCGCACCCCCTTGCGCTTGGACTCTGCCCCTCATGGTTGATGAGGAATGCCTCGAGTGGGTTCCAAACACTTCAATTTTTTATTTTATTTTCCAGGTTTTGTGTTTTAAGGGCAGAGGGGCCGAACTTAAATTAAAGGCTTGGAACAAACTCTTTGACCTCAAATGCAAGAAAAGGTTTTACAAATATGTTCCTGAAAGCCAAATAATAAAAAATAGATTTTTATAAATCGACCCTTATATTTTTCCCTATTTATGTTTAAACCCCTCTAAATTCAATATTTACATATAAACCCCTCAAGTTTTCTTAACCTTGCATATCGACCCTTGCAGTCAAGTAACATTCAAAATAAGCGAATATTCCCTCATTTGGCTGTTATTATTAAATAACTATATTTATTTACTTTTTTACCCTTTCAAAAACCGTAAATACTCCTTTAAAGTGATAATAATCTGTGTTAGGTCCAAGTTAGATTCATGTTAGGTCCGTGTAAGGTTCGGTCGAGTCCATTTCCAATAAATATGGGTAATTTATGTGGTTAAAGTTGAGGGTAAATTTGTCATTTCCCATTAGGTCAATGGTTTGTTAATGGCTGTTAACAGAGGGGTCATTATGCAAGATTTGGATAATTTGAAGGGTTTATAGGTAAATATTGGTTTTGCATGAGAGAAATAAAACTAAGAGGAAAACTAACTTCCACTCAAAACTAAATTTTCATGATGATGTTTATTCAAGAATCAAGACAAAGGGGCACATTGCTCTGCGGTCTATTCTTGCGATCTTTTGGATGCACTTGGGTTGATGCCCCCCAAGTATGGCTATGCACAAGTTTCTTATGATGTCATTCAGCCTGAGCAACACACCTGCTACGATCATGTATTTGATTAATGCGATGTTTAACTCTTTCCTCGAGGATGTGTATTTGGATGATATCGTTATATACAATAGAAGTTGGGACTTCACAGGAACTAACACATTGCAAAAGTATTGGAGATCTTGCAACAAAATCAGTTGTATCTGAACGTAAAGCAGTACATTTTTGGGAAGCAGTCTTTGGTGTGCTTCTGTTTTGATATTTTTATATGGTGGAGTAGAATTGAAGATTAATCTAAAAAGGATAAATGCCATCCAATATTTTACCGGTTTAAGAAGCATGATGATACATGCCAACTTTTGAAAAGGAATATATGTGAAGCACCAATTCTAGCATTGCCTAACCTCCAGTGTTATTCAAGACAAAGGTTGATACATTGAGCTATGCATCGTGAGCAATCTTGTTGCAAATTAGGATACTAATAGCCTTGCACTCAGATATTTCATGGAACACATATAGATTATCCTACCTATGCCAAGGAGCTGTTCTTTCTTCACTAGAATTTCACCAAGCTGTGAAGCATTGGTAGTCACACTTGGTAGGTAAAGTCTAACATTGACTCTCGAACTCTTTGTAGACACACGAATTTTATCTAATCCGGACCCGACTTACGTGCGCCAACGCGGATGCAAACCCGACGCGTGCTCCGACTCGGACCCGACTTGCACGCACCAGTGCGGACCCGGACCCGATTCGCGCCCAACAAGGGAGGAGCGGACCCCACACTCAAGGGGGGCCGACCCCTACTAGGGATCCGAACCCCATGAGGCCGGCCGGCCTTGCAAAAAAAAAAAAAAGAAAGGAAAGAAAAGAAAAGGAAAGAAAAGAAAAGGAAAGAACTACCGCCATGCGTGGGGGGAGGTTGCGTATGACGTCTGCTCACGCGCAGATCTGCGCCGATCCCTCGATCCGACGGACAAGAAGAAGAGCCTGGTCGCCATCGATTTCGTGTGCAAAATCCAGCCATAATTACCCCGCCAGGAAAGGAAAGCAAATAAATGTTATTCCCCTCATCAATGGATGAATAAATCCCGGGTAATTATGAGGGAGATATTAAAGGGATTTAAAATTAAAACTTCCCATATCTCTCCCCCCCTCCTCTTTTGCCTATAAATAGAGGGGGTGGGGGAAGGCTCAAGAGGTCGAAAATTGAAGACAAAGCGGGGAAGCTCTGCAGAAAATGAGACGCTTCTTCATCGACCCAAGGCTTCACGAGGCACTTGCAAGCCTGTCCCTTCGGGATCGGTTTAGTCCATTGAAAGCCCTCATCAATGTGAAGACCCTTGCACAAGAAGATCAAGACTTCGACTCCGTGCACGAAGAAGAAAGCTCGGAGAAGAAGACCCTTCGACTCCGAAGACGCCAGAAGCAAAGGCCGGAGAAGAAGCTCGGAGCGGCACCACCCCGTCGTCTCCAACAAGCCTTCGACTACGATCAAGCCCAAAAGCCCGGAGAAGAAGAGAAGCGGCGCTACACCCGTTATCTTCAACAAAGCCTTCAACTCCGATTACGCCAAATACGCCCGGAGAAGAAGCCGACGCCACAACCGTCGCCAGGTCGAAGATTGAAGACGAAGCGAGGAAGCTCTGCAGAAAAGGAGACGCTTCTTCATCGACCCAAGGCTTCACGAGGCACGGGCAAGCCTGTCCCTTCGGGATCGGCTTAGTCCATTGAAAGCCCTCATCAACGTGAAGACCCTTGCACAAGAAGATCAAGACTTCGACTCCGTGCACGAAGAAGAAAGCTCGGAGAAGAAGACCCTTCGACTTCGAAGACGCCAGAAGCAAAGGCCGGAGAAGAAGCTCGGAGCGGCACTACCCCGTCGGCTCCAACAAACCCTCAACTCCGATCAAGCTCTAAAGCCCAGAGAAGAGGAACGAAGCATCATCAACCCGTCGCCTTCGACAAACGTCTACTCCATCCACGAAGAAGAAAGCCTGGAGAAGACTACCTGAAGCGTCGCTACCCCCGCCGTCTTCATCAACAAAAGCCGACGCTACAACCGTCGCACGGAGACCGTCGTTACCCCCGCCGTCTTCATCAACAAAAGCCGACGCCACAACCGTTGCACGGAGATCGGTGCTACCCCCACTATCTTCGAAAGCATTCTTCGACTCCGATCACGCCAAAGAAGCCCGGAGAAAAAAAGAAGTCCAGCTGACACCCAAACCGTCGAAGCATCGAAGAAGTAGCCCACGTCGTTCGAGAAGAAGACAGAGTTTATGCTGAAGCCAAAGCCCGCGCAAGAAGCCAAAGCAAAAGCCCCGGTAAAGCCCGTGCCAAAGCAACGCAAGTGCCAAAGCCAAGCGACTACGTCGGTCTCGAGCAAAAGCACCACATGTTCTAGCCGATACGACGCGAAGTCCGGAAGAACGAAAGCATCGCAAGTCTCCCCGTCTACGTCCAAGCGCAAGCGCCAAAGCAAAGCAAAAGCCAGAGCCACGCCAGTGCCAAGCCAAAGCCAAAAGCCAACGCCAACGCCAAAAGCACGATCGACGCCGCGAACCGACGATCAAGGACGCCGAGGTCGAGTAAGGAACGAGGAAGACACAAAGACCGAGGAACGAAGCTGAATACCCCCTAGCCGAGGAAGCGCGAAGCACAAAAGGGACCAAAGAAACAGCAGATATTCCTTAGCCTCTCAAAAGCCCTCACCCTGTAAAGACCCCCTGTCCTGGGCAACCCCTTCAGAGCTCTCGCACGAACACCACGTGGAGACGCGGATCAAAGGGACCCTCCAGAGGATATCTCCCACAATCCCCTGATCAACACTTGCCGCAACCCGGACTCGTCACCCCCGAGCCACCCGGGTCCCGGCGCACTCTTGTAATCTCGTTTTGTGCAATAAAGACGACCCGTACTTTTTCTGCGCATACACTCTTCTCTCCAGATTGATTGAAGTTCCAGATTAAATGACATGTTATCCCAAACCGCTCTACCAATTGCTTCTGGTTCACATTATATGTAGATTTCAAGGAGTTCAAGAAGCTAAAGACATGACAATTGACATGATTCCAATTGAAGGGGTTTGCTATATGAGGTCCATGGTTGTGTTCCACATCCTGTAGATCATTTTAAGTAGATATTGGATACAAGCCTATACTTCCGATTGGACGCCTTCAATGTATAGCACATTGAGGCATCCAATTGGAAATATAGGCTCGTATACACTATACACCCATGCCGATGCCTTAATTGACCTTGAGAGAGTACTTCAATGAATTTTTCAAGGACGGTTGCTATAGGCAAGGTTTCAAATTTCGATTTTATGTCTGGTTTCGGTCCTTGTCGAAACCAAAATTTCAAAATTTCGGTCGAAATTTTGGAAAAAAATCGAAATGATAAAAAAAGGAATTGAGCCAGCGAGGTGTGAGCCTAACAACCGAATTGGGCTAACATGGTCCTGGCTGGGTTATGACCTTCACTTGAACTTCTCAACTTTTTCAAATCTCCCGAACTGGTGTTCACGGGATTGCAAAATCTGGTGGAGCGCATAGCATGCAGTCACAAGTGGTATACTTCTTGTGGTAGACGAACCGACCAGGACGTTCGGGTACTGCCATGTTTTGAAGTATTTCATTCGGGTGTTGCCACTTGCCACGTTTTGAAGTGTAACAGTCGGGATTGGCTAGATCTGGCGAATCGAACGGGGAATTCGACGAGATTCGACGAATCCGGTGACCTCTAAGCTTCATCCTAGCCAAAACTAGCCAATAAGAAGTATTACAAATGTGATGAGTCTCGACTCGTCGCACTTGCAAATTGTAATACTTCCATTTGGCTGGTTTTAGGCTTTTACCAGTAGCAAATGTCTTGCGATGAAGTCCGGCGACGATCGGACGAGATCCAGCAAAGTACGACAACGATCTGGCGATTTCAGTCGAAGTCCGTATCCGACGAAGCAGAGATCCGGCGACAAACGGCGAAATCCAAAAATTTCGATCCAAATCCTGGAGTTTCGGACGAAAACCAGAGGCTAATGAATTTAGAGACATTCGGTTGAAATCTATGGTTTCCAACGAAGTGTTTGGGTTCAATTTATAGGCTCAGTTATCAGTCGAAATTTCGTTCGAAATGATCAAAATTCCACATGAAGTGACATTTCTTGGCATCTTTCGCCGAAAGCATTGAAAGTGACCGAAAGCCACATGATTTTAGTTGAAATTTTGGCCGAAAGCCACCGAAAGCAACCGACAACATCTTATTTTGTGGGCCAACAATTAAATGCTCCGAAATTGCCACCGAAATTGTTGGCAACATCTCATTTCGTGGGAACCACAACATCTTAACTGAAATGTCTTCAAAATTCCATCGAAATTTCATGATAATTTTAACGAAATTCAGCCGCAATACCACCTCAGCTCGGACCCACTTATTTCGACCGAAGTTTCGTTGAAATACATTGAAATGACTTGAAATACACCGAAATCCAGAGTACAGGGGTTTCACATAGGGGTTTCGTTTGGGTTGTGGCCGAAATTTTGTTATTTCATCCGAAATATTCAAACCATTCGTATGAAGACAAATATTTTACATTTTGCTAGGATTATTATGAAGAGCAATTAGTAACAAATTGTATGAAGGGCATTCTAAACTACTTTAAATATAAAATTTGGTGACCCTATATTTGAACCAATTTTCTTTTTGGGAACTAGCATTACAAAAATAATGAAATATTATATTTTATGCAATTTGCAAATCTCATTTTCTTTTGGAGTTCCCCTTTGCCCTTTGTATGTAGTGCTCATTATTTACGAAATGTATCTAATAAACTACAATAGTAGAAAAAAGTATTTATTGAAGAAGTGAAGAACAAATAAATTGGGCGCATGTGGGAGCAAAGAGATTGCTAGGTTGATTGCCTTAGATGTAAATGACCCTTGGGCCTAATCTAGAAGATCTAGTAAATTTTCAATCATTTATCCTGTATCACTTAATACGTACCTACTTTTGTATCCCTGCATCTAGACATATGTGACCCTGATATGATTGACTGTATGATTTTGGTATTTCCTTACTGGTTCAACTTGAATCATATGAACCATGTATTAGTTTAATGATGTTTTCTGTTGAACCATAATGACAAATATGATTAATACATCCGGTTAGGTTCTCTCTAAGAAGAATAATTATTGACATGACTACCTTATAAAGAAAAGAAGCGAGAACATAAAGGAGATGGGGAGTTGATAAGGAGCAGTGAACCAAGCGTCACCCTCCTAATGATATGATGATCCCCACTCAAGCACCTGTAACCTAAACTAGTGATGTAGTTTAAGGTTAGGATTAGGTTAGGTTGAGTTCATGTTTAGGTTAGTTTAAATTGTAGTCAATTTGAGTCTTTATTTTAAGTTTCATTTGTTATTTTAGGGTAAAAGGGATAAAAAGACTAAATTTACAATTAATGTTTGAGATCCACGATCAATGGTTGAATCCGCAACCAAGATATGTTAAACAAAAGGAAACGACCTTCATTTATTCATTCATTTGTATTATTAATTTATTACCCCACTTGATCTCCATCTGATATGCCTCACATAACTGAATTTCCATTAAAAGAAAAGTTATCACCTTACTTGCAAGGCAAGTAAACAAATTTGATTTTTTTTTCTTTTAATTTTGTGTAAAATGTCCTAATACCTATGCCAAGGGTAGAGAGGTGGAGAAGAAAGATACCATGGCTTGGGTGGGCCTCATGTATTACTTCCTCAGTCTGCATCAACTGTACGAACATGAGAAGTCTAAGTTCTGCCTTTTTTCTTCATTTATTTATTTGATTTGATTTGAAATCCCATCTAAGACTCTTTTGCTGTCTTTTTCCATATATAGCCGCCTATTTAAATCCCAAACCGAAATTTGTTTCCAATTTTTAATCAACCACCTCATTTCCTGAACAGAAGGCATTGGACAACTGATGATAAATGACCCTTTTAGATCTTGATAAATAGGTCTTGATTCCTAATAAATAGAAACGGAAGGTTGGCTAGTTAAGCCTCCTAGAATTTAGGATCTAGGAGTAACCAGCCTCTATTTCTCTCTCCAACTTACATACGGACAAGAAAGATCCAATTCTTCCTAGTTTCTCTTCTTGGAATGCTAATGAATTAGAACTGAGAAAAATTCACAAAGAGAAAGAGGATTATGACTCCATTGGATTAGAATTTAAATAACCTAAAACTGGACTCAAACTAACCTAGTCGTCTTCTTGCTCGACATCCTATCGCAATATTAAATCTTCAAAGGATTTTAATTGCACCAATTTGCTGTCAGAGCCTATTTCCAGTTTTTTTTCTACAGTGCGGAAATTTGACAATAGTTTACTACCTCCACCATATCTTGACTCATGAATGATGAAAGAGAACCAATTATGCTATTTCTAAAGAAGATGTAGGAAGAATTTCATGCATCTGAAGGCACAAGATGAGTGTCTAGCACGATTATATGCGTTGATCGAGAATTCCTCAAGAAAATTCAATGGAAGTTGTCCAGGATGATCTAACAATTGAGAATGCACTGATAATAGATCCAACTCTTAAAAACATCAAGTGGTGATCTAATGGCGGAAGATGACTTGAAGACCGGGACTAGTGCCATGGAATCCTCCAATTGGACTTGATGGAGCGACTGTTGCTAGTCTTTGACAATAGTCACTGATGAGAAGGAGCCTATTTGAGATTCCATTAAGTCAACCCTTTTGATATTGTCCTAGCAACATCCAATGGTCAATATTGTATACCAATGTTTGGATCACTTTAATCAAAGGAATAGATTCATCAGATGATCTCCATTCAATCGTGGTTCGCTTTGTGCCAAATTGGCAATCCATCTCGACCGCTAGAACAATCCAATGATCTGATTGCATGGAGGAACTGTTGCTAGTCTTTGACAATAGTCACTGATGAAAAGGAGCCTATTTGAGATTCCATTAAGTCAACCCTTTTGATATTGTCCTAGCAACATCCAATGGTCAATATTGTATACCAATGTTTGGATCACTTTAATCAAAGGAATAGATTCATCAAATGATCTCCATTCAATCGTGGTTCGCTTTGTGCCAAATTGGCAATCCATCTCGACCGCTAGAACAATCCAATGATCCGATTGCATGGAGGAACTACGTTTAGCTGTTCTAGATTGGAAGTTGCAGGATAAAGATGGAGGTCAAATTCCTATTTCTTAGGAAATGAACTTGGAAACAAATTCTTATCCTTTGGGGTCACTTGTGGTCGGTCATTTACTTAAATGCAAGGAAAAGAGTCCTAATTGGTTGGACTTTCAAATCTCAATCAACTCAAATAAAGATAGAATGGAAAGGGGAGAGAAGTCATGGACTTTTTTCTGTGTTTGTACAACCCATATGAGCTAGAAAGTGGTTCATGAGCCCTCCTCCTCTCCCTCTCAGCCCTGTCATGGCTACGGGGTACTTTAGTTTAGGCATAAAATCTAAATACAAATTGAATAAAATTTGATTTCTTTCCTTGTAATCATCGTTTCCTTTTCGTCAAAGTTGTCTTGTGGTCCATGTAACATGGAGATTAAGTGGTTTTTGTCTTGATTATTATGAATGAATGGAATGTTTTTTTTTCCACATCTGTTTAATTTATCATTTTTCTGGATTCCAGCTTTGCTCCTGGATCTCGAGTCTGGCCCATGGATTTCAGTCTTTTTTGACCCTTCTTTTCCTTTTCTTCTTTGCTTCTCTACTATCTATAGAGCAGTTGAACCCACCTTGATATTTTGATTTCATCATTTTTGATGTTGTTCCTTGGACAGTCTCAGGTTTGTTTGCCCCATTTCCAAACTCCATAGGTAATAGGTTAGAACATCTCATACAATGCTCCGGATTGTCAATCATATTTGTCTTCCACACACATGCCACCACAGTTCATCCTCTTTGATGGAGAAACAATGAGAGTATAGTGTCCTCAATCTATCAGATAAGTTTTACTTTTCAATAGGAGAGGATAGGATCTGCTTTATTTTTTGTCTGCTCGCAGTCGTAGCTTCTCTGAGCTGCTCTGTTAAAACCATTGTATACATATGCTGTATTTTATGCTAGAAATATGATGGCTTTTAAGTTTTAATGTGTGATATCACCTTGTATTAGTTAATAAACTCTGTATAAGGATGAAAACTTTTTGAACTACAGGCTTTCAAATAGACAATTTAGTCATTAAACTCATTACACATTGAAGTGTTTGCTTTTGTATCAAGAATTTGATATCCTTGCTCCAATCTTGGTTATTCTTTAGATTTAGCAGTTCTGTTTATTTGTGTATGCTGGTGGTAGATTTTCACACATTGGAAGGATAATCCATTATAAATTACAATATACTGTAACTCCTTTTTGATGCGTTCTACCGAATTAATGAGATAAAGCACATTATCTTTGATGCAAGCTTTTAATCTATTGCAGATATTCCATCTCCTTATCGGCTCTTCCAACATAGGTGAGACCCCTTACAAATATGAATACTATGCTAATTATTTGACAATTGGGAATTTTGAGCTTTATTTATGTTTAGGCTTTAAAGTGATAGTAATACTTAGAATACCACAAGCTCTACATTAAAATGAGAATTTCGAGTTACATGATAATAATGGTTAAAACCACTCTTGATTTTCTTCTGCTTCCAAATAAAGCTTAAGAAGTCAATAACTTATTGATTCCTGGCTTCTTCCTTACAACATATGGATTCTGCATGAAATTGCATTATTTATGACTTGTTACGACGTATATAGAAATTTCTTGATGCCAATTCGTTACTGAAAATGTATTTAATCTAATATACATATATATGCGAAGGGATTCAGGTATTATTTCTACATGGAGATATACAAACAACTTCACCAATTGCTGCAGTGTTGATGGTGTTTTTGTTCATGTGAGATTTTGTATGGGTTCGGGTGGGTTGTGGGTGTGAGTCATTTTGTTTGTGGGTGGATGCATGGGTTATGAGTACGCATGTGTGCATGTGCGTGCATTCGTTGGTGTGTGTCAAATACCTTTATCTGTTGTGTCTATTTTCTCATTGACATTGTTTTTTTGTTTTGTTTTGTTTTTGTGATAACCTGTATAATGCCAACTACCTTTATTTTCTGTTAATCAAAGATCAAGCTTGTTTAATGGACTCAGACATTATTTTTGGCTGGTATAATACAATATCACAAGTTTCCGTGACGCGTCTGATCCACTTTCCATCACTGGTTCTTGAGATCTTATAATTTCAATATTAAGCTGTTGAACTAACAACTTCGTTATTGGATCCAGAAAGCTAGTAAAAGATAGATGATGATGGATTTCTATGAGAATAAATTTGGGTTGAGAAAGAGAGAGAGAGAGAGAGAGAGAGAGGGGGGGGGGGGGGGGCAGCAGTGCAGTAAATCAACGTCCACTAAAAGAAGACATTTCATTGTCCCTGAAAGGTTGTAAGCAGAGGAATCTATTGTCAAACATTTGCGTGGTAGGTGTGGCACTAATAATTCGGAGAGCATCATTTTAAGATATTCTAGGATTGTATCAAATCAGATCTTAAAATCGGATTTTAAGTCAAAAGAATTATTGAGACTTCTTCCCATTAGAGAAAATAAAATTCTTATCTTAATGTTACATAAAATAAGGTTGACTATGTCATGTAATACTTTATCCTTTCACAAAATTTTCTGGAGTTACAATCATGGTTTGAAATTTCGATCAAAATACCAAAATTTTGCCAAAAAAATTCAGTTTCGGCCGTGGGCGAAACGAAAGGGGGTTTCGAAACCTGGACTCCTTCTGATTTCAGCGAAAGTTTTGAGATTTCGGCAGCATTTCGGTCATTTTTTCAAGATTTCGATCGCAGCAGTGGTACTCTCTCGCCCCTTGTTTAACTCGATGTACTTGGAGAACTGCAGGGAGGTGCTGCAGAAATTTCCTCGGAATGGAACAAACCAAGAGCTAGCGGCTACTAAGGGGTTGTGGCATTCCAGCTAGGGGTGGCAATTCTTGACCCGACCCGCCAACCCGACCCGAACCCGACCCGAAGTTAGCGGGTTTGGGTTTTAAACGGGTTCGGGTTATAAACGGGTCAACCCGATTGACCCGTTTATTTAATGGGTCGGGTTCGGGTTTGTACTTATAACCCGATTGACCCGACTTGACCCGTTTAACAAATGGGTCGTGTCAACCCAACCCGACCCGACTCGACCCGAACCAACTCGAGCCAATCCGACCCAAACCGATCAAACCCGGCCCAATCCAACTTGTCTTGACCCAACCCGACAGGTTTACATGGGTTCTGTTGACCCAACCCGAGCCAACTCGAGCCAACCCGACCCAACCCGATCAAACCCGGCCCAATCCGACTTGTCTTGACCCAACCCGACAAGTTTACATGGGTTCTGTTGACCCAACCCGAGCCAACCCGACCCGTTTAGTAAACGGGTTAAACGGGTCGGGTCGGGTCAACCCGTTTATTAGGCGGGTCGGGTTTGGGTTTAAGTTTTTGACCCGTTTAATAAACGGGTCGGGTTCGGGTTGGGTGTTTTGCCCTTATACATATGTCTCAACCCGACCCGAACCTGACCCGACCCGACCCGACCCATTGCCACCCCTAATTCCAGCGCGTTAACATGACATATCACCCTGTAGATTAGATAGGAAGTCTGCATACCCATTGTCTGTAATGATAAAAAACTATAGTACACGTACGTTAAAGTTAGTAGATTGAAACATACACGCACTCACTGTTCTCCCAATTGCACAAAAAAAAACCTTCAACTAAAAAAAAACTAGATATAAAAAAAATAAGAGGGAGAGTGATGCGAAACAAATGCGGGTGGGCAGGAAATCAGTAGTTAATTGTCCTAGCAATGTTTCGCTATGAATTAAAAATCTTAGGTAGGAAGTTTATTCAAACCATCAGCAGGGAATAATGGGTTTTAACAGAAACTACTCGCATCAGGCAATTCGATCTCAGTTCTAAGAATTACAATAAATAATGCTTAAATTAAACGGCACGAGTCCGTCCCGCAATATCAAATACTAATGAACTTAACAGGCAGGTGGGGACGCACAACCTCACGTTGGTGGACAGCCGTCGGCACAGATAATATACTGGAGATCCGATTAGTAGAATTACCGGAAATACCCTACTGGAAAGAGACGTACCTACTGAGGCTCATGCTTTTGGCCTCAGGAATAGGGACTCCGAAAATGATGATCAAATATCCAGGAGTCGTCAGCATCCTCAATCGAACCCGTGATCAGCGTCCGGGTCAGCCGTCAGCACCCCCAATTGAACCCGTGATCAGCGTCCGGGTCAACCATCCAGTCGTGCGGCCATGCAAGCATGCTGAAGTGCGTCGGGGAACACGAACTCGGGCACGGGGCGAAGCCGGGGATGAGGGTTAGTGTCGGGTTGGGAACGAACTGTAGAGGAAAAGAGGGGTCGGGTTGGGTCGGGTTGGGGGGTCGGGCTGCAGAGGAGAGGCAGGAGGGGAGAAAGGAGGAGGGAATCGGGTCGGGTTCGGGTGAAGGAGGAGAGGGAGGTGGGATCGGGGCTGGGCAGTCGGGTGGGGGCCGGCGTCGGGTAGGGGGGGGGGGTTTGGCAGTCGGGTAAGAGGGAAGGAGGGAGAGGGGCGGCGACAAGGGGGGGGAAAGGGTGTTGGCGCCGGGGTCGGGCCGGTCGGGTGAGAGGGAGGGAGGGAGAGGGGCGGCGGCAAGGGGGGGGAGGGTGTTGGCTGGGCCGGGGGAAAGGAGGAGGCGGGCTGGTGGCTGGGTTGCGGAGCAAGGAGGCGGAATAAGGTAAGGGTTGGGCTAGGGTTTCACACGCCTAGTACCCACCTAGGGTTTCACACGCCTAGGGTTTGGGATTGGGGTTTCACACACCTCACCCTGTTGTCACTCAACACAATAGTGGAGAAACAAAATTTTTATTTCATTATTCAGTGCCATTACATGTTCCATGGGCAGGCCTATATAAAGGCCTGCGATAACAAACGAAAACCCCAGAAAGTCGAGGTGGGACTAAATAACACAATGCAGAAAATAAAAACAAATGCAAATATCCATGATGGTGCAGGCTGTCTGATCAGAGCCATAGGCTCAGGTGGCGCCTCCTGCGCTCGTACACGCGCCATGGGCTCTGCTCGATGTCCCCATCAGAGAGATAATTCAAGGTAGAAGCCACATGTTTACTCTTTCTGTGTAAAAGTTAAAAAATATATAATTTTGTCTAATGCCTTGATCAGATTAATCAGATGACTGCCTGGTCCTCCTCGGATGCTTGATTGAATGATCCGGGTTGGAAACACGACGTCCCATTGGACTGTTCTGAGTGGAAGTCACAATGTAATTACTATGGGAAGAAGATATAAGGCGAGGATGTTTCATGGTTGAAACAACACCTCGTTGGTGGGTACTTGGACATAAAGCAATGTTCGACCATTCCAAAAAAGTTCATGTTATCTCTGCTGGAAACTTTTGAGAGGCGCTGATAAATCTAGACAGTTAAAAGATAAAGAAGGCCGATGAATTCAGAAAGGCGGTACTGGAGCGTTCACCTATCAAAGAACATGATGATTGGGACATTGTATACGAGTATTCATCTGGTGCTGATAATGATTCAGGAGGGCACAATTCAAGAAGGAGTTGAAGGATTCATGGTGGTTCGAGTGGGAGAGGAGACAAAACGAGGAATTTCAGAGGAGTGTCAGCTAAAGGCCACAATTTACTGGTGCCATTGGCAACGATAGTGGGAGAGGTCATTAGGGGTATGTGAGCTCAAGGTATTGTGGTTTGGGTCCGATCAGTGGCAATGATTCACGATGTTCTCCACCAGCACGTATGCCTAGCATGAGGGAGGCATATATTCCGATGGATATTGCCGCTTATTAGACTCGAGAACACAAGTAGAAGAAGTTGAGGCATATGTGGGGCGATGCGAGAGAGAAAGTTGGTAAGGCACGTGCCAAATTTTTCTTTCATAATATCATACCGACCAATGCAGCCAAGAGCGTTGTATGCGCAGAAAAAGATCCGGGTTGTCTTTATTGCAAACACACGAAGATTACAAGAGCCGGGACCCGGGGACTCGGGGGTGGTGAGCCGGGTGCGGCGAATATTCGATCAGGAAATTATGGGAGAGATCCTCTGAAGGGTCCCTTTGATCCGCGTCTCTACGTGGTATTCGTGTGAGAGCTCTGAAGGGGTTGCCCAGACAGAGGTCTTTACATGGTGAGGGTTCTTTGAGAGGCTAAGGAATATCCGCCGTTGCTTTTGTCCCTTCCGTGCTTCGCGCTTCCTCGGCTAGGGGTTTTCGGCTTCGTTCCTCGGTCTTCTTGTCTTCCTCGATCCTTGCTAGACCCTGACGTCCTTGATCGTCGGTTCGCGGCGTCGATCGTGCTTTTGGCGTCGGCTTTGGCTTTTGGCTTTGGCTTTGCTTTAGCGTGGCTCTGGCTTTTGCTTTGCTATGGCACTTGTGCTTGAACGTAGACGGGGGGAGACTTGTGATCAGGGTTTTAAATCTCAGCCGATACCGGTACGTACCGGCCGGTACGTACCGGTTTTGGCCGGTTCGAGACCGGTACTGCATCCGATCCCGATACCTGGCCCGTATCGGCCGGTACCGGTCCGTATCGGCCGGTTCAGGCCGGTACCGACCGGTACGGCCGGTACGGACCGGTACGGACCGGTACCGACAGGTTAATTTTTTTTTTTTTTTGGTTTTTTGGATTTTTTTAAGGTTTTTTTTCTCAACCGGTACCGGTCCGTACCGGCCGGTACCGGTACGTACCGGCCGGTACATACCGGTTCGGGGCCGACCGATACCGCGACCGATACCGTGATTTTAAACCTTGCTTGTGATGCTTTCGTTCTTCCGGACTTCGCGTCGTGTCGGCTAGAACGTGCGGTGCTTTTGCTCGTGATCGACGTAGTTGCTTGGCTTTGGCACTTGCGTTGCTTTGGCGCGGGCTTTACCGGGGGTTTTGCTTTGCTTTCTTGCGTTGCTTTTGCTTCGGCGTTGACTCGATCTTCTCCTCGAACGGCGGTGGCTACTTCTTCAAGGCTTCTGACTTCCTCGACGGTTTTGGCGTCGGCTTGACTTCTCTTCTTCTCCGGGCTCCTTTGGCTTGATCGGAGTTGAAGACTTTACTTTGAAGACGACTGGTGTAGCGCCGGCTTTGCTTCTCTTCTTCTCCGGACTTCTTTGGCTTAATCGGAGTTGAAGGCTTTATTTTGAAGACGACGGGTGTAGCGCCGGCTTTGCTTCTCTTCTTCTCCGGGCTTCTTTGGCGTGATCGGAGTCGAAGGTTCCTTTGAAGACGGCGGGGATAGCACCGATCTCCGTGCGACGGTTGCAGCGTCGGCTTTGCTTTGAAGACGACGAGTGTAGCGACGCTTCGGGTGTTCGCCTCCAAGCTTTCTTTTTCGTGAATGGAGCGGGCGTTTGTCGAAGGCGACGGGGTGATGACGCTTCGATCTTTTTCTCCGGGCTTTTGGGCTTAATCGGAGTCGAATACTTGTTGGAAACAACGAGGTGGTGCCGCTCCGATCTTCTTCTCCGGTCTTTGCTTCTGGTGTCTTCGGAGTCGAAGGGTTCTTCTCCGAGTTTTCTTCTTCGTGCACGAAGTTGAAGACTTGATCTTCTTGTGCAAGGGTCTTCAATTTGATGAGGGCTTTCAATGGACTAAGCCAGTCCCGAAGGGATAGGCTTGCCGGTGCCTCGAGAAGCCTTGGGTCGATGAAGAGCGCGTCTCCTCTTCTGCAGAGCTCCTTCGCCTTGTCTTCGTCTTCGACCCCTTTGAGCCTTCCCCCTCCCCCTCTATTTATAGGTGAAGAGGGGAGGAGAGAGATATGAGAAGATTTATTTGAATCCCTTTAATATCTCTCCCATAACTACCCAAGATTTATTCTTCCATTGAAGAGAGGAATAAGCCTTTATTTGCTTTCCTTTTCTGGCGGGGTAGTTATGGCTCAATCCTTTTTGAATTTGTTTGATTTTTGCACATAAAGTCGATGGCGACCCGGCTTCGTTTCTTGTCCGTCGGATCGAGGGATCGACGCAGATCCACACTTATGTAGACGTCATACGCAACCTCCCCCCGCGCATGGCGGTATTTGTTTCCTTTTTCTTTTTTTTTCTTTCCTTTCCTTTTCCTTCCTTTCTTTTCTTTCTTTCTTCCTTTTCCTTCTTTTCTTTCTTTGCTTGCATGGCCGGCCACCCCCCTAAAGGGGTTCGGATTTCTATAGGGGGGCCGGGTGGGCCCCACTTGGGGATGGGCCCACCTGGCCCCTTGTTTGGCGCGGGTCGGGTCCGGTTTGTGTGTCGGGTCTCCCTCCGCATTGGTGCATGCGAGTCGGGTCCGGGTCCGAGTGCGTGTCGGGTCTCCCTCCCCATTGGTGCATGCGAGTCGGGTCCGGGGCCGAGTGCGTGTTGGGTTTGCCTCCGCATTGGTGCATGCGAGTCGAGTCCGGGTCCGAGTGCGCGTCGGGTTGGCCTCCGCATTGGTGCATGCGAGTCGGGTCCGGGTTAGACACAATTTGTGTGGCTACAAGCGTATATGTCTAAAACATGATTGATGAGTGTGCTAAAGTGGGTACGGGAATGCAAGCGTTTTCTTCATATGATATCATGCACAACTATCTGAATGGAGAGAAAGAGGAGCTTGACGAGTAAATAGCAGTGCTGAAGAAATAATAGCCACAATACAAAGTCGCGATCATGTGTGATGATTGGATCTGTCCTACTAGACGATATGTCATCAAATTCCGTGTATACCTTGAAGAGCATTGATGCCTCCACAAATGTGAAAGACTCCAAGTTCATTTATAAGGAGCTAGTGAAGGTTATAGAGGAGGTGGGGCACGAGAATGTCGTTTAGGTTGTCACGGACAAGTGGACAACGACTCCAACTACAAGAAGACTGGGATGCACCTCATGGAGAGCGAGAAGTACATGATCTTTTGGACACCATGCGCAACCCATTGGATATATCTGATACTCAAGGATATTGGCAAGTCAAATCGATCATGGATGTGGTGGCAAGGGTGAGGGCAGTGACCAGCTTCATCTACAATCGTGCGTATTTCTTGAATATGATGAGGGATCTCTGTGGAGGGGATCTAGTACGTCTTGGACTAACCAGATTTGTCTCAAACTACTTTGCTCTCCAGAGTATAATAGCTAATAAGTCGGGGTTGAGATCATGCCAAAAGCAACACCTTGACCGGGAAAACTACCGAGGCTACCATTAATGACCATGACTTATGGGATGCGTGCAAGAAGGTAGTGAACACAGTGGAGTTCGTTATGAAGGTGCTTCACGTGATTGATGGTGACGAGAAGCCCACTAATGGGTAAAAGAGATGATGGTACAAAAATATCTTGAAGATAGTGTAAAAGAGATGAGAGAAGATGCTGTCGCCTGTTGCACCCCCTACACGTAGCTGGTAAGGTTATTTTCTTATTTCGCCCATTCATTGCTGTTGTTTACCTTTATTATGCACTAATGGGTAAATGATTTACTGAAACTTTCTACCTTAACCCCAAATATCACTATAAAAATGAGTTGGGGCTTCACAATGATCTCATCAAAGCCTTTCAAACGGTGATTGAGAAACTGGAGCCATCGAGGAGTACACATGCCGGTATATTCGAAGTGGTGAGTATCAAAGTGGATTTGATACATTTAGATACTTATATTGTTGTTGGTTTTAGGGTCAAATAATAAGTCATCTTTTTCCAAAACAGATCAAGTGGTATAAGTAAGGGATGCCATTGGTTCATTCGGCCGTGCCCTTGCTATAGTGGTAGGCATACCACTCCCCTAGGTGAGTGGTGGATTCTATATGGCAACGATTGCCAAAGCTGCAGATAGTGGCGATCAGATTACTGTCATAAACAACATCGTCCTTCAGTTGTAAGAGAAACTGGAGCACCTTTGCACTTATACACTCCAAGTAGTGGAACCGCCTCGCACACCGGAACTTGGAGAAGCTGGTTTTTGTCCACTACAATATAAGACTGAGGATGAAACATTTGAATGAGAGTGCAGGAAAAGAGGACCATGGTGACATCGACTTGACCGCTATCTTCACCAAGGCGCATGATGAGAACCCGTTGTTTGAGTGGATTAGAGATGTCGATCGCCCAATTCTGAATGAGCTAGGAGGTATGCCTAACACAAGGATTGCTTCCGAGATGGGTGCGGAGTGACTGCTTCGTGTCTTCAGAGGAGGGGCCATCTTATTAAAAAATACCCTTAAGCTATTAGAGCACTAATAGTGACAATGTGGTCAGCTAGAGCATCTCAGATGTTGGTGGTGGCGGCAATGGTTTTGTACTTGGGTATTCACAGCATCCTCGATCTCCTATGGCTTTCACAGCCGACCAGTGGGACCATGTCACACAAGATGACAACCACAGGACACTAGAGGTGGGACGACACAATGGTAGATCCTCTCAGTCTCAACATCGTTGTAAGAGGGCATACTTAATAGATCTTCCATATGATTCGAGTGATGCACAATCGAGATATCCAAGGGATAGTTCATCCTTGGCATTTGATAGTATGAGCATTGATAGACGATCGGGTTGTACACCTGGATGTGGATATTCCGGATCATCATAGTCTGATTATCTAGATCCATGTAGTTATGGCGGATTGTCTAAGTCTTATGGATATCCAGATTCGTATCCTGACAGTGACACATATGGATACAGATCGTATGGTGGCGGGTACCCAGTCGTGGAGCTTGTCCCAATCGTGAAGCTTGTTCTAATAGCATTGGATATTAGACTATTGTACCAGAGATCAGAGGTGCTTTGGGGTGTGCCATATGATGTATATCATCGGTACATCAAGGAGTATCAGTCACAGTATAGCACGATGATATGGGAACACTTTTGTATTATTCGGGTGGGCACGGAACAAACGGTGGCACGGAATGCCAAGTACTATCAGCAGCACCAGGAGGATAGTGAGGAGTTTTCAGCCTCCTTGTAACTCATTTTGGAGGTGAGGATTATGGGGTTAGCTATGTAGCCTATGCTATTATTTATGGTTTTCATTTGTGTTAATACGGACTGTATAGTGTATTATATTAGAAATCAGTTTCTTCTTGTTGATAAATGATAAAAGTTATCAGTAAATCATAATCATGCTAATCTGATTTATCAAGATTACTTATCGATTTTTTTTACAGATGGCTTCCCAGCCTCCCTCGCGTAGGGATCGAGGGGGTTCAAAAGACATAGGTTCTCCATGGGTTACCCTTAGACAGAAAAAAGCAGAAGTCACAGTGTAAATACTATGTAAACAGATCGAAAGTGGAGGTGTTACACGACTGAAGCAACACCTTGCCGGTTGTTTCCCCGATGTATCAGAATGCTTGTAGGCTCCGACTGAATGTCATAGTATCAATGCGCACCCTATTAAAGAGCTGGGAATACGAAGGAGTTTAGATTCGGATCCCTAGGCAATCGAAGAAGAAGGGATGAATCGATGAGTCCAGACATACACACTCAGAATCCATCCACCAGGGTTCGTTCAGAATCAGATGATGATATCGAGTACCCACTAGATATCGAGACAGAAAAGGAGAGAGCTCAATATCGATATATGATCTTAGATTTGGGATGGACCCAGTGGAAGCGAGCAGAGAGAGCCTAGATGCCGGCGCACTTTGTTCATGATTCCAGTGGCAGTGGATATGGTCTTTCGGTTGGAGGTTACAATGGTGCGTCAGGGGCTGATGATGCTGAGTTAAGTTGGACAAGTGAAGAAGAGATTACTTGGACGACGAAGATAAATTATTGTCTTATTCACTATGCTATCAAAGTCGGGACTAGTCGGCGACTAGTCCCCGACTAGTCCCCAGGCGGCATTTTGCCGACCGATTAATTCCGATTATGTTATTGCTGGACGGAACCCCGACTAGTCCCCGACTAGTCCCCGACTAGCGACTGCCAACTAGTCCCCAGGCAGCATTCTGTAAGCAATTTTTTTTTTTTAAAATGAGTCTTTGCAAGCAATTTTGTTTGGATTTTTTTACATTGGCTCAAAGTCTTGAGTCGCAAGACTCACAACTATGGCTCTTCCCTGTAATCATCTGTTGAGCACCTGAGAATCTCAGATAAAAACATAGACAAATAATTAGTTTATTTGTTGATATCCATATAACCCTATAATCAAAATTGGGGTTGTTCACAGATTAAACATCATCAAACAAATATTGTGATGAATTCTTAGTTCTGAGTCTTCTGACATGGGCATGAAGCCAATACAACTGTGTTCTGTTAGACTGTTACTTATGTATTTATACCCATGCTGTGATGTGTAAAGGTATGTATTGTTATTAACCGACTAATATCATATACTTATTGACATTTATGCTAGTTCATATATCATATATGTTTAGGGAGGGGGGGAGGGGTTAGAATATGTTTTGGCTGACTTGTCCCGAATTAGTCCCGACTAGTCCTAGTCGGCCCTTGGCCGACTAGGGCCGACTACCGGCTTTGACTGCATAGCTTATTCATGATGTAACGATGCAAATTTATGTCAACCACTTATAAATATACGGTGATTATCATTTTTTTTTTTTCAGTTTATTGGTATTCCACCCTGGTTATCATGGTCCATGCAAGCTTACTGTGTATTTGATGTGTGTTTTCTTCGAACAATTCATGTACATATGTATGAACAACTATAAAAGAATTAAATTTAAAATTAAAAAAAAACACATAAAAAAACCTTTTTTTTACCATTTTGAAACTCTTTCGTCTGAAATATCAGCTGAAATTTTGGTTTCGGCTTGTGCCGAAACCAGACACGAAACCAAAATTTAAACCATGGTTACAATAAGAAATTATCATGCATATAAAAGATGTAATGGCTGCTGGGAAATGTGTTTCCAATGCAACTAAGTATTTCATTAGAAAACACACTTGAGAGTCGGTTCAGTTTTCTGTTTTCCCAAAGGTAGGTGTTTGGACAACACCCTCAAATTATGGGAAACCTTGAGAAATGCCAGAGAATATGTTAAGAACACTGCTTCCAGTTTCCTGCATCGAATACTTTTTCCAGCACTTTGCTTCCATCCTCTGTTTGTTAAAATGGCAACTATGGTAGGCACTCCTAGAACAATAAAAGAACTACATCTCAGTAGCTTAGATATAGTTACAATTTGCTTTCCGTTTACATATCCTAAGGTAATTGTGTTTACATCAATTATACATGCAAATAAGATTTAATCGGGCTAAAATTTTAAGCTTTAAGATTTTGCTAAAAACGGTTGGCATCTGCGCATAATCGGGCTAAAATTGCAAGCTGTAAGATTTTGCTAAAAATGGTTGACATCTATGATTTGTAGTCAGTATAGATCATATTATTGAGGACGTAGGAAAGCTGATCTTAATCAGGATACAGATGAAGACACAACAAAATGCAGCTAACTATTGAAGAGGGTTGATAACTAAACAGGAGCAGAAAACGGTTCCTGATGCTTTGAGTTCCCTTTGGATATTTTGAGCTATCGACGAAACATAAGCCATAATTTGCCAGAAAAGGCAAATTATTACCTTTCTTTACAATATTACATTGACCTTGAGGCTCGAACATCTGTTGGGAGCCTAGTGAACAGAACATTTGTTGGGAGCCATGGAGGCATTATCATCCCATTTATATAATGAATTTTTGTCAGGTTTGATAAATAGAGGCAGGAAAAACTATAAACAAAGGAAAAGGGAAGAAAAGAAGATTTGCTATCTTTGAGTGGGAACAGTTAGCAAGTAGGACCTGAATTTGATTTGGATTTCTTGTCCTCTTTCTCTCTTGTATACTGCTGCTAGCTGGAAATTAAAATAACTGAACTTCTATAACTGCTAGAACCGTTTGTTGGCCTCTTAACCTTTTTGGCATAATGACAATCACCATTATCTACTAATAAAAATTGTGCATGCCAGTTGTGTTGATTTCTAAAGAGTCTAGATCACATTGAGTTCAATTAATATTCATACGATGCTATTTACATTTCAAATATTGCACTTTTGCATCTCAACAAACCAGCAGAATGACCTTTCTTTGTGACTGATCCTTCTCAGTATCTTGTGACTTAGTGACTGAACATACTTCTAATATAATTGCCATGGACACCTTATTATTTTTATGATGCAAGTTTTGATACTCAAAGTTATGGAAGTTATTCATATATTATCCATTGATATGTATTCATTTGTGATGGTTCAATAGTTCACAGTTCAATTATAATGTCTGACTGACATCTATATTTCATTTTAACACCATATATTCACATGACTCCTACTAATCGGCAGGCTACTTGACATACTTTGTATCTGCCCTTCTTGCTACTTGCAAGGGATGGCTATGTTGGTCACGTGGCTGTGGATTTGTCCTCATGGGTATGTAATTGAATTGCTTCAATGACTGCTTTATAATTCACTCTACGGACCGTGGTCACCATTTCACCTTCGAATAAAGCTCTGAGAATGTTGTGACTCTAATTGTGATTTATTACGTTGCAGCTTGTCCTCAAATTTTGTTTCTAGCTTCATTCCTTCTTCTTTTGTCATTCTGGTACGATTTTCACCACCCTTTTATTTTTAGTTGGTGATTTAAGATTCAGTCATGTAATTTTTGTTGTACACACATCTCACTTCTTTGTTTGACGCATTATCTTCTTTTTTTATTTTGGTATATATATAATACAGATTACTTTGGTTAGCAATAACATGATGCTTATATAGACTAACTCATGGAAATAAAGTCTGATAAGAGTTTCTATGATGCACCTCAAGGGAGAAGAACAAGTTTTCTTCTATCCTTTATTGTTAACGAAACTTTAGGTAAAAATCCAAATTGATGGAATAATTGGATTTTGGTTAAATTAATTGTTATAGGTCATTTTGTTGGAGACAATGTAAGAGAGAGAGAGAGAGAGAGAGAGAGAGAGAGAGAGAGAGAGAGAGAGAGAGAGAGAGAGAGAGAGAGAGAGAGAGAGAGAGAGAGAGAGAGATTGCTGATGCATGCGCTATGATTTGTAGGTTCAATAGGTCACCATTCACCAATGGAGAACTGAAGAATTACAAAATAGAGTTTATTTTCTGATTAAATACAGATCAGGACACTAACATCATGGATATATGAAATTAAAAAATTAAAATTAACCACAGGTGAAAATTTATCCATTGGATAATCTTGTATGTTAAAAACTACTAATTTGAGCCTAGTTATACACGTCAAGGCATGAATATGTATGTATTTGGCTCAAACCGACAAGCAGAATAAAGGGGAAGACAAGCCTCCTAATATAAGATCTTTCGGACATGAATGAATGGGTCCGAGTTTAGACTCAGTACGCATGCAATATATAAATATGTAACTCCAAGGAGGGTTTGTCCAGTGGCAAAACAAAACAAAGCTGAACTATGGTTGTAGGAACATTTGGAAAGATGAAAATATGAAACAAACACAATTGGAATCTAGACCCTCGCATCCGAAGAGGGTTCTATTACTGGCTTCCACACCTAATAGCGCAGGGGAAGAACATCAAGATAACATTGACTCTATACTGCGAAGCACACGAGCGAGGAGAAGGGGATGATAGAATGAGCACCCAACTCAATGAATCTCTAAAACTAAGCATAAATCCCCCAAAAGATGCCTATTTCAAGATTTTATCGGAAAGAGGCGCTGGGATGGTTTCCGCATGGAAGGAAAAAGAATTTGAGGGATTTGGGTCGCCCGATTGAGAGAGAATGGTAGAGGAAGATGAGATATGTGAGACCTAAGAGATGGGAAAAGGGGGGGTTGTCTACTGAGAATAGGGCCAACAACAACTACGGTGTGATCCACTCTTGCAAGTTATGCCACATCAGTATCCTCGTAAGTGATGTGAGCCCTAGGTTCCTATTGCCCTCCTAATGTTGACCACTAAATCCCCTTTGGGACACAAATGCTCTTATTTTATACCAAAATCATACATAAGTCATAATGTGCATGGCGTACGACATCTTAAATGAGGTGTGGATACCTCTACACTAGAGGTAAGAATTCACAACCTAAGATAAATAAACGAATCAGGAAAAAATAATGAAAAGAAAACTAATTGGTCTTCAATAAAAGGTTTTGATCCACTACCTACACTAAAAATGGGATGTGTCTGTAATAGAACGCAGGCGGCATATATGGAATGTATCTACATTAACTACTAGTACCAATTTGCTTTTGGTTGATAATTAGTGTCTCAAAGATGACTACGGTTATTTGAACCATAACTTGCCTGATACCCCTTTGTGTAGCCTCTTTCCATGTTATATTGGAGGGTTGACCTCGGGATGTATGAGCTTGGGCTGCATAACCAATAAGGTAGGTAGGTCTTCTTACCTGCCAACTATGCTTTACGTTTTATGTAGGCTGGTTTCTCGCCTGAAGTTCCTTTTGCTGAATTTGGCTAAAATTAATAGATGGTTGACATCAAAGTTGTTATCTGGTTATAGAATTCTGATCAGTCCTTCAATTGAAGTTTTCTTGATAAGCGTTATGCTCTAATGTCGACCCATTTTGATGGGATAAGGCTTGATTTTTGGTAACTTGGTTTTTTTAGGGGGGGTGGGGATTGGCATATCACATTGTAAAGTGTATCATGTATTTGGATAGAAATGCTAAGAGTGTCAATAATGAAGTCAAAAGAATATAATTAAATTAGGAAGGTTGTTTAAGAATTTTTTAAGATGAGCCCCTAGTAATTTATTCATTTTTGTTCTTTTATCAGTTAAACTATTATTATACATGCTACAGACATGATGTTATTTCTGCAATGATTTATAACCTGTTAAGGGTTTTATGTTTATATTTATTTGTTGGTAGTGATGCACCTTAAGTATGTATAAAGGCTTGCTTAAAATTTTGTGGCGAGTCCATGTTTTGCCATCTATTGCCTTTTACAACTTAGTGATGATCTGAGCCGAAGAGGGAGAACAAAACATGAGTGCTAAAGTATATTCAAAATACCTAGTTCGGATTCTATTTTGATAGGATAGACATGAGATGTACATGTACTTAAACTCTTTCCTAAAATGCCAAGGTTTCAGAATTTGAGTTTGGGTTTAGGTTTGAACCAGGTAAAAAAGGAGTTGGTTCTCCTAGTTTGGCCTGTGCGGATTGTGGTTTGGTTGGTTTGGCATTTCAGCCGAAAATAGTAAATCAGGGAAAAAAAGTAAGCAATTCAATCTGTTCGTGTATGGTTTGATCGATTCAAGTTTAATTCGGGTCTGATTAAGCTGTTTGTGGCCAGATTTTACCTAACTGGATCCGATTTGGCCAAATTCATTCTCGATTCAGGGTGTTTCATTTCATATCGGCCAATCCAAATTGGTTCAGTTTCGGTCGAACCGTCAAACCAACCATGCACAAGGTTTGGGAATTTGGTTTTGGGTTCGGATTGGGCAAAAAAGCGAACATGTTTGTGTTTGGTTTAGGCAGTTTGACCAAAAAATATAGTAAGATCAGAATCAATTTGAAATCGGGGTATGATTTGGATGATTCAGCCCTGATATGTTAGATTCGGATCTGATTTGTGTCTGATTCGGTCAATTTGGGCTCGATTCATTCGATTTTGGCCCCATTCACCTGAACCAGGCCCGGATCGGGGCATATTTCAGTTCGGGTTGGCGAATCTTAACTAGGTGAATCAGTTCAGGTTCGAGCGATTCCTTAAACCATGCTGTATCGATGATCCATTTGGGATATAGCCTAAAAATTTCTTGCAACTATACTAGTGTGACCCCCAAATGGTGAGAATATCCCACAATAATATAAAAGACACAATGAGGACTATGCAAATATAAAAAACCAATGTACATGCACATAATATAAGGTTCAGGCAACTACGTCTTGCACCTTGTGTGAGCTAGTATTGTTGGGTATTGCTGTACATCTGAATTTTGAAACCTTTCTATTTATTTACTTTTTCCTGATGATTAAAGGAAGGTAACAACATATATAAGAAGCTATTACATTCAAGGTTTTAAAGCAGTAAATTTTTCACCCCTAAAATGCTGAGGCAGGCTCCTGAGGAGTCTATATGTCTGCTAAAAATGTATTGCAAGAAAAACTTAAATTTAAATCACAAGCATGTCTTGTTTGTGTTACTAGAGAATTAGCTTAGCATTGAAACACAAGCTTAGTATATGTATGGGTTGTGAAATTGTGAGATTTAGATCATAATTTCACATCGTATAAATCAAGGTTAACATATACAAATGTTAAAAGCCGGAACATGAAATTTTTGGGATTTTTTCTCATGCATGTAGGTGATTAAAAAATAAAGTTATAAGTGATAATGAATATAATAATTGCGACATATGGATCCATAAATGACTAGATGACTATGATCCATAAAAGCCGACCCCCAAGTGGATGGGACATGGCTTGATGGTTATGGTATGGTTATCACTATGATTCAAGCTAATGGATCAGCAACTTAAATAAACATAGTTAAATATGATCGTTGTAGGCATCCATACACACACACATGAACATCCAACAAATGACAAAACATAACATGTCCACATATGATGCACAAGACACATAATATAATCCACTTTTCATAAACAACGATTATTTGACATAACATAAATAATCCAAACTAACATTACCAAACTGATTTAGAGAAAGAGTATATTCGTTTTATGTGTATAAAATGGATCTACATCGTGGTATGGCCACCAAAATACCTCTTGCCAAGGTGTTTGACTCCCTAAGAAGGTGACACAGGACAAACCCCTGAGGACACACTAGGATGGAATGCGATGCAATAGATGATGAATGAAGCAAACTTAGTTTTAGGGCAGTGTATGAGCAAACTTTAGTTTTTAGCCAGGTACAAATTTCAATAAGACTTTCTTTGAGGGAGCGGAGTACAAATATGTCAGGTGATTGTGGGGAAATTCGTATGTGATCCTTTGATACTCAATTTCAAAGTACAAAAATTACAACAAGTCTAAAAGATGAAAAGGAGGAGCGTTGCGATGCTTTGATCCTTCTGGGCTTGGAGCTTTTGTCAGATAGGGGCTTTGCTTTACTCAACAGACTCATCTAAGCGAGTTTTGATACGACAACAAGTCTGCAACTGGTAGGGTCCTTCCCTGGAGGAAGGGGATTGAGCTCCCAAGTACCAGTCTTCTCAAGGTCCGCCCCCCCCTCTTCTCTTTCCCTTCTTTTCTTCACTTTCTGATCTATAAAGCCCAAATCGCCCGAACAATGGTTGCATCATGGAGACTTGAGAAGTGAAACTCTGAAAACTAACAAAAGCATAATAGGGTTTAGTTTTTGCATGAGCCTAAGAAAGCTCTTGGTTCCCCTCATCATATCCGAAGAAGAGAGCACAAAGAAGGTAATTTTTTGCCCAATGAGGCCAATGGATAATGATTCCCTGACCTTTTATTAGTAGTGAATTTTATCAAACTTCGATGTGGTTCATAACGATTTTGTTATACTTGCATGAATCAGATTATAAACTTTCTTTCATGTTACCACCATCCAAATATTTGGAACACTGAATGCTATAATAGTGAATGATTCACAAGAAACATAACTTGTAGTATTTCTTCATTTTGTGAACCAGATAACTATATGGATTACTTGTGCTAGATGTTTTTGAGTGCAAGGCTTTGCTAACTTATAAATTGTATTTTCTCATTAATAGGGTTGACCTTTGCCATCAGGCAAATGATGAGGATGAAGAAGATGATGGAAACAATTACACTGAAGCGTTGTTGGATAAGTCAAGGGTTAAACCGGGTTTATTGCATGCCGATGGTCGTAGGAGATGTTGCTCTTTCCGGACTATTCATATTGGTAGCCGTCAAAAGTTTGTGATCTTGGTAATCATAATATTACCAGACTCGATGCCTTTCACAATTGTTATTCTGAATTCTTCACATCTTCACTTTAACAATGTTGAGTGTAGCATAATGTTGATTTATATTTGTTAAATATTGGATATTTCCACAAAGCAGTCATGTTTGAAGCTTGTCTAGCTTAATGTCTTATTTGACTAATCCAAATTAACATTCTTCTTCTTTGTTTAGGTGATTGTGCTGACATTTGTCTTCATGGTTGCATTTGCTCTGCTAATATGGATTGGTAGAGGCCAAAATCCTATTGATTCTTTTCTTATGGCTAGGGTATGTACTTGATTTTTAAACAGTTGACTATCAGACAATTATTTATCACCATACTGTCGATATCTATTCACATTTACTTACGTTGTCTGTTGTTTTTCAAATTAATAAGCTTGTGTCAGGATCATGTCTTTCCCTAGTAGGCATAGCTGATATGAAAGTAGAAAAATAAATTGAGGACTTTCGTATTTCATTATAATAGAGAAACTAAAAGCATGAATTTTCTTAAATTTAGTTAGCCATTCATCTTTGAGCAGCGGGTGTAGATTGTATGGTTTAGGCATCTTGTTGAAAGAAAACTATCATCAAATATGCATTTATTTCTTCAGTCTTTCTTGAATGTTTATTCATAGATGTTATAGTGAATCTAGTGTTGGTAACACCGTCCTGTTGTATGGAATCTCTATTAATATAGTGGGTTTAAAAACTAAAATACCATGTTTAATATGTTTAACTTGGTGAAATCAAATGTTGGCTGAAGCAACATGTTTCATAGAATGAAAAATGGTTCCTACACTAGATGGAATGCGGGGGAAAGAATTTAATCATTAGAGGAGGAATCAATTTTTGCCATTTTGTATATTAAAAGTTCCATAAAAAAGAGGGTCCATATTTCAACTTAAGCAAGATAGTTCATATCGTCATGCTCTACAATACTCATCATCTTTTTATGCTCAAGTCCTTTTCTTATAGCATCCATGTCCAACGGATGTGCTTTTAACCTAAAATACCTCTCGTGACCATCGCACTAAGACTTTGCCCTTATTCTTCCATTTCTTACTATTCCCTTACGTAGGGGACACAACCTCGATGAGTCCAAGCACCATGGCCGGCATCCTAAGGTCAATGCTCACTTATGCAAACACTCCTAACATCCCGTTAGCTGTCGCAGTTCGAACGTATGTGTTTCAACTACACCCTTTTGAGGCAATTTCATTTGTTTGGTCCATTGTGGTTGACTGGTTGGAACCATGGAATCAAATGTCGGCAAATTTCCTACGAAATCACCGAAATGTCTTTTTTTCAAGGGTTTGGTATAGAAATTGACCGAATTTCTAATATTACCAAATTTCCTTCCAACATAACGAAATGTTAGCCGAAATGACCGACATTTGACCGAAATGATCGACATTTGACTGAATTCCGACATTGTCCTTTTTCCAGACAATTTCAATAAAAATTTTTATCTTTTTTAACAAAACAAAGCTCAACTTTATCAATAAGAAATTATATTTTTCTCAATTTTGTTTTTTTTCATAATAAACAATATTTTACTGTCATCTTTATCCTGAAGTATTGTTGAAATATTCCATCATTTTCATATCAAACGAACAAAATCGAAATCTGACCGAAAAACAATAAATTTCCATCGAAAAACACCAAAATTTGATCGGAAAATGAAATATGTCCACCGAAATTTGTCTTTCCATTTTACAATTTCTCCATTGACAAATTACCGAAAAAAGAAAATTTTCTTTTTTTTGGTCGACCGACATGGACACCGAAAACGACATTTAAAACCTTGGTTGGAACTACCACGCTACCACCCATCTCCCATCAGTTAGTTGTTTTACTTCTCGACCTTTTGATTGGTACACAATTGAGGTGGTCGATCACAAATGCTACAACTATGAGGACGATCTTGGTTAGGGAAGCATGGAGAGGTCTAGCTAATTTGGGCATAATCCTTTGGTATTAGAGCTGGCTGCTTGAATAAATATATATAAAAGACTGAGAGGGCAAGATGCAATTTTAATATTGAATTGAGGTCAGTCAACTTGAGCACTATTTCTCGATTCAAAATTAAATAGAAGCCCCAAAAGTAGAAGTGAAGATGATACCCAAATGATAATAGAGATGTCAAAAGTGGGTTTGTTTAGTTTAAAAGCAATGGATAGCTAAGCACTTCTCTATCTACTAATCTATTCATTTGATTGATTCATCTCTCTGAAATGAGGAAAGGAAGGCAGGCTTGAAAACAACTTTCGAGGCAAGAATCAAGAAAGAATAGGTCATTGGGTGGGTTACTTATTACAGTTTACGTTCGCTAGGTAAGAAGTGATATGCATAAAATATAGTATTTGATTCTCCTATGAAGGGTTAAGACGTGAAGTTATCTCTGGTAATTTCTGACATTGATTACACCGAACCTCCTATTAGTAGCACATGCTCAAACATCATATTCACCAAACTCTTGATACCGGACGACACGTCGTCGTCGTTGTTGAGAGATAAGAGAAGAGGGAGAGTTCTGTTTCACCACCAAAAAGAAAGAAGAGATGAGGGAGCACGAGATAAGCGACTTGGTATTAGAGCTGGGACCCACTCCGGGAGCTCCGCTTGATTGTGCCCTTGCCACATGTGTCTTGCGTGAGAAGGGGGGGGGGGGGGGGGGGGGGGGGGGGGGGGGGGGGTTGAGATGGTCATACCTCACATGGTTTAGTCCCACATCGGTAATGGAAGTGGGGATCCTGGTCTTAATATACCCGATTACTCCCCTCCTCAATAGGTACCTTTTGAGGAGAGGAGTAATCGGGTATATTAAGGCAAGGATCCCCACTCCCATTACCGATGTGGGACTAAAGTCACTAAACCGTGTGAGGCATGGTCATCTCAATTTGAACTTCTTGCTTAATGATATTTTCATATTACGTTCATTTAGTTGAGTTCTCACAATGAACCTCCATTATCGACACGTAACATATAAAGATAAGAATGAAATACAGAAAGATGTCAATAGCTTACGTGTTTCTAAAGCTTCCTATTTTGATGGGTCAGTATGTAGGAACCAATTATTAGTGCGATGTCCAAATTTTTTCCCAACTTTGTTTTTCAGCTATTCCTTTAAACTTTTAGTTGTCCAAGAAAAACATCAATTGGTAGTATTCTTAACCGTTTCATTACACAGGTCTATTTGGACATCTTTTCTGTAGCTATCCTTCTACTAGGAGGTGCTTTTGCATGCTACGGTGAGCAGCTTGATTTAAATGGTTATGCATTTCTGTTTGATTAGAATTCACTGCGAGCCTGATTCTTTGTTATTATGTTGCGAGCAAGACCGATAAATCTGAAAATTATATTGTCTAAATTAGATATATTGTGCTTTGCTATACTAATCTATTGCATTGATCGTGTAAGCAATTATATGAAAAAGACTTGTGAGATACTTTTTGAACATCAAAGCATCAATGATTAAATTAGATTTCATATTTAAATGAATCTGAAGCAGACATCTGGTCTTCTCGGATAAATAATTTTCTTCAGAGATCTTTTGCTTCAGTGGTAAGGGATCCAACCATGAGCTCTTCCTCGTCCTCTGGATAATAGGGCTCGCTCCTAGGTTGTTGGAGATTGCAAATGAGAGGAATCGATAATCTATCTAGAAGGTGTTATATGTGTGGGAAGTACTGCCATTTTGCATTTGCATGTCGGGGTTTGCTATCTTTGCCATAGTATTAGCCTTGAGTACATCATCTTCTCTATAGCAAGACTATTGATCACGGTCACTGGTAACAATATTTTGAAGGCCATGCTTGATAAGCTTGAATCTCCTTAGGATCGCTACAACCGAAACAAAGTGAGTCTCTCCTATTGATAGCATCTTCAAGTTCATAAACTCATTGAACATTGCAAGATGCATTGAATGGTTCATGATGATGTTTCAAATGGGGTACGTATATTAGGTGACAATAGTTATCTAACTACAATCATCACATGTGATTTCATTTGCTTAGGTATTCTTTGCCGCACATATGTTTTTCAATGTTAAGTTGAGTGTATGCACTACACATGGTGTCCAGAATATGAGTGGATATTGGACTTCAATAAGAAATCCCGCCGCTGTACACACGGGAGCAATGATGTTTATCACTTGAACCACATGCTAAGGGCCAACGTCTGTAATAGTCTACTTAATCAAGTTGGCAATGAAATGCGTTCTTTGTATTCACCCTCTCAATTCATGTCTCTAGAAACCATTGGCTCACATATACGTCACCGTCATGTAGTTAATAAGAGGTCTCCATTGTGCATCGGTCCATGCATTACTGATACTGGACCACCTTTTACTTCCAAGAATACCTAACCAGTTCCTACTACCTTTCAATGTTTGACCTTCTTCTGCAGTAGTATGGTTTTCAACATATTGTCGCCAGGTGGAATATAACCACTGATGTAAATACTAGCCACAAATGTGAAGAGCTAGCATAATATGTGTTCCTTGCTAGATGAAATGGCAATATTGCAAAAAGTAGCATCCTTGCAATTTCTTCATGTAATTGCTCCCTAGCTTGGAGATTAAATGTCTTCTCCAATGCATTGCTTCGACACACCTTTCTCTTTCTCGGACCCCGATTCAAAGCCTTCTTGCCTAACGGACCCTATGGTCCCTATCTTTTTACCTAATACACCTGATGATTGAGTTTTGTTAAATGACTTGGCAACATGATGTCCTTGGGCGTTGAATTTTTAGCTCTCGTTTCAAATTCCTCCACTATCCTCTGCATCTCATTCACAGGTTCAGCTTTTACCTTCTGGCATACGACAACACTAAATCCCTTTTGTCTCAATAAATGCACCTTCACCCTTGAATAAGACCCATCTCCTTCTGACCCTAATTGCAAACGAATGTAACATTCCCTCCTTTTTGGGCTCTCCCTATGATTGTGGCATATTTCCATAGTGGAGTATTGTCAATACCACCATCTTTGCCCCCGTGGAACTACTCCCCATACCACCAAGACGACCACCAATAGTACTCATATTCTGAACTCATTATTAATATATTATCCAATATAACATGGAGTAACTCAATAAAATCGAAGTAATATACAATTCTTTATCATTGGAAATTTTCAGCTATAAAGTGTTTGCAAATAGAATAAGTGGAGTGTTGTAGAATTCTCTCATCGGAAGAGCCTGAAGAGAACCAAGAAGAAGAAAACCGAGGAGGAGGGTTTCAAACCTTGTGAGGGGTTCGCAGAGAGAAGGGGGAGAACACAACTTCAATGGGCAACAGATGATGATTCCGTGCTCTCAGGTGGCTGATCCGGCACTCTACGGCTCTACTTGGCTACTTCGATGAATAGGATCGCCAAACCCTAATGGGGACTCGACGGGGAAAAGAAGAAAATTCCAGGGGTGATCCGACACTCTTCAGCTAAGTGGATTGGTGGGCCTGGTGTCTATATAAATAAGCCCATTTTTCTCCCATCTTATCATCCGAAGTATAGAATTCTTCCCCTCATTCTACTTTTGTGTTCTGATCTGTGAAGATATCGAAATTAAGTGCAGGCAGATGTTGTGCATCAGGAGCGTTCTGGTTGCAGAGAAGTAGTGAAAACTTTTGTGCAATACAATGCATGTTGGTTAGATTGGATTATGGGGATAATTTTACTGATTACTGAATACTTTACACTGTTGAAGAGTCTTCAATTGTCTTAAAGAAAGTGAACTCCATCTGTGCTTGTCTAACCTGTCAATGCACATCTTCTCATCCTAATGAAGGATTTTTTTTCCCAATGTTGAGTGAGTCATTTGTGATGACTGCATAACCCCTAGGGCTTCCCAAAAGACCCAACGACATCTTCCAAAAGAGTTTGTCTTTCATGAATTTAACTGTGTATCAATTCAAGTGCTGTGTCATATTTTCTTCCTTTGAATATATTATTGATTGCATATTCCATCATAAGGACCCAATTTTTATAGATAGCCCCCCACCCGCGGAACACACACACACACAGTAATACTTGCTGATTATAGTCCAGATTTTGCAAGTTCCTTTAGGCTTTTTTCCTTAAGTAAGATGATTGTATGCTCAGAGTCAAGTGCTGTCTTTGTGGTGACTGGTGATGCTGGTTTCTAAAACTCTGATGTCCTTAACTGCATCTATTGTGTTTCTTTGCCATGTGAAGGACTACTGCTATTCTCAAAGATGAGAAAAGTACGCTCTGAAATGGTTTCAGTTGAAACGTGGAAGGTATGTTATTTATTGATTACCCTTTTTTTAAATGCATTTATTTCGCGAGTCATATATAACTGCTTACATTAGGTTGAATCCTAAACTTAATTCTTTAGCAGTTATTTTCAGCATCTTTAGTCACTGATAATGGTAAGTTTTTTCTTATTAACCTTGTTCTATATCATCAGTGTCACATGGGCCAAGGCATTGGACCCAAAATCTAACATTTCGAGAGATTTGGCAGGATTAAAAAGTTAGATTTAGAAGACTTTCCCTTGAAGAAATAGTTTATTGAGGAGAATATGATATATGAACATTCATAAAGTTAGGTTTTGAATAAAACCGATAACTTCATAGGCCATTCCCTAATTAACAATAGTATTTCTATATTTCTTTTGCATGTTTTGCCGGACCGCTGTCTTTACTCCTCACATTGTTAGTAATCTAATAAGTAATAACTATTACTATCTATCTGCTAAAAAAAAACCCTATCACTATCTAAAATATGGATTTGAAATATCCTCCCGCCAAGGCATTTTGAAATTTTGACATTTCCTGTGTTGTTGGATGGAGTACGGAGTCTTGGCGACATGGCTTGGGCCTTCACAAAATAGGTTCCCTGTACATCACTTGTTATGAGTCTAGATATCTTTAACTGACAGCTATAAATGTACATCTATCTACTATGTGCAGGTTGCAAGTTTGGCGGCCGTCTCTCTCGTATGTTTCACATCATGTGCTGTACTGGCTTTTGTAACCAATATTCCTGTATGTTTTTGTTATTTGTATGCTATTCTATAAATTTGATGAGAGCATTGGAGGAAACACTAATCGTTACATATATACTTTCGTATTACTTTTTAGTTGCAGGTGCATTGCTACTGGCATTCAGATCACTTGGACATCATAAGCAGTTCAGTGTTCATTCTTTTATACTATTGCATAGGTAAGTTCTCACAGATTATTCAGATTGATAAGCTTGGTTTAAATTATCAGTCCTGTATATTGATTATTGATGTAAATTTACAAACTTTGTTGTAAATCTCATGCTCTGAAGTGATTTAAGATGCACTACTAATTGTTATATTCTTAATAACTAACCACCATGATGCAGCCTGATCTACATCAGATCTTATTTATCTTTTATTTTTTTTCTGAAAAGAGACTTGTAATTGCCGTTTTTATGTTTTTGACTTTATTTTCAGCATTAGGAACATAAATTCTTAGTTTATCGCTTATGTTTGAAGCCTTGTCGTGTCGGGATGTCCATCTCGGGAGCTTTTCTGCCGATACCTGTCTCATTCCGATGTGTTTTCAGCTATCTTGAATAATATATAAGGCTACAGGGTTCTGCAAGACGCCGATGGTCGAGATGAGAGCTCTGTCCAACGACTCCAACGGTTAATAGCGCTAACTTAAAAAGATCATTGACATGGCATTATTCGGCCCCCTAACTTAAGTCTTTGGGCTTAGCATAAAAGCCTAAAGGGCTTCACCTCATACCTATTCCCCCCACCCCTTTTCCCATCTTTTTCATGTGGATGGCCCCACCTAGTGATGGCAACGGTGCGGTTTTGGGCAAAACCGAAATTGCACCGCAACACCAAACCGGCATAACCAAATCGCACCGCCGCGACAATGTATCATTATGCAAAACCAAAACCACACCATGTGGTGTGGTGTAGTGCGGTGTATCATTATAATAGTCTAAATGGTGCGGTTTTGGTCAAAACTGAAATTGCACTATATCGAAAACCGAAACTGGACCGCACCGCGGTGGTGTTATATTTTGGCAAAACAAAACTGAACCATGCTTCAAACATATTTTTCCTGACGGGATGAGACCGGAATCATTAGAAAAATATGGAGATGGAGGATAAGAGAAAAGAATGATATAGCCTAGGATAAGGACACACCGGTTGTTGCACCACCCCAGACTGATAAGGGGAAAGAAATACTTGGGCCTTATCCCAATCTCATGAAGTGCTTAAATTCAATCAACCTGGGATCAACAGAGTATCCAAAAAGACAGTCACCTAACCTAATAGACCAAGAGGGTAATGATCAAGAAGGATATGAATAGAGCTTTGAGGATGATAGTGGAGTCTGAGAATTAGAAGTTGAGGGAGACCGTGGAAACTGAGGATACGATTTTCCAATTTATATTTCTGTCAGCATGATGGATGATACCATTATATGGAAGATATTGCAAAGCACAGGGCACATACATAACTCTCGTTGAGTGTTTAAAATCTAAAAAAGCTAGAGAATCTGCAGAGATGGCGCAGATCTGAAGTGAGCCTATGGACATCTAGTATGGTGGAGTTGGCTGAGATCTAGTGACTATGCTGTTGCCCTCCCTCCAGGTAGTGTGCACTCCCTTGGCGTTACCCATACCAGCTTGTGCAGTCCAAAAGGAAGGATTCAACTATGTTGATAATTTGTTCAGGGTTACTACATGAGTTCCTAAAGATCATGTTGTTCCTTTCTCAAAGCTCCAAGTGATTCATCACCATCATCATCATTCAAGTCTTATTACAAAGATGTGGTCCGCTATGGGTCTCAATTATAGTTTAGATGGCTCTACAAACATTAAGAAGAATTTTCCAACAAATTGACAACCTGATGTCAATCCTCTAAAATTGGTGCCGGAAGCTTGACCAAGTTAACTTGCCAAGAAAGGGATCTTCTTAGAAGTCTGTAAGGCCAATTTGCAGGTAAGGAGATTTACTTTCTTGGTTACGCAGATTAACCTCATGCATCCAGAGATAAAGTCTCCAAGTGATTGCCTTCTGCAAATGTGCAGATGACCTAGGGTTTATGGCGAAGTGTCAGGTCTATTACCTTTGATTTTGAGGAAAGTGTTAAAGCGAAGGTAGATGCCAAAGTTTATGGGCAAGCGATAAAGAGGGATGATACCATAAGGTCGCAAGCCCTTGGTCCTTGCCATCCTAAACATCCTAGACGGTCTTTGGTGAGAACTCTTTCTGAAGAGCCAATGAAGGATTAAATGGTGCGATTGTAGGTGTTCCAAAGCTTGGTAACTTCTCTGTGAGAAATGAGAGATCCCTCCAGAGTCGAGAATGCTCCAGTTAGCAGGCATGCTTTGATATGGAGATCCGTCATGCTTTTTTTCCTTTCTGCATCCACTCTCCGGCAGAAGCTTCCTCGAAGCACACTTTTTATATTCACAATAGTTCTCCAAAACTGAATCTGATAGTTGTGTCATCGCTGTCTTGTCTAATCGATGCATTTACACTTCAGCTTTGTTGTGTAGATGACATTTATTCATACTATGATCAATTCACAATGCTAGCTCCTTTAATTCTGGCAAGTTTATGTTGTGTTTGCCTCTTAAAATTCTTCCTCTATCCCATTCCTTACTACTAAAAAATTTCTGCAGGTTCATCAGTGCCGTCAGCTTTTGTATTGTGGGTCATGAGAGAGATGCCTCCCCGTCTTGTAGTCGATAGACCAGCTCAATCAAGAGTAGTTAATTTCATCAGGAACACCACAGTTCCTACACATAATCCTCAATGGAGAGCCGCCGTCACATCCACACAGAATAAGGTATATACTTTACAATCTCTTTTTCCAATTTGTTTATTTTAGCTCTAGAAAGAGAAGATACATGACTCTTTCCATTGCAACTGCAGCCTCTGAAAGCAAGCCCCATATAACTACAACTCTGTGCTCACTTGATGTGTATATATGGGGACGAGACGAGCGCGTTAAGTCTAACCTGTTACCTGTCGATCTAATGAAGCAAGAGATGCCGATGGAGATCGAGCACGATGACTCACTGTTCTACCAGGCCTTGTCAGAGTGATGAGATGAATAGGGCAAACTGAAGCAATCAGTTCCTTAATCGATAGCATCGCGGATCATGGCATGACAACTGGTTGTAACTGCCAGACAGGGTTTTTGATTATCGATGTATGTATATAACTAGAATTTGAAAAAAAAATAAAAAAATTCAGACGTGTTGAGTTGTACTAGCTAATGGTTCTTATGATCATGTCGTATTCACAGTTCTCTGTAATTTGATGCTAAAATCGTGTGGTCGAGAGTATTTCAGCTTCCAAATATTATTATTAATTATGGATGTGTAATTGTTCGGAAAAAAAAGGGATGAAAATAATACGCCGAGGGTAGAAATAACTAGAATAGGGATTATATGATTTCCTTTTGAATGATGAATTGAAAACTTTAGGGTGACCACTATTAGGGCTATGGTTGTGGGGGCAGGTGGTGGTGATGGTGGCGGCTGCCAGCGTTGGTTGTGCCGTTGGTTGTGGTGGCGGCAAGGGTGATGTCGGCCTAGCTACTGTGGTGGTGGTGATTGATATTATACTTAAATACCATATTATCCAATGTAGTTTCCAAAGTTAAGGTTCTTTTTATTTTTTTGTTGGAAATTTATTGGATGAATATATATACGAATATCTTATCATGGAATTTAATTGTTTTCTTTACTGAAATTTTTTACTATACGTAGCCGCAACCAAATACAAGCACAACCTTTAGTCCCTGTTTGGTTTGGGTTTTTTTTTTTTTGAAATCGGTGGTTGGGTGTCCTGAAAACTTAGGGCAATGGCCCACTTTGGGCTCGGACTGATCCCTCCAGAAGTGAAGTCTGATCCACTCGGAATTTTCCACCGCACTCCTAGGTAACTTTTTTGAAGCACAGAAGCATCCACTCTTTGTGCTATTATAGTAAACACAGAAGCATCACCTCCCCCTCCCCCGCCTCGCAGCCCCTCTCCTTCTCCCCACAGCCCCCTCAGCTCCCCTCCCTCGCCCCGCAGCCCCTCTCCTCCCGCCCGCAGCCCCCCCCCCCCCCCTCTTCCGCCCCACAACCCCCTCAACCCCCCTCCTTCTCCCTTTAGCTCCCCCTCCCTCGCCCCGCAACCCTTCTCCTCCTCCTGCAAAATACCCCCCCCCCCACTTCACGCCACCCCCCACTTCGCGCCACCCCCCGACCTCCCTCCCCTTTCCTGCACCACTCCACCCTGTGCCACCTCCCGGTCTCCCTCCCCTTTCCCACACCACCCCACCTCGCGCCACCCCTTAGCCTCCCTCGCTTTTCCTGCAGCCGGCCTTCCTGCCACCCCCCTACCACAGCCCGCAACCCGCGACCCCCTCCAGCTTCTTGGTACTCCTGCAACATCTCTTGGCTCCCGTGTCACCTGCACACAGTGGCTGCTCGCCGAGTCCCTCCGGCCCTCTGTTTTGAGGGTGTTCTAGGGCCGAGTCCCTCCGTCGAGTCAGCCGGTTGTGGACGTGGTCAGGGTCCCCTCTGCCATGATGGCGGCACTGCTGATGCTGCTGCAGCCGGTCTCGCTTCCTCCGTTCCTCCCATGTCTGATTCTGACTGTCTTCAGTGACTTGAGGAGGTGCTATTATAGTAAACCATTATTAAATGAGAGAGCAATACCAACAATATTGTTTATTGAGATACATAACTTTTTTGAAATTTATTACTTCTTGTGAAAAATCAATGTTGATGTATATAGAGATGGATCGGGTTTTATGTACAGACGAGTTGGGTTCGTTGTGTAATGATGTGCATATATATTGGGCTTAGTCCCTTAATAAAGAACTATTCCATTCTCTCCAAACCCTAGCCGTTATGGGGAAGGATTTTGTGCCGTCGTATGTGACCCTCCTCCAACAGTCGATTAAAGGTTTGACCCTTCGGGATGTGGCACACTTCGAAGCACTGAGTTGTAACTTGCTAGGCTATCACACAAGCACTGTAGAATAGAGAGAGAGTTGACACTAGATGTGGTGGCGAAGTTCGACCGAAGCCTACGTCTCCATGCGGTAAGGCGCAACCTTCGAATCCACTATCTTTGAATGAAATAGAGCTACTCTCGACAGGCCAAGGAGTGCTTCTTACAAGATAACAAAGGGTGAAGAGAGAATCTGAAAACCAAAAAGCTCAGGGAGCTCTGGAAAACAGAAAGTGAGATTATGGTTTGGATTTCAGGATCGAGATCATTTACAGGGTCTGCTATTTATAAGGGTTTGGTTTATCTAGAGAATATTCTAGGAATATTCTCAAGAATATCTAGGGTTTGGTAAATACCCAGGAGGATTTACCAGACCCCAGATAGCGTAAGCAGGCCCCAGGCAGGGCTGCGGGTCCCACCGTTGGGCGTTAACCAGATTTTACACCCACAATTATCCCCTCCTAGCTAGATTGGTGTTAACCTAGCTGGCTGGAACTTCCTAATGCAAAGTCAGTCACTCATCTGGCAACCTTCTGTTCTGGACCGTTCGTTGTGTGTCTGCCGACCCCCTGCGCGGGGCTGACCGTTGTCTGTCTGTCGGCCCGTTGTGCGGGGCCAACCGCTGTCTGTCTGTCGCCCCTTTGCGTGAGGATGATCGTTGTCTGCCTGTCGGTCTGTTGCGCGGGCTCGACCGTTGTGCTTGTCGACCCCTTACCAGGGGCCGACCGTCGTCTGTCTGTTGACCCCCGCTGACCCCATATTAGGGGCCGACCGTCGTCTGGCTGTCGACCTACTGTGCGTGGCCGATCGTTGCGCCTACCGACCCCCTGCCAAGGGCTGGCCGAGTGCGGGTCTGCCTACCGGTTACGCAGGGCCGACAGTTGGGTCCGCCGACCCCCTGCCAGGTTCCGACTGGGTGTGCGTTACCCCCTCCCAGTTAGGCAGGTGGGAACTTAGTTGATTGGGATTCCACTGGGCAAAGCTAGTAGGCAATTGCGTAAGTGGGGTTCGGGTAGAGGGACCCTGGGGGTGGGGGTTTCGGCCCAAAAACCCGGGAGTGGGGGGTTTCTGCCAAATAAATTAGGGGGGGGGGGGGGGAAACTTAGGGGGCAGGGGGGTTTTGGCAAAAATCCAGGGGGCGGGGGGTTTTGGGCAAAAAACCAGGGGGTGAGGGGTTTTGGGAAAAAAACTTAGGGGGCAAGGGGGTTTTGGGTAAAAGTCACAGGGGGGGGGGGGGTTTTGAGTAAAAGTCGCAGGGTCGGGGGGGGGGGGGGGGGGGGGGGGTGTTCAGGCCGGTTCGATGTACAGTGGAGGGAGGAGGTAGCCGGGCAGTTACGGGGTGTGAGGGAGGCCGGCGTGCGGTGGAGGGGGCGGGCGTGCGATGGAGGGGGTAGTGATGGCCAGGCGTGCAGAAGAGATGGCAGCCGGGGGGCGTCAAGATGTGGGGAAGGGATGGCAGCCGAGGGAGGGGGGGGGGGCAGGCTGTGGTAGCGTAGGGGGGTCAGGTGGGAGGCTGGGTGGTACGAGGGCAGCGTAGGGGGGTCAGGTGGGAGGTGACGGGAGGCTGTGGCCAGGCAACAGGAGGCGGCAGTCGGGTGACGGGAGGCGGGAGTGGCCGGGGGGGGTCCTTACAAGAGTTTTTTTTTTTTGCCACCCTCTAACTCTCTCTCACACCCACTCAAAAATCTGAGAGAAGGGGCTGCACAATTGAGACCGAAGGGGGTCGACACGAGCCGAGACGAGCCAAGCTTTGACCTGCTTGAGGTTGCCTTGTAACCCAACAAACTCAAACGAGCTTATCGGCGCACGTTGTTCGGCGTCGACCGTCGGGCTCGCCGATGTGTTGTCCGATTATGGGCAATGCGGCTGCCGCCTCGTTGTCCGTCGTCGACTATCATGCTTGTCGCTGCGTTGACTCGCGTTGGTGGTCATGCCCGCCGACCCCCTACCAAGGGCCGGCCGGGGGTGCATCCGCCGATGTGTTGTTCGACGACGAGCGTCACGCCTATCGACGTGTTGTCCGGTGTCGACCGTCGAGCCCATCGCTGTGTTGATCGGTATCGACCGTTGTGCCCACCAACCCCCTACCAAGGGCCGGCCGGGGGTGCGTCCACCGACATGTTGTCCGACGATGGACATTGCGCCTACCGATGCGCTATCCAGCGTCGGTCGTCTCCCATTGTCCCGCGTTGGCTGTCGTGCCTGTCGACCCCCTGCCAAGGGCCTGCCTGGGGTGTGTCGATCGATGTGCTGACCGGTAATGACCGTCATGCCTGTCGCCGCATTCTTTATCGGGCACCGAGGTAGCGACGACAGCCTGTGACTTTGTCGAGCGTTGAGGCGACGATGGCGGCCTCAGACTGTCTTTGAATGCTAAGACGGTGCCAATGTCTCGGGTTTCGTCAGGTGCCGAGGTGGCGAAGCCTGCCTCGGACTTCGTCTTCAAATGCCGAGGCAAAGGTTGCCTCGGGCTGAGACAGTACCGACGTCTCAGGCTTCGTCAGGTGTCGAGGCGGCAAAGCCTACCTCGGACTTTGTCTTCGAATACCGAGGCAGGGGTTTCCTCGGGCTGAGACGGTGCCGATGCCTCAGGCTTCATCAGGTACCGAGGCGGCGAAGCCTACCTTGGATTTTGTCTTTGAATGCCGAGGTGAAGGTCACCTCGGGCAAAGACGGTGCTGACCTCTTGAGCTTCGTTAGGTGCCGAGGCGGCGAAGCCTACCTCAGAATTTGTCTTTGAATGCTGAGGCGAAGGTCACCTCAGACCGAGACGGTGCCGACATCTCGGGCTTTGTCAGGTACCGAGGTGACGAAGCCTACCTTGGACCTTATCTTTGAATACCGAGGCGAAGGTCACCTCGGGCCGAGACGGTGCCGATGCCTTGGCTTCGTTAAGTGTCGAGGCGACGAAGCCTGCCTTGGAATTTGTCTTTGAATGCCGAGGCGAAGGTCGCCTCGGGTCGAGACGGTGCCGATGTCTCGGGCTTCGTCAGGTACCGAGGCGGCGAAGCCTGCCTCGGACCTTATCTTCGAATGCCAAGGCGAAGGTTACCTATGGCCGAGATGGTGCCGATGCCTTGGCTTCGTCAGGTACCGAGGTGACGAAGCCTGTCTCAAACTTTGTCTTTGAATGCCGTGGCGAGGATCGCCTCGGGCCTAGACGGTGCCGACGTCTTGGGCTTCATCAAGTGCCAAGGTGGCGAAGCTTGCCTCGGACCTTGTCTTCGAATGTCAAGGTGAAGGTCGCCTCGGGCCGAGACAATGCCGACGTCTTGGGCTTCGTTAGGTGCCAAGGCGGCATGACCTATCTCGGACTTTATCATCGAGTGCCAAGGGTAGGGCCTTAGGCTTGTTAAGTATCGTGGCATTGATCGCCTCAAACTTTGTTTGCTCACGTTGAGGCGGAGATCGCCTCGAGTCAAGATGGTGTTGACGTCTCGAACTTTGGCAGGTGCTGAGGAGGCAGAGGTTGCCTTGGGCTTTGCTTTTGAATGCCAAGGCTGTCACCTTGGGCCGAGGCGATGTTGCCGTCTTGGGCTTTGTCTTTGAATGCCAAGGGCGGGACCTTGGACTTACTAGTCGATGGGGGTAAGAATTCGGAGTACTCAACATAGCGCCCTTGTATTGGTTGGACTTAGACGAAGCACCGTTTCAGTCGAACCTACGTATCGGGACATGTAGCTTTGTACCATTGCAGGTTAGTCGGCTGTGTCGTAACACGAACCAAACTAACTGTGGCGAGACACTAGTGCATGTGTCTTTACGTGACAACAGGAGCACATGTGACGCTAATGATTCAGAGTACTCAGCGTAACGCCCTTGTATTAGTTGGACTTAGGCGAAGTGCCGTTTCAGTCAAGCCTACGTATCGGGACACGTAGCTTTGTACCTTTGCAGGTTAGTTGGCCATGTTGCAACGTGAATCGAACTAACTATGGTGAGGCACTAGTGCATGTGTCCTTATGTGCAACGGGAGCACGTGCAACGCCAATGATTCGGAGTACTCAGCGTAGCTCCCTTGTATCAGTTGGACTTAGGCGAAATGTCATTTTAGTCGAACCTACATATCGGGACACGTAGCTTTGTACCATTGTAGGTTAGTCGGTCGTGTCGCAACGCGAACTGAATTAACTACGATGAGGCACTGGTGCATGTGTCCTTACGTGACAACGGGAGCATGTGCGATGCCAATGATTCGGAGTATACAGTGTAGCACCCTTGTATCAGTTGGACTTAGGTGAAGTGTCATTTCAGTCGAACCTACGTATCGAGACACGTAGCTTTGTACCGTTGCAGGTTAGTCAGCCGTGTAGTAACGTGAACCGAACTAACTGTGGCATTTCGTAGAAGTTGAGATAGAATTTGATAGTCTTCGATATAACTTGAAATAGTTATTATTTCATTGATAACTCAAAAGATGTTACATCATATATTTTAGATTAGCAACATTCCGAGTTGTTGACAGTCGTCGGCGGTCTTCTACTCTGATCGGTGGATGGACTGCTTCCCTTTGGTATTCGTGGTCTTTTGAGGCTCTATGGGTCTATCGCCTGCCTGTCTCGATCTCTTGGAGGCTCCATCTTCGTCAACCCGAGTGTTGCGAGCTTGAGTTATTGGTCTCGTTGGTTCCTTATCAGAAAGGTGCTTTTTGAAGTCACGTTTCTTGCAAGCGACTTGATTATCCTCCACCTTGATTTCCTTTTGAATTCGATCGAATAGCACTCTGAGGGAGGCAGGAGGATTGTGGATGAGGTCATTATAAATATGGAGGTCAAAGTATGGAGAATTCTGGAATGCGAGCATGATGGCTTCATCGTCGAGGTGGTGTCCGGAGAGCGCAACATGCTCATTCTGGAACCTTCAAGAGAACTCTCGGAGGGTTTCATCTGATCCCATCTTGAGCCGATAAAGGGAGTCCAGCTTCTTTTTCGGCTTGAGGTTCAGCCAATAGTATTGAGCAAAGAGGTCTGCCAGATCCTCGAACCAACTCACGGAACCGGTCGGGAGGTTGTGATACCAATCGAGCGACATATCGTCCAGGATGCCAGCAAAGATGCGGCATAGAACCTAGTTGTCGCTATTGTATGGCGTCAACGCTTTTCTGAAGGTGAGGACGTGCAACGTCGGATCTCTAGTCAGGTAGTTGAACTCGAGGAGAGCGGGAGCTCTCCAGCTTTGAGGAAACAATATTGTAGCTCGTGTGTCCTGAGCGTGGATTTTCTGTATTAATATTAATAAAGATGACTTTGGTTATTACTCTAATTAGAATACTACTTTGGTATATGTTAATACTTATATAATAAAGGACCCTAGGGAACACAGTAGGCCACTGAGATGCATGGTGGATCCATGCTTGGGAGACCCAGTGGACCAATTCTGTGTAGACCTAGAACTAGTTCACAGCTTTAGTGATGTCGGTCGCTTCATCGAGAATAATTTGTTGGCAGGTAGAGGATGTGGTGAAGTATCCACCACGGGAACGTGGGATTTCCATTCACCTGACCAAGCACGATGATCGTGTTGAAAAGGAACCAAGATGGTGTTAGAATTGGTGAGGTCTACAGCTCGTAAAAACCTATAGTTTAGCTATGTATGGTTGATAGTATATGATTGCATATTGGTACGTACCTTAGTACATGTTCTGATTACAGAACAGAGAGCCATGGCTACATGATAATCCACTTGAGTGGAAGACTCAAGGGACTGGTCCCATATAACCTAAATACGTTCGCAGCTCTGATCAGGATTGGTCGTCCTATCAGGATCAGCTGTTGGGATGACAGAGCGTGGGTGTCTCCACCACGGTCATTACCAGGCACAGTGTCTGTGGCCGAACAGAACCAACACGGTGCACAGAACGGTGAGCAGACACCGGTGCAATAAACCATGTTTCTGCTTAGGGTAAAATGGTCCTAAACCCTGAAGAACCAAGTCTAGTGGACTAACCAGTTGTGTGGTGCTTTGGCACACCAATGTGTGAGGATCCGGATGCAGTGATCCAAAACCACGGTGTACTGGGTTACCCAGCTGGTGTTGCATCAGCGTGTCACTCCTGCAGGCTATCCATACCCTAAAGGGAGGTGCGTTCCTTGGTCTGATCTACATCGTATTAAACCCTGGCCAGGTGGTCATTAGTTGTACTGGTGACGGATCCGGTTGCTCGGAAGAGTAATCGGAGGTACGATGTATGTGGTCAACTTGGAAGGAACCGAGTCATATGAGCACTCGAGTCTGACGGTATTCTCCACTGCTCGAGTTGCATCATGGCACCAAGTGGAGGGACAACGAGTTTACCATACTAAGAGGAGAGCAGGGGTATGAGGGAGAACATAGTAAGTTCGGGGGAATTGGAGTGCAGCCTGCGTTGTACTCTGGGTGGCTACGCAGGTTAACTTGGACTCAGAGGATCAATGGTACACTCGGGTAGTGTGTCGATCGAGTCTAAGTTAAAAGCCATAAACCCTGGTCCCTGAAGGTTCCACCTTATCGACATTATGTATGGTTCTTATACCATCTCCTCGAAACACAGAACGTAGTTAGAGGAAGCGAGAAGTCCAAGCATACGCTCCGTGAGTGCTTTGCACTAGTGCACGGTAGATGCGTAGCTACGTGTGTGCACTAAGGGGAAACCCTAGGTTAGTGCAGAGACGTATTTAGCAATTCCTTGCCATAAGTGGACTTTGCCACATAGTTACGATGCACCGGAACATATTGCGAGTTGACTAGTTGACTTCACTAGAGGCACCCTACGGGAACCTCAGAGAATAGTGAAATCACTGGTGCACTTCACTTATGTGTGCCTTGCAAAGTCTCGTACACGAGGAACGACCAACTAGTGATATAAGGGTGTTTTGGTCATACCATGCGCCACTATATACTAGGAGGGCCGACCCTAAGTGTTGAGAGACTGGTCAAGGTCGGCCCCATTAGTTTCAGGAGGTTGTTGCCTCCGATGAAAGGGCCGGTCATGAGGCACAGAAAATGGGCTAGTTTTGACCGTTTTCAAAACCAAGGAAAAGATAGAGATAAAGAAGAGATATATAGGGAGAAGGTTTGAATCAGTCAATCCTATCCGTACTAGGCTTATCCATAGGGATAAGGCCGGCCCTATATAAGGAAATAGGAGAGAGGGGGGCCGGCATGATGAAGCCATGCAAGCCCTAGGGCCGGCCTTGGCATGGGGAAACCCTAGCCGCCCCTCTCTTCTCGTATCTCCTCTCTCGTCTCTCTCTCCCTCGCTTGCGCCATTGGATGGCGACTCATCTTCCTCGCGTGATGTTTCGTAGAAGGAGAAGGCTCGTCGTATGGAGGCACTCGGAGATTCATCGACGAGGTGCTGTGCATCGTGTGAGATCGGGTGAACTAGAAGGCATCTCCCGCAACCTTTTGCTGTCCAGAATCTGCACAGAAAATCATAATTATTTCTATGATTTTGGAAGCTAAAGAAGTCCAAATGAGATGAAACTTATTGCAAACGTTGTGTCTCGAAGTTGCCTACCTGCAGTCCAAATTTCAGCCTAATCGGAGTTCGGAACAGAAAGTTATGGCCGTCGTACCGAACATGTATACATGCTAGATTGTTCTTTCGTGTTAGATCGTCGTTAGGGGTTCGCGTAGTTGCCATGCTAGATTCATACACGCATATGTAGATTGTTTCGATGAAAATTTTGATATGTAACGCACACCGCTCACGGTCTTCGGACCTTCACTTTACTTCCGCTGCGGGCCTCTACCATGGATTTACATCCAACAATTAGTATCAGAGCACGCTAGTGGTGTGCGTTTCATGTTTTTTCATGAAACCGTCATGTGCGCGCATGAATAATATGTGCCGCCATCGGGGTTCTATGAGTAGATCATGCATAGTATATTTTGTGTGTTCTATGAATCGTTCTTGCAGGGCACCGCTTCTAAAATTAATCTGGATATGCGATTGCTTGCTACCGGGGGTCGGACCCCGTGTTAGCAAATATTGTCTGGATGTTTTTTCTTCTGTGTTTGGATAGGTGTTAGAGCCATAGTTGGGCAAGTGGTGGAGATTGACCACCCTTGATTCCCAGACTTTTTGCTAGGTTTGTTTTCCTTTTCGTTCTAGGAAATTGTGTATGAGCGAGCACTTGCTCGAAGCGTACTAGAGCTTTTTTGGTTACAGATTGAAGAGGAGGACTTACCGTGGAGATCCACCACCGGAAGGACGAGCGAAACCTTGGAGGACGATGGTGATCCGGCGAAGCGTACACGATAACGGCAAAGGGCAGAAAGCGTCAGGAGATCGTATACAGAGGCTTGCACCAGATCGAGGAGCCTTGCGAATGAGACAGAGAGCCTACGCTGTGCCAGCCAGGTTCAGGGGTCGGACCCTGAACTTGATTCAGTTGTGTGCTTAGTTCTTTTAGTAGTTCTTTATATTTCTATAGAGAACCCCGATGCGATAATTTAATTATCTGTGTTAGAGGGATGCCTTTTCCCCTCGGGTCCTAGCGACCTTATTAGGATAGGATTCCACTAGTGACGCCTATTATTTAATTGACCCTTGATGATAGCATGAATTCCTTATATTTGGTTATGCCACTATTACGTCAACACCCGATTAGTCGGGTGTGCCTATTTGGCCAGCATCAAAACCTAGAATGCGTTGGAATTCTACTATGACATCATTCGTCAAATTTATAAGCGAGGCGCCATGGTAGTGGAAGACCTTTCCTGTCAGTCTGACCTTAGGCTAGGCTCCAGAGCATTAGCGTGATAGCTAGGTTTGCAAAGCATCGATGTTCTTGGGATATATAATGTGACCCTTGAGTGGAGAAATCCACTCGAGGCAGGGACTATGATATTTCGAGATCGATTAATGCTTCGCGAAAGGCTTGAAAAGCTAGTGGGAGCACGATATGACCAGGGTCTAGTGTATAGGTTGTCGTGACCTTAGTGTACACTCATACTTGCATAAAATAACCCTCGAATTTAATAAGGGATACAAGAGAGGACTTTTAGAGATCCCCTGGCCTCCACGGTCAATCACTTCGTGCTCGGGTGGGAGGGCATAACTCAACAACCCCCTCGGGTGAGAGCTGTGTTTTTCCATGCCAAGCTACTTAGTGATCTCCCTCAGGATATGTCGATTACGGCGCCAAGGGTTTAGGCTTTTACTTACCCTCGTGGGGGCCGTTAGAACTTCCGTTCCGTAATTGCCTAGGCTCGTGGTTAAGCATCCGAAGTACACGTGAGGTATTTGTTGCGAAGACAATGGTGATCACGTGGTACTGGCCAAAAGATAACCATGGTTCATCAAAGCCCTTAGTTGGCAGATTTGGATAGGGTCAAGGGAAAAACCCGTGTAAGCGGAAGACCTGCACACTGCCCCCTCGAACAGGTGTAGCCGATTCCGAGATCTTACATACATGGTTAAATTAATCCATAGAGGTGTCTTCGCTGTGAGGGTAGCGCTGACATTTGGATATAATTAGCTTGTTGTAAAAATCCATAAAATAAGTTTTCCTGCATTCATTTTCATTCAACCATATAGTTCCCCTATCCGCTATCCCATAAGAGAACCAGTTATCGGGTCTCTAACTACGTAGAGCGGAAGCGCTTTCTTTAGCTTATACATAGGGTAGTAAATGTACATTAGCATGTAATCTAAATATCCCTGTACTAGACCTAATGGGTCCAGATATCACTAGGGCACTAACTAGGGCATATGATGACTAGCGAGAGTCTGAGGAGATGTGCAAGTTCTGTGTTATAGCAGACTTGCAGACAACTCCTTAGAAGCAAGTTAGAGATATGCCGGGTCTTCTCAAATAAAGTCTTACTTGCATTAGATGTCTGCTAGGCGAAGTCAGTAGACTCATCGCTTATCCACCAAGATACTTGTCGGTACTGAGATGTCAGTGGGTATGCTTGTTCGGAAACATATACTTGAGTTTCAGATCGAACTAGATTCCAAAGATATAGTACCAGATGACGAGGTGGTGAAAGACGTCTGTCTTGCATCCTTGTCTGGAACCTTCGAAGGCGTTGTCAGAGACTTTAGCTTTAACAAGCTAGAGATGACAAACGTAGAACTTCTAAGGAGATTTCCAAGAAGTAAAGGATGGGATCAAGATCAAAGGTAATGTCTTTAGTGCTTAACCTAGGTCTTCTTTAGAAGGACCAAAGGGAGTAACTTATAAGAGATCGAAAACTATTCTAGTGCAGAAACTGGTATGGACTCCTCAGTTTGGTAATGCTAAGGACGGAAGTGTTTCTGCTTTGGCAAGTATAGGAGATATTTGAAGATAGTGTATGGCCTCAGGATATTAGGAGTTGAGTCGTTATCTAGTAGTAGTTCTTATACTTCTTGGAATGTAGACTTCGGATCTACAGAGATTCAAGGAAAGTAGAAGGCTACTTTATAGTGAAGTAATCCTAACATAGGTACTGATGCCATAAGCCGCTACGAAAGCTGTTAGATATGATTATCTTAGTTTTTCCGAAACACGGATTTTAATTTTTAGAGATGTAGTTCTGTTTCCTCCTTGGTAAATAAAGTTTTTAGTTTTAGACAGCACCATAGGTGTGTATCTTAAACTGAATAGATAGCTTCATTACTAGAGGAATAGATCAGAATAATCTCTTTGTATTTAATCTTAATTCGGAAATAGATTTCATGACAGCTGCAGTGTCTAATTTAAATTCATCTAAATCCTTCAGAGACGTTATCCCATTTGTGACCCCTCTGATTTAGATATTCTGCCTTAGATAAATTCAGAGATAAAAGAAGGTCGAGTTTTTGTTCACAGATTCATCGGAGATCCTTCTAGCCTATGAGTGTAATCTGGAAGGCAGAATAACTAAAAGGGCCACGAAGGTATGGGAGTTAGTTAATTTTGACGTCTATAGTTCCAAGAGCATCCAGACGATAGGAGTCTCTTCGATTTAATCGAGGGAACGAGAACCTATCGGATGTGTTCCATAGGATTCTGAGGGAGCATGGGATTATCTCCCAGTTAAATGCTCCAAGGATGACACATCAGAATAAAGTCTCCGAGAGAAGGAATCGGACTCTGTTTGACATGGTCCGTAGTATGATGAATATTGCCAAGTGTAATACCCACCTTTTGGTGGGGTTGTACCTTAAAACAGTAGTTTATATCTGAAACTATCTCTTATCTAGATCAGTGTCTCAGACCTATAGAGAGCTATGGTCTAAGCGAAAGCTGACACTATAGTGTCTCGAGATATAGGGTTGTCATACACTTGTGCAAAAGGACAAGAGGGATGAGATGTAGATGTAGTTCCAGGTATATCTGTTTATAGGTTACCCTAGTGAGGTATAAGGTGGACTATTCTATGATCTTGAGGTTTTGAAGGTAATCGTTTCTACGAACACCATCTACCTAGACCAAGATTATATTATAGACTATAAGTTTATCAGTAAGGTAGTTCTGGGTGAACTACTGGGTACTGGTAGAGAGTGCGCATCTGAAAAACGTAGTGGAAGTAGATGATACAGAAACTAGTATACCAAGTACTGTAGAAACAATTCACTTTGTACCACCACCACCTCGTCGTTGTGGGAGCATCAGAGCTCCTGATAGATACTATGGAGAAACTTCGATAGTTAATCTAGAGTTTCAGGAGGATGATCCCTAGAGCTACGGAGAAGTAGTGGGAGCTTCCGACAGCTCTGACTGACAAAAGACCATGGAGGCAAATTAGCATCAATGTCCCTTGGAACAGTCTTGACACTTATAGCACTATCACCCTTCGGGGTGTAGGAGGTGTATAAGAAAAGCACCCAGTTAAGACTTAAATAGCTAGATTAGTTACCAAAGGAGAAGGGATTGACTATGTCAAAACCATCTCACTGGTAGCTATGCCTAAGTCTATTACGGATCCTCTTAATCCATCGCAGCCCATTTTAGTTGGGAGATCTGGTTGATGAATGTCAAGACAGTTATTCCCTAACGAAAATTTGGAAAGGACATATGGATGAGTAGCCCCAGACTTTGTATCAGTAGGTCAGGAAGATATGGAATGCAAGTTGCAACGGTCCATTTATGGACTGATGCAAGCATCCAGGATGGAATGTCTATTTTGATCAAGGGAATCTGCTCACACGGATTTGATCAGAATGAGGATAAATCAAGTGGGTACAAGAAATATAAAAGAGCTACAAGGGTGTACGTAGTACTTTACGTTAACGATATTCTACTGATTGAAAATGATGTAAGAATATTGTTTATGGTAAAGGTTTGTAGTCATCACAATTCGATATGAAAGACCCTAGTGAGGCAAGTTATGCTCTGGGAATCAAGGTAACTCGAGATTACCAGAGCAAGATTCTCTTGCTGTCACAGGCTATGCATGAAGATAAGATTCTAGCCAGATTCATTTTACGAGGCTATATATCTATTGCGTAGCAGGATTTATGAGTCGGTTTCAGTCGAACCCGGGTCTAAATCACTGGACTAAAGTGAAGGGTATACTTAGAAATCCTTATTAAGTAAGGATTGTGAGTTAGCTTGCACTTCACAGGTCCTGATATCGACTGGACACACAGGATCTGACTTTGGTGTCAGATGTGTGTTCCAGAGAATCGATTTCAGGGATTGTTTTTATCTTGGGATTAGAAGCGGTAGTTGGTAGAGTGTGAAGCAAGAATGCATCACAGACTCTACCACAGTGGCTTAGCACGTTGTTGCGTGTGAGGTAGTATATCAGGTGGTAAGGCTTAGGAAGTTCTTAGAGAATTTGGGACGCGTACCAGAGGATCAGTTATCTGTTGTTACAACAGAAGAGCGGTAAGCAAGGTCTAAGAAGACTAGGCACCGTCGTGAGGGAAAACCCATCAAGTACAAACTCCACTTGATCTAACAGTTATAGGAGGAAATACAAGTAGTGGTACTGAGGTGAAATCTACAGACAATGTCGCCAATTCCTTTAGGGAATTCCTGCAAAGGCTTTTGGGCAGCATATAGAAGCTACAGAGCTCAACACCGTTATTCCTCGTTAGACCTAGTGGGAGATTGTTAAAATTGGTGAGGTCTACAGCTCGTAAAAACCTATAGTTTAGTTATGTATGGTTGATAGTATAGGATTACATATTGGTACGTACCTTAGTACGTGTTCTGATTACAGAACAGAGAGCCATGGCTATATGGTAATCCACTTGAGTGGGAGACTCAAGGGACTGGTCCCATGTAATCTAAATACGTTCGCAGCTCTGATCAGGGTTGGTCGCCCTATCAGGATAAGCTGTTGGGATGACAAAGCGTGGGTGTCTCCACCACGGTCATTACCAGGCACAGTGTCTGTGGCCGAACGGAACCAACACGATACACAGAACGGTGAGCAGACACCAGTGCACTAAACTGTGTTTCTACTTAGGGTAAAACGGTCCTAAATCCTGAGGAACCATGTCTGGTGGACTAACCAGTTGTGTGGTGCTTTGGCGCACCAATGTGTGAGGATCCGGATGCAGTGATCCAAAACCACGGTGTACTGGGTTACCCGGCTGGTGTTGCATCAGCGTGTCACTCCTGCAGGCTATCCATACCCCTAACGGGAGGTGCGTTCCTTGGTCTGATCTACATCGTATTAAACCCTGGCCAGGTGGTCATCAGTTGTACTGGTGACGAATCCGGTTGCTCGGAAGAGTAATCGGAGGTACGATGTATGTGGTCAACTTGGAAGAAACCGAGTCATATGAGCCCTCGAGTCTGACGGTATTCTCCACTGCTCGAGTTGCATCATGGCACCAAGTGGAGGAACAACGAGTTTACCATACGAAGCGGAGAGCAGGGGTATGAGGGAGAACATAGTAAGTCCGGGGGAATTGGAGTGCAGCCTGCGTCGCACTCTAGGTGGCTACGCAGGTTAACTTGGACTCAGAGGATCAATGGTACACTCAGGTAGTGTGTCGATCGAGTCTAAGTTGGAAGCCATGAACCCTGGTCCCTGAAGGTTCCACCTTATCGACATTATGTACGGTTCTTATACCATCTTCTCGAAACACAGAACGTAGTTAGAGGAAGCGAGAATTCCAAGCATACGCTCCGTGAGTGCTTTGCACTAGTGCACGGTAGATGCGTAGCTACGTGTGTGCACTATGGGGAAACCCTAGGTTAGTGCAGAGACGCATGTAGCAATTCCTTGCCATAAGTGGACTTTGCCACATGGGTGCAATGCACCGGGACATGTTGCAAGTTGACTAGTTGACTTCACTAGGGGCACCCTACGGGAACCTCAGAGAATAGTGAAATCACTGGTGCACTTCACTTATGTGTGCCTTGCAAAATCTCGTACATGAGGAACGGCCAACTAGTGACATAAGGGTGTTTTGGTCATACCATGCGCTACTATGTACTAGGGGGGGCGGCCCTAAGTGTTGAGAGACTGGTCAAGGCCGGCCCCATTAGTTTCAGGAGGTTGTTACCTCCGATGAAAGGGCCGATCATGAGGCATAGAAAATGGGCTAGTTTTGACCGTTTTCAAAACCAAGGAAAAGATAGAGATAAAGAAGATATATATAGGGAGAAGGTTTGAATTAGTCAATCTTATCCGTACTAGGCTTATCCATAGGGATAAGGACGGCCCTATATAAGGAAATAGGAGAGAGGGGGGGTGGTATGATGAAGCCATGAAAGCCCTAGGGCCGGCCTTGGCATGGGGAAACCCTAGCCGCCCCTCTCTTCTCGCATCTCCTCTCTCGTCTCTCTCCCTCGCTTGCGCCATTGGATGACGACTCATCTTCCTCGCATGATGTTTTGTAAAAGAAGAAGGCTCATTGTATGGAGTCACTCAGAGATCCGTCGATGAGGTGCCGTGCATCGTGTGAGATCGGGTGAACTAGAAGGCATCTTCCGCAACCTTTTGCTGTCCCGAATCTGCACAAAAAATCAGCATTATTTCTGTGATTCCTGAAGCTACAGAAGTCCAAACGAGATGAAACTTGTTGCAAAAGTTGTGTCTCAAAGTTGGTTACTTGCAGTCCAAATTTCAGCCCAATCGGAGTTCAGAGCAGAAAGTTATAGCAGTCTCACTGAAGCTATGTCGAGCAGATCCGAGCCCGTCTCCATCGACAAAGAAGAAATTTATCGCGGTGAAAGAATCCGCACGCAGGTATGATCTCTAACATATAGATCTAGCATAGATAGAACATGCATACATGCTAGATTATTCTTTCGTGTTAGATCATCGTTAGGGGTTCGCGTAGTTGCCATGCTAGATTCATACACACATATGTAGATCGTTTCGATGAAAATTTTGATATGTAACGCACACCGCTCACGGTCTTCGGACCTTCACTTTGCTTCCGCTGCAGGCCTCTACCATGGATTTACATCCAACAGATGGTGCATAGCTCAGTGATTCAAATATTGGGGTATAAACCGTCTTACTACTATAGATAATATGTCCTTAACCCTGAGGGACCATATACACTGGGCCAACCAGTTGTGTGGTGCTTTGATGTGCCAACATGTGCGGACCTTCCATAGTCCAATACCACGGTACGTTGGGTTACCCGGCTGGCGCTTGAGTGGCATGCAATCCCTACAAGTTATCCGACGTCCAGTATTGGATGTGTGCGTTTTGATGAGTCTATCTGTCCACACAATTAATCTAGGCCTGGTGGTTGTCAATATGACTGACGATGTTTCGGATACTAGGCATAACACCGGAAGGTGTGTGGTGTTATAGATGACAAGTTATTAAATCCTCGTCAGATGATCGATCGGGATATGACGGTGCTCCCCATCGCCCGAGTCGAATTATGGCACCAGTAATATGAGGGACTAAGGATTATCAAAGTATAGTTGAGAACATGGTTAAGAGGGAGTAACATAAGTTTAGGATCACTAGAGTTCAACTCGCGTCGTACTCTGGGTAGCTATGTGGGTTAATCGGATTAGGATTGATTAACGGAACTTTCGATGTTTCATCGGAACAGTTAATCAGGGATCCGATAGGAGCTGGAGATTCTGAACCCTGAAGGTTCCACCCTATCGTTGCATATAGGAATTGTTTCCCGACCTAGTTGGATACGTTGGATGTGAAGTAGCACGATGGAGCACAATCCTGGAGCCTAAGAACCTAATTCATATGTGTTAAGGGTCATAGGGGTATTTTGGTAAATACTGAAATATGGCTCAGAACATATTGAATATGGATCTTAAAATGAGCAGAATAATTCCAGGAGCTCATAGGTTGGCTGACAGAGCTCGATTCTGAGTAGCTCACCTCACTCAATCTCTTTTACAGTGTTTCACTTTTCGTGAATGGCGTTTTCGTCCAGGCTTTACGATAGGCATGCTGAAATCCTAAAACCGACCCCCCCTTATCCTAATCCACTTGGGGCTGACCCTAGCTTGCATAGAGCAATTAGGGACCGGCCCTATATAAGGAATAGAGAGAGAGGGGCTGACCCAAGCTCTCCCCTTTTAAGAAAACTCGAACCCCTCTCCCTCTTTTCCTCTTTGTGGTATCGGCCAAGGAAGAAAGAGGAAGAAGGAGGAAGAAAGAAGAAGGAAGAAGAGAGAAAAAGAAGGAGGAGATTTCACGGCTCTCCGTTATTTTCGCAACGAATTCCTCCGTCGGCTCATAGTCCTTGCACTCAGAGATAGAACTTCGAGGATTCCTCCATTCACAAAGGACAAGGTGTTATCTGACAGCTTCCCTTGCGATTCACATGCGGTTCATCATCGTTTCCATTCTATTCGGATCATAGGTCCATAAGGTATGATGATTCTAAACATCTAATTAGATGCATGCATGTCTTCCGTAGATCATAGTATGTCTCTAGGGTGTCCGCACATATGCTAAGATCATAAATTTGCATGTAGATTGTTTTGTAGAATTAATTGTAATAAAACATACACCGTAAGATATTTAAATCTATCTTCTGCTTCTGCTGTAACTCTGATAATAGGATTTAATTCCAATAATTGGTATAAGAATACGCTTCGGTGTGTATTTCATGCATGAATTTGTGAAAATATTATGTGAATATATGATGCCATATGTTTTCGTCGAGGTTCGACGTAAATCATGCATATGGATTGTGCTATGTATCATCTCTTTGCAGGTGCCGCGCTGAATAATAATCTATAATTGCATGCCTCCGGGGGTCAGACCCCGGATTTAATTTTTTTGCATTGATTATTGTTGTGCTTATGGATTTTAAGGCTCTAGATGGGCGGGGCGGGAGGTTGACCACCCTCAGTTCCCTGGCCATGTTTTATAGGATTGTTTCTTTTCTTTCTAGCGAAATTATACACAAACGAGCACTTATTTGGAGCATGTTAGTTTTTCGGTCACTAGAAGAAGGAGATGATGCTTCATCCACGGTTCGGGCAAGCGGTACCATGGAGTGCAAAGACTCGACGAAAGTGTGCACATTGGCGATGATTGAGATCATCGTTGGAAGATCGTGCAGAATGAAAAAATATGATATCTTGGCTGCGCTATTCATGTTCAGGGGTCGGACCTTGGGTTTGATTCAGTTTGGATGTTTTTTTTATTGTTCTCTTTACTTAGTGTTTAAAGAACCCCGATGATAATTTAATTATCTATCTTGCTTGTGAGTTAGTTTTTAGATCAGGCTTAGGGTTAGTACTTAGTTTATAGATTCATCAGTGTCTCTATATGGTTCTAACATGTGCAAATCTGGTGGCTAACTAAAAGAAAAGGTGTTAACCGCCCTCGTGGTAGTTCAGGTAGCCAAGTACTGTGCATCGAGATAGATGCAATGTTAGATTTGTTTAGAGAACTAATATCCTCATAAGAAGTATGATAACCCTAATGGGATGCCCTTTCCCCACATGGTCCTAGCGACCAGGTTAGGTTAGGATTCTACTAAGTGATACCCGTTTCTAGTTGACGTTTGATGATAGTGTGAACTCATCATAATTTGGTTATGCCACCATTAGGTTAAGGTCCAGCAGAGGTTGTCGGATGTCCCTATTTGGCCAGCATCAAAACCTATAATGAGATAAGGTCTACTATGACATCAGGCATCAAATTGTCAACGAGGCATCATTCTAGTGGGAGTCATTTCCACGTTGACCTTAGGCTAGGCTCCAGATCTTAGGATTATGGACAAACTAGTGAAGTATCGGGATCCTTGGAATCTATGTAATGTGATCTTTGCAATAAAGGCAAAAGCTGAGTATTCAAGTTAGGAACTATGATATTTTCCAAGGATACTAATGCTTTGAGGAAAGGTTTGTAATCCTAGTGGGAGTGCGGTAGACCAGGGTCTAGGTCTAGAAAGTCGTGACCTTTCTGGATATGCATAAAACCTCATAAAGAAGGGATGTATAAGAGGTTCCCTCCAAAGGGGAGCCCCTGTCCTCCACAATCAACCGGCTAAGGGTCTGGATGGGAGGTACGCAATTCGATATTCCCACTGAGTGAGAGATGTGTTTCCTTCCATACTGGTTCGCCTAGTGGTTTCTGTTTGAAATAAATCTATGGCAAAGTCCCGCAGCGGAAGCAAAGTGAAGGTCCGAGGACCGTGAGCGGTGTGCGTTACATATCAAAATTTTCATCGAAACGATCTACATATGCGTGTATGAATCTAGCATGGCAACTACACGAACCCCTAACGACGATCTAATGCGAAAGAACAATCTAGCATGTATGCATGTTCTAATTATGTTAGATCTACTTGTTAGAGATCATACCTGCGTGCGGAATCTTTCACCGTGACAAATTTCTTCTTTGTTGATGGAGACGGGCTACTGATCTGCTCGACATAGCTTCGGTGCGACGGCCATAACATTTTTCTTCGAACTCCGATTGGGCTGAAATTTGGACTATAGGTAGCCAACTTCGAGACGCACCTTTTTCAACAAGTTTCACATCGTTTGGACTTCTGTAGCTCCCGGAATCATAGAAACAACGCTGATTTTCTGTGCAGATTCTGGACAGCAAAAGGTTGCGGGAGACGCATTCTAGTTCACCCGATCTCACACGATGCACGGCACCTCGTCGATGGATCTCTGAGTGCCTCCATACGATGAGCCTTCTCCTTCTACGAAACACCACGTGAGGAAGACGAGTCACCATCCAATGGCGCAAGCAAGGGAGAGAGAGACGAGAGAGGAGATGCGAAGAGAGGAGAGGGGGCGGCTAGGGTTTCCCCATGCCATGGCCGGCGCTAGGGCTTGCATGGCTCATTAATTTCGTCCCCCCCTCTCTCCCTATGCCTTATATAGGGTCGGCCTTATCCTTATGGATAAGCCTAGCGGATAGGATTGATTGATTCAAACCTCTCCCTATATATCTCTTCTTTTATCTCTATCTTTTCCTTGTTTTCGAAAACGGTCAAAACCAGCCCGTTTTCTGCGTCTCCTGACCGGCCCTTTCATCGGAGGCAACAACCTCCTGAAACTAACAGGGCCAGCCTTGACCAGTCTCTCAACGCTTAGGGCCGGCCCCCTTAGTGCATAGTGACGCATGGTATGACCAAAACGTCCTTATGTCAATAGTTGGCCGTTCCTCGTGTACGAGACTTTGCAAGGCACACATAAGTGAAGTGCACCAGTGATTTCACTATTCTCTGAGGTTCCCGTAGGGTGCCCCTCGTGAAGTCAACTAGTCAACTCGCAACATGTCCCGGTGCATCGCACCCATGTGGCAAAGTCCACTTATGACAAGGAATTGCTACATGCGTCTCTGCACTAACCTAGGGTTTCCCCTTAGTGCACACACGTAGCTACGCATCTACCGTGCACTAGTGCGAAGCACTCACGGAGCGTATGCTTAGATTTCTCGCTTCCTTTAACTACGTTCTGTGTTTCGAGGAGATGATATAAGAACCGTACATAATGTCGATAAGGTGGAACCTTCAGGGACCAGGGTTCATGGCTTCCAACTCAGACTCGATCGACACACTACCCGAGTGTACCATCGATCCTCTGAGTCCGAGTTAACCTGCGTAGCCACCCAGAGTGCGACGCAGGCTGCACTCCAATCCCCCCGGACTTACTATGTTCTCCCTTATACCCCTGCTCTCCGCTTAGTATGGTAAACTCGTTGTCCCTCCACTGGTGCCATGACGCAACTCGAGCGGTGGAGAATACCGTCAGACTCTAGTGCTCATATGACTTGGTTCCTTCCAGGTTAACCACATATATCGTACCTCTGACTTCTCTTTCGAGCAACCGGATCCGTCACCAGTCCAACTGATGACCACCTGGCCAGGGTTTAATACGACGTAGGTCAGACCAAGGAACGCACCTCCCGTTAGGGGTGTGGATAGCCTACAGGAGTGACATGCTGATGCAACGCCAGCCGGGTAACCCAGTACACCGTGGTTTTGGATCACTGCATCCGGATCCTCACACATTGGTGCGCCAAAGCACCACACAACTGGTTAGTCCACCAGACATGGTTCCTCAGGGTTTAGGACCGTTTTACCCTAAGCAGAAACACGGTTTAGTGCACCGGTGTCTGCTCACCGATCTGTGCACCGTGTTGGTTCCGTTCGGCCACAGACACTGTGCCTGGTAATGACCGTGGTGGAGACACCTACGCTCTGTCATCCCACCAGCTTATCCTGATAGGGCGACCAACCCTTATCAGAGCTGCGAACGTATTTAGGTTACATGGGACCAGTCCCTTGAGTCTTCCACTCAAGAGGATTATCATGTAACCATGGCTCTCCGTTCTGTAATCAGAACACGTACTAAGGTACGTACCTAGATGCAATTTTATACTATCAACCATAAATAGCTAAACTATAGGTTTTACGAGCTGTAGACCTCACCAATTCTAACAATCTCCCACTAGGTCTAACGAGAAATAACGGTGTTGAGCTTTGTAGCTTCTACATGCTGCCCAAAAGCCTTTGCAGGAATTCCCTAAAGGAATTGGTAACATTTTCTGTAGATTCCACCTCAGTACCGCTACTTGCATTTCCTCCTATAACTGTCAGATCACGTAGAGTTTGTACTTGATGGGTTTCCCCTCACGGCGGTGCCTAGTCTCCTTGGACCTTGCTTACCGCTCTTCTGTTTGCAACAACAGATAACTGAGCCTCTGGTACGCATCCCAAGTTCTCTAAGAACTTCCTAAGCCTTACCACCTGATATACTACCTCGCACGCAACAACGTGCTAAGCCTCTATGGTAGAGTTTGTGATGCACTCTTGCTTCACACTCTACCAACTACCACTTTTAATCCCAAGATAAAAATAATCCCTGAAATCGATTCTCTAGAACACACATCTGACACCAAAGTTAGATCCTGTGTGTCCAATTGATATCAGGACCTGTGAAGTGCAAACTAACTCACAATCCTTACTTAATGAGGATTTCTGAGTATACCCTTCACATCGATCCAGAGATCTGGACCCGGGTTCGACTGAAACTGACCCATCTTCCTACTGCGCAATAGATATCTAGCCTCGTAAACCGAATCTGGCTAAAATCTTATCTTCATGCGTAGCCTGTGACAGCAAGAGAATCTTACTCTGGTTATCTTGAGTTATCTTGATTCCCAAAGCATAACTCACCTCACTAGGGTCTTTCACATCGAATTGTGATGACTACAAACCTTTACCGTAAACAATATTCCTACCTCATTTTCAATCAGTAGAATATTGTTAACGTAAAGTACTAAATATACCCTTGTAGCTATTTCATATTTCCTGTACCATCTTGGTTTATCCTCATTCTGATCAAATCCGTATGAGCGGATTCCCTTGATCAAAATAGATATTCCAACTTGGATACTTGCATCAGTCCATAAATGGATCGTTGCAACTTGCATTCCATATCTTCCTAACCTACTGACACAAAGCCTGGGGCTACTCATCCATATGTCCTTTCCAAATTCTCGTTAGGGAATAACTGTCTTGACATCCATCAACCAGATCTCCCAACTATAATGGGCTGCGATGGATTAAGAGGATCCGTTATAGACTTATGCATAGCTACCAATGAGATGGTTTTGACATAGTCAATCCCTTCTACTTTGGTAACTAATCTAGCTACTTAAGTCTTAACTGGGTGCTCTTCTTATACACCTCCTACACCCTGAAGGGTGATAGTGTCATAAGTGTCAAGACTGTTCCAAAGGACATTGATGCTGATTTGCCTCCATGGTCTTTTGTCAGTCAGAGCTGTCGAAAGCTCCCACTACTTCTTCGTAGCTCTAGGGATCATCCTCCTGAAACTCTGGATTAACTATCGAAGTTTCTCCATAGTATCTTTCAGGAGCTCTGATGCTCCCACAACGATGAGGTGGTGGTGGTACAAAGTGAATCGTTTCTACAGTACCTGGTATACTAGTTTCTGTATCATCTACTCCCACTACGTTTTCAGATGCGCACTCTCTACCAGTACCCAGTAGTTCACCCAGAACTACCTTACTGATAAACTTATGGTCTATAATATAATCCTGGTCTAGGTAGATGGTGTTCGTAGAAACGATTACCTTCCAAACCTCAAGATCATAGAACAGTCCACCTTATGCCTCCTAAGGGTAACCTACAAACAGATATACCTGGAACTAATCTAGCTATTTAAGTCTTAACTGGGTGCTTTTCTTATACACCTCCTACACCCCGAAGGGTGATAGTGCTATAAGTGTCAAGACTGTTCCAAGGGACATTGATGCTAATTTGCCTCCATGGTCTTTTGTCAGTCAGAGCTGTCGGAAGCTCCCACTACTTCTCCGTAGCTCTAGGGATCATCCTCCTGAAACTCTAGATTAACTATCGAAGTTTCTCCATAGTATCTATCAGGAGCTCTGATGCTCCCACAACGACGAGGTGGTGGTGGTACAAATTGAATTGTTTCTACAGTACTTGGTATACTAGTTTCTGTATCATCTACTTCCACTACGTTTTTCAGATGCGCACTCTCTACCAGTACCCAGTAGTTCACCCAGAACTACCTTACTGATAAACTTATAGTCTATAATATAATCTTGGTCTAGGTAGATGGTGTTCGTAGAAACGATTACCTTCCAAACCTCAAGATCATAGAATAGTCCACCTTATACCTCACTAGGGTAACCTATAAACAGATATACCTGGAACTACATCTACATCTCATCCCTCTTGTCCTTTTGCACAAGTGCATGACAACCCTATATCTCGAGACACTATAGTGTCAGCTTTCGCTTAGACCATAGCTCTCTATAGGTCTGAGGTACTGATCTATATGAGAGATAGTTTCAAATATAAGCTACTGTTTTAAGGTACAACCCCACCAAAGGCGGGTAGTACACTTGGCAATATTCATCATACTACGGACCATGTCAAACAGGGTCCGATTCCTTCTCTCGGAGACTTCATTCTGATGTTTCATCCTAGAAGCATTTAACTGGGAGATAATCCCATGCTCCTTCAGGATCCTATGGAACCCATCCGATAGGTTCTCATTCCCTCAATTAAATCGAAGAGACTCCTATCGTCTGGACGCTCTTGGAACCATAGACGTCAAAATTAACTAACTCCCATACCTTCATGGCCCTTTTAGTTATTCTGCCTTCCAGATTACACTCATAGGTTAGAAGGATCTCCGATGATTCTGTGAACAGAAACTCGGCCTTCTGTCACCTCTGAATTTATCTGAGGCAAAATATCTAAATCAGAGGGATCACAAATGGGATAGATTCTCTGAAGGATTTAGATGAATTTAAATTTGACGCTGCAGCTGTCATGAAATCTATTTCCGAATTAAGATTAAATTTAAAGAGATTATTCTGATCTATTCGTCTAGTACTGAAGCTATCTTTTCAGTTTAAGATACACACATACGGTGCTGTCTAAAACTAAAAAACTTTATTTACTAAGGAGGAAACAGAACTACATCTCTAAAAAACAAAATTTGTATTTCGAAAAAACTAAGACATTCATATCTAACAGCTTCCGCAGCGGCTTATGACATCAGTACCTATGTTAGGATTACTTCACTATAAAGTAGCCTTCTGCTTTTCTTGAATCTTTGTAGACCCGAAGTCTACATTCCAAGAAGCATAAGAGCTGCTACTAGATAGTGACTTTACTCCTAACATCCTGAGGCCATACTCAACCTTCAAATACCCCCTATGCTCGCCACAGCGGAAATACTTCCGTCCTTGGCGTTACCCGACTTAGGATTCCACACCAGTTTCTGCACTAGAATAGTTTTCGATCTCTTATAAGTTATTCCCTTAGGTTCTTCTAAAGAAGACCTAGGTTAAGCACTAAAGGCATGGCCTTTAATCTTGATCTCATCCTTTGTCTCTTGGAAATCTCCTTAGAAGTTCTGCGTTTATCATCTCTAACTTGTTAAAGCTAAAGTCTCTGATAACGCCTTCGAAGGTTCCAGACAAGGATGCAAGATAGACGTCTTCCACCACCTCGTCATCTGGTACTATGTCTTTGGAATCTAGTTCGATCTGGAACTCAAGGATGTGTTCCCGAACAAGCATTCCCTCTGACATCTTGGTACCGACAAGTATCTTGGTGGATAAGCGATGAGTCTACTGACTTCGCCTAGCAGATATCTTATGCAAGTAAAACTTTATTAGAGAAGACCCGGCATATCTCTGACTCGCTTCTAAAGAGTTGTCCGCAAGTCTGCTATAACATAGCACTTGCACATCTCCTTAGACTCTTGCTAGTCGTCATATGCCCTAGTTAGTGCCCTAGTAATATCTGGACCCATTAGGTCTAATACTGGGATACTTAGATTACATGCCAATGTACGTTTTTACTACCCTATGCATAAGCTAAAGAAAGTGCTTCGGCTCTACGTAGTTAGAGACCCGATAACTGGTTCTCTTATGGGATAGCGGATAGGGGAACTATATGGTTGAATGAAAACGAATGCAAAATAACTTATTTTATGGAATTTTAAAATAAGCTAATTATATCCAAATGTCAGCGCTACCCTCACAGCGAAGACACCTCTATGGATTAATTAACCATGTATGTAAGATCTCGGAATCGACTACACCTGCCCTAGGGGGCATCATGCAGCGTCAATCCGCTTACACGGGCCTTTCCTTGGCCCAGTCCAAATCTGCCAACTAAGGGCTTTGATGGAACCATGGTTGTCCTTTTGGCCAGTGCCACGTGATCCCCATTGTGTAAGCAACGGATGCCTCATGTCCACTTCGGATGCTTACCCACAAGCCTAGGTAGTTACGACACGGGAGTTCATACGGCCCCCACTAGGGTGGGATAAAAAGCCCTTCTCTCCTGGCCCCGTAACCACCATATCCTGAAGGAGATCGCTAAGTTATCTGGCATGGAAAAACATAACCCTCACCCTAGAGGGTGTCGAGCTACGCCCTTCCACCCAGATACAAAGCAGTTGGTTGTGGAGGCCAGAGGATCTCGACGAGTCCTCTTACACATCCCTTATTATAGTTGAGGGTTATTTAATGCAAGTATGAGTGTACACTAAGGTCACGACAATCTATACACTAGACCCTGGTCATACCGTGCTCCCACTAGCATTCAAGCCTTTCGCGAAGCATTAATCGATCTCGGAATATCATAGTCCCTGCCTCAAGTGGATTTCTCCACTCAAGGGTCACATTACATATCCCAAGAACGTCGATGCTCTGCAAACCTGGCTATCACGTTAATGCTCTGGAGCCTAGCCTAAGGTCAGACTGACAGAAAAGATTTTCCACTACCATAGCGCCTCGTTTATAAATTTGACGAATGATGTCATAGTAGAATTCCAACTCATTCTAGGTTTCGATGCTTGCCAAATAGGCACACCCGACTAATCGGGTGTTGACCTAATGGGGGCATAACCAAATATGAGGAATTCATGTTATCATCAAGGGTCAATTAAATAATAGGCGTCACTAGTGGAATCCTATCCTAATAAGGTCGCTAGGACCCAAGGGGAAAGGGCATCCCTATAACACAGATAATCAAATTATTGCATCGGGGTTCTCTACAGAAATATAAAGAACTACTGAAAGAAACAAGCACACAACTGAATCAAGTTCAGGGTCCGACCCCTGAACCTGACTGGCACAGCGCAGGCTCTCTGTCTCCTTCGCAAGGTCCTCGATCCGGTGTAAGCCTCTGTATACGATCTCCTGACGCTTTCTGCCCTTTGACGTCATCGTGTACGCTTCGCCGGATCGTCATCGTCCTCCAAGGTTCCGCTCGTCCTCCCAGTGATGGATCTTCACGGTAGGTCCTCTTCAATCTGTAACCGAAAAAGATCTAGTACGCTTCGAGCAAGTGCTCGCTCGTACACAATTTCCTAGAACAAAAAGGAAAACAAACCTAGCTAAAAGCCTGGGAATCAAGGGTGGTCAACTTCCACCACTTGCCCGACTAAGGCTCTAAAAACTATCCACACATAGGAGAAAAACATCCAGACAAAATCGCTAACACGAGGTCCGACCCCCGGTAGCAAGCAATCACATATCCAGAATAATTTTAGAAGCGGCGCCCTGCAAGAACGATTCATAGAACACATAAAAAAATATACTATGCATGATCTACTCGTAGAACCCTGATGGCGGCACATACTATTCATGCGCGCACACGACGGTTTCATGAAAAACATGAAACGTACACCACTAGCGTGCTCTGATACCAATTGTTGGAAATAAATCCATGGCAGAGGCCCGCAGCGGAAGCAAAGTGAAGGTCCGAGGACCGTGAGCGGTGTGCATTACATATCAAAATTTTTATCAAAACGATCTACATATGCGTGTATGAATCTAGCATGGCAACTACGCGAACCCCTAATGATGATCTAACGCGAAAGAACAATCTAGCATGTATGCAGGTAGCCAACTTCGAGACGTAACTTTTGCAACAAGTTTCACATCGTTTGGACTTCTGTAGCTCCCGGAATCACAGAAACAACACTGATTTTCTGTGCAGATTCTGGACAGCAAAAGGTTGCGGGAGACGCCTTCTAGTTCACCCGATCTCACACGATGCACGACACCTCGTCGATGGATCTCTGAGTGCCTCCATACGATGAGCCTTCTCCTTCTACGAAACACCATATGAGGAATACGAGTCACCATCCAATGGCGCAAGCGAGGAAGAGAGAGACGAGAGAGGAGATGCGAAGAGAGGAGTGGGGGCGGCTAGGGTTTCCCCATGCCATGGCCGGCCCTAGGGCTTGCATGGCTCATTAATTTCGTCCCCCCCTCTCTCCCTATGCCTTATATAGGGTCGGCCTTATCCTTATGGATAAGCCTAGCGGATAGGATTGACTGATTCAAACCTCTCCCTATATATCTCTTCTTTTATCTCTATCTTTTCCTTGTTTTCGAAAACGGTCAAAACCAGCCCGTTTTCTGCGCCTCATGACCGGCCCTTTCATCGGAGGCAACAACCTCCTGAAACTAACAGGGCCGGCCTTGACCAGTCTCTCAACGCTTAGGGCCGGCCCCCTTAGTGCATAGTGACGCATGGTATGACCAAAACGCCCTTATGTCAATAGTTGGTCGTTCCTCGTGTACGAGACTTTGCAAGGCACACATAAGTGAAGTGCACCAGTGATTTCACTATTCTCTGAGGTTCCCGTAGGGTGCCCCTAGTGAAGTCAAATAGTCAACTCGCAACATGTTCCGGTGCATCGCACCCATGTGGCAAAGTCCACTTATGACAAGGAATTGCTACATGCGTCTCTGCACTAACCTAGGGTTTCCCCTTAGTGCACACACGTAGCTACGCATCTACCGTGCACTAGTGCGAAGCACTCACGGAGCGTATGCTTAGATTTCTCGCTTCCTTTAACTACGTTCTGTGTTTCGAGGAGATGATATAAGAACCGTACATAATGTCGATAAGGTGGAACCTTCAGGGACCAGGGTTCATGGCTTCCAACTCAGACTCGATCGATACACTACCCGAGTGTACCATCGATCCTTTGAGTCCGAGTTAACCTGCGTAGCCACCCAGAGTGCGATGCAGGCTGCACTCCAATCCCCCCGGACTTACTATGTTCTCCCTCATACCCCTGCTCTCCGCTTAGTATGGTAAACTCGTTGTCCCTCCACTGGTGCCATGATGCAACTCGAGCGGTGGAGAATACCGTCAGACTCGAGTGCTCATATGACTTGGTTTCTTCCAGGTTAACCACATATATCGTACCTCCGACTACTCTTTCGAGCAACCGGATCCGTCACCAGTCCAACTGATGACCACCTGGCCAGGGTTTAATACGACGTAGGTCAGACCAAGGAACGCACCTCCCGTTAGGGGTGTGGATAGCCTACAGGAGTGACATGCTGATGCAACGCCAGCCGGGTAACCCAGTACACCGTGGTTTTGGATCACTGCATCCGGATCCTCACACATTGGTGCGCCAAAGCACCACACAACTGGTTAGTCCACCAGACATGGTTCCTCAGGGTTTAGGACCGTTTTACCCTAAGCAGAAACACGGTTTAGTGCATCGGTGTCTGCTCACCGATCTGTGCACCGTGTTAGTTCCGTTCGGCCACAGACACTGTGCCTGGTAATGACCGTGGTGGAGACACATACGCTCTGTCATCCCAACAGCTTATCCTGATAGGACGACCAACCCTTATCAGTGCTGTGAACGTATTTAGGTTACATGGGACCAGTCCCTTGAGTCTCCCACTCAAGAGGATTATCATGTAGCCATGGCTCTCTGTTCTGTAATCAGAACACGTACTAAGGTACGTACCTAGATGCAATCTTATACTATCAACCATACATAGCTAAACTATAGGTTTTACGAGCTGTAGACCTCACCAATTCTAACAGTTTCTTTCGGGACATGGAGGATGTCGGTGACAGTGGGTGACGATTTTTTTTCCTGCATCGCGGGAGCCTATGAACCTCCTTGCCAATACTACCTAGATTTATAGGAAGCATCCGAAATCTTGTGTGAAGCCGCCGTTGCTGTGCATGACGAGTTACATAAAGCTAGCCAAAAGGAGACTGGAGGTCTTTCAATTTGCCATGGATAATTCTGATGAAACCTGGGTCTTAAATACCCGTTGGTAGAAGCGGTTGCATGCTCTCACCAAGATGCTGTCTTCAATTCAAGACCGATAGTCTCAGTGCTCGAGCCCAGAGAATTTAGATTCCTGGATATCTCCACTTGAGGTAGTGAAGACATAGCGGCTGGAGTAAACATTATCTATTTTTAAATTCTATAAAATAAATTATAGTAGACCCTAATTTTTGCTTTAAACCATTGTTTACAGACATTATGACCAAGCTCGACCCCCTTGCCTCCATCCTTAATGATAACAAACTTACGGGACCAAACTACAAGGACTGGAAGTGTAACGTAATGCTCGTCCTAAAGGTTGGCAAACACTTAATTTCTCTAAGTACCCCTCAATCGGCCATGCCGAGACCAAGTACTACTAAGGCCCAATTGAAGGAATAGAAAGACTGGCTAGATGTTGATGAGATGTGCAAGTGCTACATAGTGGCATCCTTGCAGACCGTCCTTAGAAGCAAATTGAAGACATGACCTTCGCTTCAGACACGATGCTCTATTTAAAGGAAATGTTCGAGGGTCGTAGTCAGGTAACTCATTACCTGACCATGAAAAAATTGGTGTCCACGAAGATGGCAGAGGAAACTTTAGTTCGGGATCATATACTGAAATTGTTTGGCTATGTGAATGAACTTGGTTCCTTCGATGTCATCTTGGATGCAGGGATCCAGACCGATATTTTCCTTGCGTCTATGTCAGGAATATTTGAGGGCTTCGTTACCAACTTTAACCTTAACCGGTTGGAGATGACTAATGCAAAGCTCCTAACGGCGCTCCAGACAGCAGAGTACAGGATGAAGGCAGGAGCCCAGTCCCTGAACGTAGAGCGGAAGTCTTCTCTGAAAGCCAAAGGCAAGTTTCAGAAAAGAAAGTCTAAGAAGCTCGTGAAGATGGGCCAGGTGCAGTTGCAGGTTCCTAAGCAGGATTGTCCGGCAAAGCCCAAAGGAAAATATTTCTAATACGGCAAGAAGGGGCATTGGAAGGGTGACTGCCGCGTGGCTCCCAAGAAGGCTGAGACAGGTATATCTCAAATTCACATAGTGGAATCCCTTGAAGCATCCAGTTATTCTCCAGTCTTATGGATTGTGGATTCTGGTTCCACTAATTATGCTTGCAATAATTTACAGGGGTTCAAGAAGACAAGAAAACTGGGTGATGGGGAGATCATCCTGAGTATGAGAACTGAGGCCGTAGCAGAGGCTGAAGCAGTTGGAGATGTCGTCTTGCAGTTTCTTGATGGAAGAAGTTTATTACTTAGAGACATACTTTATGTACCGTCCTTGAGACGAAACTTAATTTCTGTTTCCTTATTGAATAATGAAGGTTTTTCAGTTTTATTTGATACTTCTGGTGTGTCAATCAAATTGAATGGTTCCTTTGTTTGTAAAGAAAAGACATAGAATAGTCTCTATGTAATTAACTCTAATCATAAGCAGGATAACATAACTGAAGCCTGTGTGGTTAAATCATTTAAAAGGAAAAATCCCTCAGATAATGCAATACTTCTTTAGCATCTAAGGCTTAGACACATAGCCTCAGACAAGATTCACAGGTTGGTTAAGGCAGGACTTTTAGGTCCAGATGTTTCAGAAAGCCTACCAACGTGTGAGTCTTGCTTGGAAGGCAAAATGACTAAAAGAACTTTTCGAGCCATATATAGCAGATCTCTGGAGGTATTGGATTTAGTACATACTGATGTATGTGGGCCCATAAGTGTCTGTGCCATAGGAGGCTTCGAGTATTTCATTACCTTCACGGATGATCACTCGAGGTTTGGATATATATACCTAATACGACGGAAGTTTGAATCCTTTGATAAGTTCAAGGAGTTCAGAACTGAAGCAGAAAAGCAAACGGGTAAGAGTATCAAGTCTCTTCGATTGGATTGAGGAGGCGAATACCTATTGGATGAAATTATTGGGTACCTGCATGAGTATGAGATCATGTTTCAGTTGACTGCACCAGGGACACCGCAACAAAATGATCCATCTGAGAGGAGAAACCAAACTTTGTTAAACATGGGGTTCGGACTATGATGAGTTATGCAACATTGCCACCTAGTTTTTAGGATATATCCTAGAGACGGCAGTATGTACCTTGAACTTTGTTCCATCAAAGTCAGTATATGGTTGAAACGAAAGCCAAACCTATAGCACTTTAGGATTTGGGATTGTCTAGTACATGTGCGGAAGGACAAGCAAGACAAGATGGAGTCAAAGACTAACATATGTCTATTCATTGGGTATCCAAAAGGAACAAAGGGTGGTTTATGATCCTGAGGGTAGAAAGGTTGTTATCTCGATGAATGCCGTATTCTTGGAGTAAGATTATTTAATAGACCATAAGCCCACCAGTAAAGTAGTTCTTGAAGAATTACTTGGTACTGATGGGAGTATGCAGATAAAAAATATAGTGGAAGTCGATACCACTAAGATAAACGATACTGTAGAATCGACTCATATGAAACCGCCGTAGGCTCGTCGCAGTGGGAGGACCACAAGAGCTTCTGATAGATATATTAAAGAAGCTTTTTTGGTAGATCCAGAGTTTCAGAAGGATGATCATCTGAACTATGACGAAGAGATGGTATTCTCTAACCATGCAGTGTGGCAGAAAGCCATGGAGGCAGAACTGACATCGATGTCCTAAAACTCGATCTGGACACTTGTAACACCACCTTACAACATTACATCTGTTGGGTGTAAGTGGATGTACAAAAGAAAAGAGGTCTGAATGGTACCGTTGAGACTTACAAAGCTAGACTAGTCACTAAGGGTTATACCCAGCGAGAAGGGATCGACTATGACGAAACCTTTTCACCAGTGGTTATGTTTAAATCTATTCGGATCCTTTTATCCATTGCATCCTATTATGATTGGGAGATTTAAGAAATAGATGTCAAGATCGTATTCCTCAATGGGGATTTGGAAGAAGACATCTATATGTCTCAGCCTCCAGGCTTTATCGCAAAAGATCAGAAAAGTCTGGTGTGCAAGTTACAATCCATTTATAGACTGAATCAAGCATCCAGAAGTTGGAACATGCGTTTTGATTAGGCTATTTAGTCTTATGGATTTGAACAGAACGTGGATGAACTATGTGTTTATAAGAGGAGCTATAAGACTGCAGTAGTTTTTCTAGTACTTTATGTAGATGATATCCTGCTCATTGGAAACGATATTGGAATGTTGTCTACAGTGAAGGTGTGGTTATCCTCTCAATTTGACATGAAAGACCTGGGTAAAGCGAGTTATGTTCTGGGGATCAAGGAAACTTGAGATCGCCAGAACAAGACTCGCTCGCTGTCACAATCAATCTACATAGATACTATCTTGGTCAGATTTAGTATGCGCAACTCCAAAAAGGGACTGGTTCCATTCAGACATGGAATGAAATTGTCCAAGGATCAGGGCCTAAGACTCCTGAGGAGAGGGTAGAGATGCCGAAGATACCTTATGCTTGGGCTATAGAGAGTCTGATGTATGCTATGCAGTGCACGAGACCAAATATATGATATACAGTAGGCATGATGGGCATATATCAGTCAAATCTGGGTCTAGGGCATTGGACTGGTGTGAAAAGTATACTCAAGTATCTCTGTAGGACAAAAGATTATGAGTTAGTTTACTCTTCACAGGAACTTATGCCGATTGGATACACAGATTCTGACTTTGCAACAGATCCGGAATCCAGGAGATCAACGTCAGGTTTGTATTTTCATTGGGAGGAGAAGCTGTCAGTTGGAGAAGCGTAAAGCAGGGATGCATCGCGGATTCAACGACAGCGGCTGAGTATGTTGCGATATGTAAAGCAGCTAAGGAGGCGGTGTGGCTAAAGAAGTTTCTCATGGACTTAGGATGTGTACCGGGAGCTCAAGATCATATTGTTTTTCACTGCGATAATAGTGGAGCAGTAGCACAATCCAAGGAGCCAAGATATCACAAGAAGAGTAAGTGGCGTCTGCAGATAACATGGCGGACCCTTTCACAAAGGCATTACCGACCAAGGCTTTTGAGAAGCACGTGGATGCCATGGGAGTTAAGACTGTTATTCCCTGTTAGGCCAAGTGGGAGATTGTTGTAGCTTGTGTGTCCTGAGTGTGGATTTTCTATATTAACATTAATAAAAATGACTTTGGTTATTGCTCTAATTAGAATACTACTTTGGTATATGTTAATACATATATAATAAAGAACCCTAGGAAATACAGTAGGCCACTGAGGCGCATGGTGGATCCATGCTTGGGAGACCCAGTGGACCAGTTCTGTGTAGACCTAGAACTAGTTCACAGCTTTGATGATGTCGGTCGCTTCACCGAGAATAAGCTGTTGGCAGGTCGAGGATGTGGTGAAGTCTCTACCACGGGAACGTGGGATTCCCATTGACCTGACCAAGCACGATGATCGTGTTGAACAGGAACCAAGACGATGCACAGTTCAGTGATTCAAATACTGGTGCATAAACCGTCTTACTACTATAGATAATCTGTCATTAACCCTGAGGGACCATGTACACTGGGCCAACCAGTTGTGTGGTGCTTTGATGTGCCAATATGTACGGACCTTCTATAGTCCAATACCATGGTACGTTGGGTTATCCAGCTGGCACTTAAGTGGCATACAATCCCTACAGGTTATCTAACGTCCAGTATTGGATGGGTGCTTTTTGATGAGTCAATATATCCATATAATTAATCTAAGCCTGGTAGTTGTTAGTATGACTGACGACGTTTCGGATACTAGGTATAGCACTGGAAGGTGTGTAGTGTTATAGATAACAAGTCATCAAATCCTAGTCAGATGATCGATCGGGATCTGACGGTGCTTCCCATCGCCCGAGTTGAATCATGACACCAATAATAGGAGGGACTAAGGATTATCAGAGTATAGTAGAGAACAGGGTTACGAGGGAGTAACATAAGTTTAGGATCACTAGAGTTCAACTCGCGTCGGACTCTGGGTGGCTATGCGGGTTAATCGGATTATGGCTGATTAACGGAACTTTCGGTATGCCACCGGAATAGTTAATCAGGGATTCGATTGGAGCTGGAGATCCTGAACCCTGAAGGTTCCACCATGTCGTTGCGTATAGAAATTGTTCCCCGACCTGGTTGGATACGTTGGATACGAAGTAGTACGATAGAGCGCAAACCCGGAGCCTAAGAACCTAATTCACATGTATTAAGGGTCGTATGAGTATTTTGGTAAATACTAAAATATGACTCAGAACATATTGAATATGGATCTTAAAATGAGCGGTATATTTCTAGGAGCTCATAGGCGCTAACGGAACTCGAATCCGAGTAGCGCACCTCACTCAATCTCTCTTACAGTGTTTCACTTTTTGTGAAGGACGTTTTCGTCCAGGCTTCACGATAGGCATGCTGAAACCCTAAAACCGACCCCCCCTCATCCTAATCCCCTTGGGGCCAGCCCTAGCTTGCGTAGAGCAGTTGGGGACCGGCCCTATATGAGGAATAGACAGAGGGACCGGCTCAAGCCTCCCCTCTTCAGAAAACTCGAACCCCTCTCCCTCTCTCCCTCTTTGTGGTTTCGGCCAAGGAAGAAAGAGGAAGAAGAAGGAGGAAGGAAGGATAAGGAAGAAGAGAGAAAAAGAAGGAGGAGATCTCACGACTCGCCGTCGTCTTCATAACGAATTCCTCCGTCAGCTCGTAGTCCTTGCACTCAGAGATAGGACTTTGAGGATTCCTCCCTACGCAAATGATAAGGTGCCATCCGATAACTTTCCTTGCCATTCACGTGCGGTTCATCATCGTTCCATTCTCTTCGGATCATAGGTCTATAATGTATGATGATTCTAAACACCTAACTAGATGCATGCATGTCTTCCGTAGATCGTAGTATGCCTCTAGGGTGTCCGCACATATGTTAAGATCATAGATTTACATATAGATTATTTTGTAGAATTAATTGTAATGAAACATACACCGTAAGATTTTTGGATCTATCTTTTGCTTCCGCTGCGACTCTGATAATATGATTTAATTCCAACAAACAGGGTTCGAAGAATGTGCTGATTAAGTGGTCCTTCGGAGGTGTGATTGTTCCGACAATCACCTCTTTGGTTGGAGGGGCGTCTTAGAGAAAGAGAAGGCAAAGAGGGCATTGGAGTCCATCTCATCGTCCGATGCCCGGTTGGGGTTCGATCGTTATTATAATGTTGCTGAACTTTGAAGCGGTGCCCATCATTTGGAACATCCCTCATGCTGCAGGGCTCGGAGGATGACTCAGAGCCGAAAGACTTGGGATGGTGAGTAGACTCATTGAGACTCTCCCAAGCAGTCGATCTGGGAGGAATAGGCGAGGGTCCTCTCGAGAGGGATTTGAGAGAATGTCAAGGGATGTCGACAACGGATCGTCTAGAAGGAGCGAGAGATCGGTCGATCGACCGGCAGACGTCTGCTCCGTCTTTGATGCCAGCGACAGACCATGGGAGGCCAGTTCTTGCTTCAATGGTAATCTATTAGAGGGAGTCTCTTTCCACCATGAGAGCAGTGTTCTACTTCATGAGGGTAAGGAGTTGATAGTCCTTTGCTGTGATTTGGTATGACGCTTGAGCATCGACACTGGGAGGGACGTGCACTTTCCCCAAGCACTGAGATATTTGGTCGGCGAGTTGAGGTGACTGTTGAGGTTGAGCCTGGGCGACACGATCAACCGACGGGCAACCCCTTGAATTAACAATGAGTTGTTGTTTCGGGTGTTGGCTTGTTGCAAACTGACGACTTATTGAGCGAGTCATTGGATGTTGAGCGTCTGGGTGCATGCTGCTTTCCTCCGGTTGGTCCATCGGTGTCTTTGCCATTCAGGTGTGACGATAGAGACAGACGGATTGCTCGGGCAACCGGCAGCTGCTATTGAAGGAGCTAGGAAGCTTGGAAGTTGCAAGTTGATAGGATAGATCCCACAAACAGTGCCAAACTATGGGGGAGGATTTCGTGCCATCGTACGTGACCCTCCTCCAACAGTCGATTGAAGGTTTGACCCTTCGGGATATAGCGCGCTTCGAAGTACTGAGTTGTAACTTGCTAGACTGTCACACAAGCACTATAGAATAGAGAGAGAGAAAGAGAAAGAGAGAGAGAGAGAGAGAGAGAGAGAGAGAGAGTTTACACTAGATATGGTGACGAAGTTCGGCTGAAGCCTATATCTCCGTACGGTAAGGCGTAACCTTCGAATCCACTATCTTTGAATGAAATAGAGCTACTCTCGACAGACCGAGGAGTGCTTCTTACAAGATAACAAAGGGTGGATAGGGAATCTGAAAACCAAAAAGCTCAGGGAGCTCTGGAAAATAGAAAATGGGATTATGGTTTGGATTTCAGGATCGGGATCATTTACAGGGTCTGCTATTTATAAGGGTTTGATTTATCTAGAGAATATTCTATGAATATTCTCAAGAATATCCAGGGATTTGGTAAATACCCGGAAGGATTTACCAGACCCCAGACAGGACTGCGGGTCCTACCGTTGGGGGTTAGCCAGATTTTGCATCCATAGCCATCATCTACAAACATGGTATCAGAGCTCTCTAGGTTCTAGGGCTTCTCCTTTTGTGACGGTGACGACGATAACTGGCTGCTCCTCGGTACTCTGTTCACCCTCATCAGCAATCCCCTCATTGCCGCCGATCCCCAATCCCGTCGATGCCCTCCTCGCACTCACAGCCTCTCTCCTCCTCCCCATAGCCTCCCCATAAGCCCCGCAGCCCCTCTCCTCCTCCCCACAGTCCTCCCTTTTCTGCCCCACAACCCTCTCAGCCCCCTTCTCCTCCCTTTAGCCATGCAACCCTTCTTTTTCTCCCTGCAACCCCCCTCCCCCCCGGGTCCCTCTAGTTTCCTGCACCAACCCCCCCCTCCCCGCACGCCACCTCCTGGTTTCCCTCCCCTTTCCTGCACCACCCCACCTCACGCCACCCCACGGTCTCCCTCATATTTTCCTATAGTCGGTCTCCCTGCCCCCCCCCCCCCAACCTCCCCTCTCCCCTTCTACCGTAGCCTGTAACCCACGACCCCCTCCGACTATTTGGTACTCTCGATATGGACTCCTACAGTATATCTTGGCTCCCGTGTTACCTGCACACATGCACACAGTGATTGCTCGCCGAGTCCCTTCGGCCCTCTGTTTTAAGGGTGTTCTAGGGCTGAGTCCCTCCATCGAGTTAGCTAGTTATGGCCGTGGTCAGGGTCCCCTCCACCATGATGGTGGCACTACTGATGCTATTGCAGACAGTCTTGCTTCATCAGTACCTCCCCCGTCTGACTCTGACCGTCTTCAGCGACTTGAGAAGCTATTTATTTGGTACCTTGCTTCTACCAACTCTTCGGGAGCTCACGGTATGTCCGCCACTCCTAGTACTACTGCTCTATTGATCTTTGACTGTAGTGCCTCCTATCACCTCACTTCTGATTTTACCGTACTTACTGATTGCACCCCTGCTCCTACCCATCTGGAGGTCCGCACTGCTGATGGGGCCCTCGTATCTATTTTGCAGTATGGTTCCATCATCGCTGCCTCTGATCCCACTGGTCACTTGACCTTGCCCCGTGTTTACCATGCTTCCCTCTTAAATATTAATTTAATATCTATTAGTTTCCTTTATGACTCTGGCCTAACTGTTACCTTTACTTCTTCTTGTTTTGTGCTGGATCTGTAGACGGATCAGAGGGTTGGGCTGGGTCATCGAGCAAGGGAATTCTACCAGTTGGATCACCTTCAGGTTCCCACTTCTACTCCTTTCGTTCTGTCAGCTTTGTCTGTCACCTCTGATGTTGACTTGTGGTACAGACGTTTAGGTCACATATCTAGTGATAGAATCCAAAGCATTTTTTGCTAATGTACTTTGGGTCGAGTGTCTTTCTCCTCTCTCTCTCTCTGTCTGTACGGGTTGTCAATTAGCAACACACCTAGCTCTTCCTTTTTCTGCTAGTGCTTCCTGATCCAGTGCTCCTTTTGATCTAGTACATTTTGATGCTTGGGGTTCTACTCCAGTTGCCTCATTTATTGATTTCTATATTATATAAGCTTCATATATAATTACTCTAGTTCTACCTGGGTCTATCTCATATATCGCCGCTCCGAGATTCCTCACATTTACAGGATCTTCACTACTATGCTTCACACCCAGTTTGATTGGTGCATTAAGACCTTTCGGTCTAACTGTGACTAGTATCTCTTATCTGAGATACGTGAGATCCTTTTCAGACTCACGACACTCTTCACCAGCAATCGTGCCCTCATACCCATAAACAGAACGGAGTCACTGAGCGCAAGCATCGCTATGTCCTTGAGACAGCACAAGTTCTACTTTTGTCTGCTTCTGTTCCATATTCTAATTGGACCGAGGTTGTTATGACTGTTGTTAACGTTATTAATATCACTCCATCCTCCACCCACTCTGGTATTACCTAGTACGAGCAGTTTTACTTTACATCCCCTGACTACTCCTTTCTTTGCACCTTCGGGTGCACGTATTTTGGCCTTCTTCCTCCCCATGAGCGTACCAAACTCTTTGCTATGTCTGTTAGGTGTGTCCACTTGGGACTTAGTCGGGAGCACAAGAGCCAACGGTGCTAAGATCCATTTATTATAGCTCGTGTGTCCTGAGCGTGGATTTTCTGTATTAACATTAATATAGATGACTTTGGTTATTGCTCTAATTAGAATACTACTTTGGTATATGTTAATACATATATAATAAAGGACCCTAGGGAACACAATAGGCCACTGAGGTGCATGGTGGATCGATGCTTGGGAGACCTAGTGGACCAGTTCTGTATAGACCTAGAACAGTTCATAGCTTTGGTGATGTCGGTCACTTCACCGAGAATAAGCTGTTGGCAGGTAGAGGATGTAGTGAAGTCTCCACCACGGGAACATGGAATTCCCATTGACCTGATTAAGCACGATGATCGTGTTAAACATGAACCAAGATGGTGCACAGTTCAGTGATTCAGACATTGGTGCATAAACTGTCTTACTACTATAGATAATATATCATTAACCCTGAGGGACCATGTACACTGGGCCAACCAGTTGTGTGGTGCTTTGATGTACCAACGTGTACAGACCTTTCATAGTCCAATACCATGGTACATTGGGTTACCCGGCTGGTGCTTGAGTGGCATACAATCCCTACAGGTTATCCGACGTCCAGTGTTGGATGGGTACGTTTTGATGAGTCAATCTGTCCAAACAATTAATCCAGGCCTGGTGGTTGTCAGTATGACTGACGATGTTCCGGATGTTAGGTATAGCACCGAAAGGTGTGTGGTGTTAACAATGACAAGTCATCAAATCCTAGTCAAATAATCGATCGGGATCTGACGGTGCTCCCCACCGCCCGAGTCGAATCATACACCAGTAATAGGAGGGACTAAGGATTATTAGAGTATAGTAGAGAATAGGGTTACGAGGGAGTAACATAAGTTTAGGATCACTAGAGTTCAACTTGCATCGCACTCTGGGTGGCTACGCGGGTTAATCGGATTAGGACTGATTAACGGAACTTTCGGTGTGTCACCGAAACAGTTAATCAGGAATCTGATTGGAGTTGGAAATCCTGAACCCTAAAGGTTCCTGTGGGGGAAAATCTTCGTGCCGACCCGAAGACCTTCGCAGCACCAGTCAATTGGAGTCGAAGTTAATGTCGAAGATCGTTGGTCGATCGGTTGGTTGAAGTTGTTGCTTTTTTGATATGTAAACAGAAAAGCAATCAGAGAGAAAGATTTTGACACAAGAGAAGTGATCTCGGAGTTCAGCCGAAGCCTACGTCTCCGTGCTATAGGGAGCAACCCGAATTCACTAACACTTATGTTGAAGTGACCTCGACAGGCCGAGTATCACTGAAAGCTCCCTGATCTCTTCGAAAGAGAAAAGAAGATCAAAGAGAGATGGTAGATCGGAAGTTAGAAATCCCAGAGCTCTGGTTCTGAAAGTCAGATCACAGAGTGGAAATCAGAATTCCGGATCTTAGATTTCGATCCTTTTACATTCGAAGGCTCTGCTATTTATAGACATTCTGGGTGGCGAATGGCGGTTTTTGCTATCGTATCTGGGGATCCTTCAGGTAAAGTTGCGTCCTCGTGGGCCCACCAGGCAGGGCCGGTGGGTCCCGTGGTAGTCCTTGTGGGCCCACCAGGCAGGGCTGGTGGGTCCCGCTGTAGTCCTCGTGGGCCCACCAGGCAGGGCCAGTGGGTCCCGTGGTAGTCCTCGTGGGCCCACCAGGCAGGGCCGGTGGGTCCCGCTGTAGTCTTTGCGGGTCCACCAGGCAGGGCCGGTGGGTCCCGTGGTGGATTTATGCCAAAATTTGCACCCACAGTTACCCCCTCCAAGTTAGCTAGAGTGCATTCTGGCTGGCTTGGACTTGGTGCAAAAAATAGCAACTTCCTGTTTTGAAAAACGGACACGAAGAAACTTGTCGCATGTTAGAGAAAAAAGTGACCGATCGGTCAAATTTTGACCGATCGGTCAAAATTCAACCGGTCAAGAATCGGGTGATCGGTCAAAAAACAGGGTTTTTTGACCGATCCAGTAGTAATTTTGACCGATCAGCTGAAATTTGACCGATCGGTTAAATTTTGACCGATCGGTCACTTTTGACCGATCGGTCAAATTTTGACCGATCGGGCAAAATTCAACCGGTCAAGAATCGGGTGATCGGTCAAAAAACAGGGTTTTTTGACCGATCCAGTAGTAAATTTGACCGATCAAATAACTTTCGCCGATCGGACATGTTTGTCCGATCGGTGAAAAATATCCGGTCAAGGTTCGAGTGATCGGTAAAAAACCTTGGTTTTTTGCCAGATCCAGTAGAAATTTGACCGATCAGATAACTTTCGCCGATCGGACATGTTTGTCCGATCGGTGAAAAATATCCGGTCAAGGTTCGAGCGATCGGCAAAAAACCTTGGTTTTTTGCCAGATCCAGTAGAAATTTGACCGATCAGATAACTTTCGCCGATCGGATATGTTTGTCCGATCGGTGAAAAAAATATCCGGTCAAGGTTCGAGTGATCGGCAAAAAAACCTTGGTTTTTTGCCAGATCCAGTAGAAATTTGACCGATCAGATAACTTTCGCCGATCGGACATGTTTGTCCGATCGGTGAAAAAAATATCCGGTCAAGGTTCGAGTGATCGGCAAAAAACCTTGGTTTTTTGCCAGATCCAGTAGAAATTTGACCGATCAGATAACTTTCGCCGATCGGACATGTTTGTCCGATCGGTGAAAAATATCCGGTCAAGGTTCGAGTGATCGGCAAAAAACCTTGGTTTTTTGCCAGATCCAGTAGAAATTTGACCGATCAGATAACTTTCGCCGATCGGACATGTTTGTCCGATCGGTGAAAAATATCCGGTCAAGGTTCGAGCGATCGGCAAAAAACCTTGGTTTTTTGCCAGATCCAGTAGAAATTTGACCGATCAGATAACTTTCGCCGATCGGACATGTTTGTCCGATCGGTGAAAAAAATATCCGGTCAAGGTTCGAGTGATCGGCAAAAAACCCTGGTTTTTTGCCAGATCCAGTAGAAATTTGACCGATCAGATAACTTTCGCCGATCAGACATGTTTGTCCGATCGGTGAAAAAATATCCGGTCAAGGTTCGAGCGATTGGCAAAAAACCTTGGTTTTTTGCCAGATCCAGTAGAAATTTGACCGATCAGATAACTTTCGCCGATCGGACATGTTTGTCCGATCGGTGAAAAAATATCCGGTCAAGGTTCGAGTGATCGGCAAAAAACCTTGGTTTTTTGCCAGATCCAGTAGAAATTTGACCGATCAAAGTAAAGTTTTGAACCTGCCCTTCAGAGAAGGTTTACTGCTCTGTTCTCCGATATTTTGGCAGAGTTTTGAACATTGATGGAGCTTGATTCTTCTTGTTTTGAATCCTTGGTTGGCTTGATGGTTGCTTTGAACCGGCGGTCCGGTTTACCCAGACCGGTGGCTTGCTTGGACCGTTGGTTCATGTGGACCGGTAGGTCCGACGTTTCGCCTGGTCGCGACTGTTTGCCTGGTTTTGCGCTTGCTACGGATGGATGCCACGTGTACCTACAAAACCACGCGATTTGATATGGTGAAGACACGTGTCTTCTCGATTTGCGCACCTGTTTTACCCTGGGTACAAAAGTTTTTCCTGGCTGTCATTTCGCCTCACGCTTCCAAAATTTTTCGAAGTCCAGACCCTTGTTCTCCTGATTTCTGCTCTTGTTCTTGTTCTCGTTCGATCGGTCCAATGGCTTCATCTGGCAGTTCGAAGAAGTCCGGTACAGCTCCCTCGAAGAGAAAGGGGAAGGAAATTGTCGAGGTTCAATCTCCTCCGAGGGGCCGTGGCAAAGGCAAGGCTGCTCTCGCTGAACTTGGCCAACTGGGCAAGAGGCACCAAGGGGTAGGTTTTGCCTCAGCGCCATCAAGGCCAGAATTCATCCCCAAAGTGAAGTTTGTTCTGGGTCCGCTTATGCCCCTGACAGAGGAGACGGAGTACATGTACAATGTTGGTGGTGAGTTCACAGATACGAAGAGAAAGAAGTGGCAAGCACTTCTCTCTTATTTCACTGAAGGGAAGGGAGCGCAGCCTTCACTCCCTAGCATCCAGACGGCTTTCGGCATCGACAAGAAGACCGTCTTCACCAGTTATGCCAGCAACGAGAAGGTCATGGGAACCATTGTGACCATCGGCCAAATGAACTGCGGTCTGCGTCTGCCGCTGCCACCCTTTGCTGCAAGACTACTGAATACATCTGGTCTTTGCCCGGGGCAAGTCACTGGGAACGCTTGGCGGATCATCTACGCATTCTGCCGAGTGGAGTCAGATTTCCAGGAAGACTTGAGGGCATGCTACTCCAGTATCCCGGAAGGTGAACCTGCCCGGATCGAGCTTGGATATTTTTTCTTTCATTATCGATGGAATTACAGGAAGGACAGCCCGTTCTACAATTTGACTGGTGTGTCTCCGCTTCGTCCGTTAACTGATACAGTTCCTTCGGACAAGTTGTACACGGACTGGCCTATTTCTGTATCTGGCGCCTGGACGTCCATGTCAGTGCCCGACACCCCCCGAGACAGCGTGCACGAGGCGGTGAAAATGTACAGCGCTGGAGGCATCTTCGCCTGGAATTCTGAGAGGGCTGGAGCCATAGATAACTTGTTCCTCGAGCTAACCTGTGGAACCAGGTCGTGGAAACAGTTTTCTAACTGTTCTGTGAGATATGGCAAGGCCAATCTCCTCCACAGATCAAAGGACAGGTACGAGGACAACGAAGTCCTATACTCTGACTATGAAGAGGATCCCCACTCGGGCAAGGTCGTTCGAAAGATTCGGGCCGAGAAGAAGATCTACACTGCTAGGCGCCGATTGCCCACTTTTGACGAGAAACTGGTGCTCCAAAGAGGCCCAGTAAAGAAGAAGCGAAAAACTCTCGTCAAGCCTAAGGAAGATGAAGATGAAGGGAAGAAGAACGAAGAGGAAGAAGAAAAGAAGAAGAATGAAGAAGAAGAAGAGACAGAGAATGTCAGCCACGACATCAGTGGCAATGACGAAGACGAGGAAGGGGACGGCGAGGACGATCCGTCTTCTACCCCCTCCAGTGGGGATGGTGAGAATGGGGGTGGTGAGGAAGAAATTCCTCCCACCCCCACTGGTGGTGCAACGGGGGAGGACTCGATCCCTATTCCCATTGACGAGGTTAAAGCCCGTCAGATGGAGGAAATTCTCGACACAGAAGGCGACGACAAAAAGGTGGTTCCCACCTACAAATTTGACGAATTGAAGAGGTCGATGCGCTTCAAAATTAAACTATCGAAGAGTGCTGGGGTTGGAAGCAACCCCACGCCTCTTGATCAAATCCCCCCCGACGCTCTTCGCATTGAGGGAGCAACAATGAGTGGGGGTATAGAGGTTGAGCAACCCCCTCCCCCCTCTCACTCTCTGCTCAACGAGGTGGAGGCCATGGTGGCCGGGCTCATCCAGCCAGGCGGGTCGCAAGAAGAGAGAGCCTCACCTCCCAGGAATGCTTCCCCCCCTGCTAATTTGGAGAGGGGAAGTCGAGTGGGCGATGGGGCTCCTCAACCTCAACCAGCGCCAACCCCGATTCAGGAGAAATCGACTCCTCAGAGTGGCTCTGATCGTCGGAAGGGCAAAGAGCCGAGGGTCGAAACATCAGGTAATTGAACTTAACTTGCTTTGAATGTCTTGTCTCTGAAGTTCGAAAATAATCTAACACTTTGATTCCCTTTGATTGTAGGTGCACCTGCTGGATTGACTCCGACAATAAGGAGCTTGGGTGACGTTGATATCAACCGCCCCACTGCTGCGATCAGGAAACTCATCAACCTCCCGGGTGCCACTTTGGATGAAGCTTTCGATAGAATTAACCTGTTGGTAGGTGCATCTGCTTGATCGATCATTTGAATCGTATCTTTCTTCAGAATAATTCAACTCTTTTGTTCTTTTGCAGAACTCAGCACTTATGAATGTTGCAACCAAACTCTCCATGAGGGCGGGAGCAAAAGAAGCTGTAGCTGAAATAAATCAGTTGACCGCGGAGAGAGATGAGCTGAGAGAGCTCCTGACTTCGAAGAAAGCCTCTCTCAAATCCAAGATTGAGGAACTTCGCAAGGGAAAGCTGGAGATCAAGGGGCTGAAGGATCGGTGTGAGGCATAGAGTCACGAGCTCGAATCCTTGAAGATTCGACTCTCCAAGGTTGAGGACGTGTCCTGTGGCCGCACCATCGAGATTCAAGAGCTGAAGCAACAACTTGCTACTCAGCACGCTGCCTTCACTGCCAGAGAGGAGACTTCCAAGAAGGCACTGGAGCATGCGCTGTCAGAGTGCAAGGTTTACAAGGAAACAGCAGAGAAGGCAGCAGAAGCGCTCAGGACTCATGTAGCTAGCGTCCGATCCTCCAAGGCATCAGTGGCGAGTAAAGCTCATCCTGGATCTGAAGGGGAGAAGTCGCATGCGAAGAGTGTGGCCAAGCCCTGAGACTTTTCTTCTTCTTTGTTGTTGTACTTGTAAATTTTTGAAATGTAACAGCTCCTTGTATCTGACATATTTTGATGATAATAGAAGACATCTTTTTGGTATTTGAAACTTGCACTTCTTTTGAGTTGAATGTCTTTGAATGTTGAGTTCTGGAATGCTATTTGACATGATTGAGTATTCATACATTTGAACGTAAGTTGAATACGCATATACTTGAATGTAAGGGGTTGAGTCGCTACTCAATCACCCAAACTTGTAACTTTGAAAATTGAATTTGAATTCGAATAACATTTGAATGTAAGGGGTCGAGTCGCAACTCAAACTCCCAAACCTGTTAGACGATATCGAATTGATTGAAATTGGATATTGAATTTCGAAGGTCAGTTTAACATTCGCTAGTAAGGGGTCGAGTCGCAACTCTAACACCCAAACATGTTAAGACCTGGTAACTTGAAAATGGTCAGTTTTTAACATTTGCTAGTAAGGGGTTGGGTCGCAACCCTAACACCCAAACTTGTTAAAAGACCTGGTAATTTGAATATGGATAACTTGAAACTGCTTCAGAACTTGGATTGAAAATCAGAACACTTGTACACTTGAACACTTGAAAGAGAGCTTTATTCATCACAGAATTTACATTATGGATAGAACAACTTGAGGTGTCTAGAATTCCAAGCTCGAGGCAATCTATCTCCTTCTGGTGTGATCAGTCTGTAAGAACCTTTGCCTCCAACTGACTCAATGATGTATGGTCCTTCCCAATTGGGAGCAAGCTTTCCACTGCGGTGCTCTTTGGTATTGTAGAAAACTGCTCTGAGAACTAAACTACCCACTGGGAACTGTCTCTTGTGGACTTTCTTGTCATAGGCTCTTTTGATCTTCTGTTGATATTGGGCTACACGAAGAGAAGCTTGATCTCGTAGTTCTTCAGAGAAGTCTAGATCATTGATCCGAAGTTCTTCATTGACTCCTTCTTCAACAGCTTTGGTCTTCAAAGTACTAGATATATTCTCTGTTGGGAGTATTGCTTCCGATCCATATGTCAGACGGAAGGGTGAGAACCCTGTTGATCTTCTCGGAGTTGTGCGATACCCCCACAGAACTTCAGGTAGGACTTGCTCCCACAATCCTTTCTTGTCGTTGAGTTTCTTCTTGAGTATATCAAGTATAGCTCTGTTTGAGGCTTCAGCTTGACCATTGCATTGAGGATATCTTGGAGTTGAATAGAATAACTTGATACCGTTGTTCAGACAGAACTCTCGGAATTTGTCTGAGTCAAATTGAGCTCCATTGTCAGCAACAAGAACTTGAGGTGTGCCGAACCTTGAGAAGATGTTGTGCCGAATAAATTTGATTACTTCGTCGTCAGTCTCTCGAAAGAGGGGCACAGCTTCAACCCATTTGGTGAAGTAATCAGTAGCCAGCAGTAGATATTTCTTCTTGCTCGGAGTTGGAGGGAAAGGACCCAAGAAATCTAACCCCCATTGATGGAAAGGCCAAGGACTTGATAATTGATGAAGTTCATCTGCTGGGAGATGGATAGCTCGAGCGTGCAGTTGGCAGGGCTCGCATCTTTGAACGACTTGTTGAGCATCCCTTGCCATTGTTGGCCAGTAGTACCCTTGTAGCTTCGTCTTGGCTTCAAGAGATCTTCCTCCCGAATGATTTCCACAAGCTCCAGAGTGGATATCAATCAGGATTGATTGTGCTTGCTCGGGACCAAGGCACTTGAGCAACATCCCGTTGTGAGATTTGAAATATAAATCTTCACCTTGCAAAATGTAGCACGGGAGCTTCCTCTGAATTCTTCAGGCTTGATTTGGATCTTCCGGCATTTTGCCATGCTTGAAGAAGTCGAAAATTGGTCGCCTCCAGTCTTGAAGTTGATCTCCACCCCCAGATTCTTTTGTAGTAGTAAGGATCTGTTGATCGGGGATGGTCTTGGGCAATTCTTGATAATCAATTTGTATTTGCCTTCCTCCGAGTGAGTCTCCAAGAACTGAGGCAGCATTAGCTAAGGCATCTGCTTCTCGGTTCTCTGCTCTGGGGATTTGAACGAATTCAGCGCTAGTAAAACGTTATTGAAGACGTCGTACTAAGGCCAAGTAGAGTTGCATTCTTTCTTCTCGAGCTGTGTACTCTCCATTGATTTGCCTTATGATCAATTGGGAGTCGCTGTATATGATGATTCGATCTACCCCCAGAGATTCTGCCATTTTGAGTCCGGAAATGAGTGCTTCATATTCAGCTTCGTTGTTGGTGGCATTAAACCCAAGGAGAGTGGCCTTCTGGAGATGATCGAGTTCGGGAGATATTAAGACTATCCCAGTTCCCGAATCGATCGAACTTGATGCTCCATCAGTATAAAGCTTCCATGGAGGAGTTGCAGAAATAACTTCAAGACTTGGATCAATTTTTGTTGCAGGATTGATCGGAGGAGTATCCTCATCTTCCAAGCGCATGTCGACATCCTCTTCCCAAATGATGGGGTCTTCAACTGGAAAGTCAGCTAGAAAATCAGCAATTGCTTGACCTTTGATAGAAGTGCGAGATTCGAACTGAATCCCCAGGGAGCTCATTTCGATCACCCATTTGGTCATTCGACCAGCTCGACCAGCTTTGTCAATGATATCTTTGAGTGAGTGTTCTGAAATGACAGTAATCTGGTGGGAGACGAAGTACGGTTGAAGACGACGCGAAGCAGTGAGCAAGGCCAAGATGACCTTCTCAGTTTTTGAGTAGCGAGTCTCAGCCGGAAGAAGAGTGTGGCTGATGTAGTAGACTGGATGTTCGATGCCTTCTCTTCTACTGACTAAGACCGCGCTGATTGCTTGATCGGTCACGGCAAGGTAGAGCCACAAGTCTTCTTTTGGAAGTGGAGCAGTCAGGATAGGAGCTTGCACCAGATATTTCTTGATGCTTTGAAATGCTTCTTCACAGGTTGGACTCCAGCCGGAGGTATCCGCCTTTCGTAGTTTGTCGAAGAGTGGCTTGCACTTGTCTGAGGACTTTGAGATGAATCGATTGAGTGCTGCTAACCTTCCAGTGAGACGTTGAACTTCTTTTTGATTTGTAGGTGAAGGCATATCGATGATGGCTCGAATTTGATCAGGATTGGCTTCAATACCTCTCCTGGTCACAAGATGACCCAGGAATTTACCAGATTGAACTCCGAAAGCGCACTTGGCTGGATTGAGCTTCATTCGATACTTTCGGAGGACTTGGAAGGTTTCAGCCAGATCAGATAGATGTTTGCTCCGAACGGAACTCTTGGTGAGGAGATCATCGACATAGACTTCGACGTTGCGACCGATCTGATCTTCGAACATTTTGGTGACTAGCCTTTGATAGGTGGAACCAGCATTTTTGAGGCCGAATGGCATGACATTGTAGCAATAAAGGCCTCGGCTAGTCACAAAACATGTCTTCTCTTGATCATCAGCGTGGAGTGGAATTTGATTGTATCCGGAATACCCATCCATGAAAGACAATAGCTCGTGGCCAGCAGTGGCGTCGACGAGTCTATCTATCCTTGGCATGGGAAAAGGATCTTTGGGGTAAGCCTTGTTGAGATTGGTAAAGTCGATGCAGACTCTGACTTTCCCATTCTTCTTTGGAACAGCCACTATATTAGAGATCCAAGTTGGATACTCTACTTCTCGGATGAATCCGGCTGCGAGTAGCTTGGTAATTTCTTCTTGAACAGCAATTTGCAGCTCTGGTCGAATGGTGCGAGGCTTTTGCTTGACGGGCTTCACCTCTTCTTTGATCGCAAGTCGGTGACAAGCGTCATCTGGATTGATCCCAGGCATGTCTTCGAAGCACCATGCGAAGACGTCGATATTGGACTGGAGGAAGGATACCATGTCTTGCGCTTCTGCGTCGCTAAGACCGGTACCAATAAATGTTTGTTGAGGGAGATCTCCGCTGCCAATATTGATTGGGATGATTTCTTCAATTGAAGGTGATGCTTCCCATTCGATTGGTGGAGGTTCGGTCAGCGGAATCTCCTTTGATTGCTATTTAGAAGAGGGACCAGCTTCATCTCGTGGCCGCTTTGGAGGAGCGATGTTAATCTTTCGATCTGTCTTTGCCGCAGCAGCTTCACAAGACCTTCCAGCTTGCTGATCGCCTCGAATGCAGACGATGCCTTCTCCAGTTGCAAATTTGAGTAGTTGATGGTAAGAGGAGGAGATGGCATTGATCTGATGGAGGAATGGTCGCCCAAGAATGGCGTTGTAGCTAGACATTCCTTCGACGATTGCAAATCTCACCGAGACTCGAGTCTCTCAGCTGAGGTCGATGGTAAATCTGGATTCGCCCGCTGTGATGCTTTGTTCACCATTGAAGCCGGTGATCACAGTCGGGACGACGTCGAGGCTTTGATACTTATGTCCCAGACATTTGAAACAGTCTGAGAACATAATGTCGATAGAGCTTCCGGTGTCGATGAGGATCCGGTTGACAGTGCTGCCGTCGATGATGAGTTTCAAGACCAGGGGGTCTCAATGTGGAGTATGAACTCCTTGAAGATCGGTGTCGTTGAAGACGATTGATGGCCAAGAAAGACCTTCGATGGGTTTCTCGATCCAGGTATCTTCTTTGCTCGCAGTAGAACGAACGTGGAAGATGCGTCGAACTTGGCGATCCACCTCTTTCCCAGTCAGACTTTGATTGTGCAATGTTCCATGAATACCAAAAACATTGGCATTCACAGAGATAGTTTGCCGGTTAGAGGAGATTTGATGTATCCAACACACTTCTTTCCCCTTGGCAGAGGTTCGACGTTGATCGTGTCCGTTGTTGACGAATTCTTGAAGATGGCCTTCTCGCAATAGGTCTTCAAGATGGAATTTCAGCCGAAAACACCGATCAGTGGAGTGACCGTGACTTCGATGGAAGTCGCAGTAGACTGTCTTGTCTGCTGTGAATTTGGAATTCGGTTGAAGAGGATTAGGCCTCCGAACGAACTCTTCATGTTGAATGCAGTCGAGTATCTGTTCGATCGGCATATTCCACTCGGTGAAAGTGGTCTTTGTTGGAGATTGACGTCCATCATTCTTTGGTCTTTTGTTGGCCGGAGGAGCTGCTGCTTCAGCGTTGTGAGCCTTTGCAGCATACTTAGGAGCTTCTCTTTCAGCAGGCCTTCTCTTAGTTTCACGCCCTTTCCGAGCGACTTGATCGTCTTCCACCTCAATCTCTCTTTGAATTCGGTCAAACATTGCTCCCAGAGAAGGAGGGGGATTGCGGATGAAGTCGTTGTAGATGTGTAGATCGAAGCGGAGAGCGTTCTGGAAAGCCAACATGATGGCTTCATCATCCAGATGTCTTCCAGAGAGAGCAGCATGCTCGTTGCGAAACCTCCTCGTGAAGCTGCGAAGAGTCTCGTCTGCACCCATCCGCAGTCGGTAGAGAGAGTCAAGTTTCTTCTCTGGCTTTAGATTGAGTTGATAGTGCTGCACAAAGAGGTTAGCCAAGACACCGAACTGAGTGATGGACCCAGCTCGGAGATTGTGATACCAGTCGAGTGAAGGCTCATCAAGACTTCCCGCGAAGGTGCGGCAGAGCACATTGTTTTCCTCTTCGTGTGGCGTTAGAGCTTGCTTGAAGGCAAGTATATGGAGGCTTGGATCTCCTCTGATACAGTTGAATTTGGGAAGGATAGGAGTTCTCCATCCTCTTGGAAAGGTGGTATCGAAGAGACTTCGATGTAGAGGTCCGGCAGAGGAATACCCATCCCTACGACCATGTCCTCGACCTAGAGGTGGGTCAAGAGGCAAGATCGCAAGGTCTTGCTCTGGTATTGAAGTGTTTGCCGGTTGAAGTCGATGTCGAAGGTCCGATCCAAGTCCACGTTGGAGTGGAATGGAAGGGGAGACTCTACTCTTTGAAGGAGCGCCTTTCATTTGGTGCTTCCTTGGCAGGTTGAGCTTCGATGGTGCTCTTTTGTCGCAGTTACGACCAGATGAAGATTGGGAGGACTCGTCTTCAAGACGATCCCAAACACTCTGCTTCCAAGGAGCAGCAGAGGGAGTTGGGTCGCGTCGAATCCTCTCGAGAGCATCAGTGCCCATTGACCTCCGTTGTTCGGAGTAAATTGAATGTCGAGGAGGATCAACCCTCTCACTTGCGGAGGGGATCGGAATAGCAATTCCAGCTTCGGAAGCTGCCTTCTTCAGAGCATCCCTCTCAGCAGTGAGGGTGGCGTTTTGCTTCGCCAATTGGAGTAGTTGGAAATCGATTGCAGAGATCTGGTAAGTCGATGGAGGATCTTCAGCAGGAGCAGGGACAGTCTGCCCAATTGATTGATGATGATGAGGGGCGATCGGTCGATCGACTGATCTCCCGCTTCCTGAGTGAACTCCCATCTCGGGGACAGCAAGGGGCTGCCCGAAGTTGAGCCTTTGACTCATTGAACGAGTCTCAGGACGAGGTTGATGTTGAGTGTTACTTCCTTCTGGTTGACCCTGATGTTTGGTTCTCGCCATTCATAGTGCGAAGGGTGCAACGAGATTGCCGACGTCCGATCAGTTGTCTGATTAACCGAGGGGACGAGGAAGTTTGACTATATTGATATGGTAGTCGAAGTAGAGAGAACACAGCTTCTCGCTCGAATCCCACAGACGGCGCCAAACTGTGGGGGAAAATCTTCGTGCCGACCCGAAGACCTTCGCAGCACCAGTCAATTGGAGTCGAAGTTAATGTCGAAGATCGTTGGTCGATCGGTTGGTTGAAGTTGTTGCTTTTTTGATATGTAAACAGAAAAGCAATCAGAGAGAAAGATTTTGACACAAGAGAAGTGATCTCGGAGTTCAGCCGAAGCCTACGTCTCCGTGCTATAGGGAGCAACCCGAATTCACTAACACTTATGTTGAAGTGACCTCGACAGGCCGAGTATCACTGAAAGCTCCCTGATCTCTTCGAAAGAGAAAAGAAGATCAAAGAGAGATGGTAGATCGGAAGTTAGAAATCCCAGAGCTCTGGTTCTGAAAGTCAGATCACAGAGTAGAAATCAGAATTCCGGATCTTAGATTTCGATCCTTTTACATTCGAAGGCTCTGCTATTTATAGACATTCTGGGTGGCGAATGGCGGTTTTTGCTATCGTATCTGGGGATCCTTCAGGTAAAGTTGCGTCCTCGTGGGCCCACCAGGCAGGGCCGGTGGGTCCCGTGGTAGTCCTTGTGGGCCCACCAGGCAGGGCTGGTGGGTCCCGCTGTAGTCCTCGTGGGCCCACCAGGCAGGGCCAGTGGGTCCCGTGGTAGTCCTCGTGGGCCCACCAGGCAGGGCCGGTGGGTCCCGCTGTAGTCTTCGCGGGTCCACCAGGCAGGGCCGGTGGGTCCCGTGGTGGATTTATGCCAAAATTTGCACCCACAGTTCCACCCTGTCGTTGCATATAGGAATTGTTCCCTTACCTGGTTGGATAAGTTGGATGCAAAGTAGCGCGATGGAGCGCAAGCCCGGAGCCTAAGAACCTAATTCACATATGTTAAGGGCCATAGGGGTATTTTGATAAATACTGAAATATGGCTAAGAACATATTGAATATAAATCTTAAAATGAGAGAAATAATTTCAGGAGCTCATAGGCGCTGACAGAACTCGATTCTGAGTAGCGCACCTCACTCAATCTCTCTTACAGTATTTCACTTTTCGTGAAGGGCTTTTTTATCCATGCTTCACGATAGACATGCTGAAACTCTAAAACCGACCCCCTTCATCCTAATCCTCTTGGGGTCGGCCCTAGCTTGCGTAGAGCAATTGGGGATCGGCCCTATTTGAGGAATAGAGAGAGAGGGGCCGGCCCAAGCTCTCCCCTCTTCAGAAAACCCGAACCCCTCTCCCTCTCTCTCTCTTTGTGGTTTCAGCCAAGGAAGAAAAAGAAAGAAGAAGGAAGAAGAAGGAGGAAGGAAGGAGAAGGAAGAAGAGAGAAAGAGAAGGAGGAGATCTCGTGGTTCGTCATCGTTTTCGCAACGAATTCCTCCGTCGGCTCGTAGGCCTTACACTCAGAGATAGGACTTCGAGGATTCCTCCCTTCGCAAAGGACAAGGTGCCCTCCGACACCTTCCCTTGTGATTCACGTGCGGTTTATCATCGTTTTATTCTCTTCGGATCATAGGTCCACAAGGTATGATGATTCTAAACACCTAGCTAGATGCATGCATATCTTCCGTAGATCGTAGTATGCCTCTAGGGTGTCAGCACATATGCTAAGATCATAGATTTGCATATAGATTGTTTTATTGAATTAATTGTAATAAAACATACACCGTAAGATCTTCATATCTATCTTTTTTCTTTCGTTGTGACTCTGATAATAGGATTTAATTTCAACAATTGGTATCAGAGCACACTTCGGTGTGTGTTTTATGCATGAATTCGTGAAAACATCATGTGAATATATAATGTCAAATGTTTTCGTCGGGGTTCGGCATAGATCATGCATATGGATTGTGCTATGTATCGTCTCTTTGCAAGTGCCGCACTGAATAATAATCTGTGATTGCATGCCTCTGGGGGTCGGACCCCGGATTTAATTTTTTGCATTGATTATTATTGTGCTTGTGAATTTTAAGGTTCTAGATAGGCGGGGGTGAAAGTTGACAACCCTCAGTTCACTGGCTATATTTTTTAGGATTTTTTCTTTTCTTTCTAGCGAAATTATACACGAACGAGTACTTGCTTAGAGCGTGTTAGTTTTTCGATCACAAGAAGAAGGAGATGATGCAACATCCACAGTTTGGGCAAGCGGTACCATGGAGTGCAAAGACCCGGTGAAAGCGTGTACATTGGCGATGATCGGGATCGTCGTCGGGAGATCATGCAGAATGGAAAAACATGATATCTTGGCTGTGCTATTCAGGTTCAGGGGTCGGACCCTCGACTTGATTTAGTTTGGATGTTTTTTGTTGTTGTTCTTTTTTACTTAGTGTTTAGAGAACCTCGATGATAATTTAATTATTAGTCTTGCTTGTGAGTTAGTCTCTAGATCAAGCTTAGGGTTAATACTTAGCTTATGGATTCATCGGTATCTCTATATATTTCTAACATATGCGAATCTGGTGGCTATCTAAAAGGAAAGGTGATAACCGCCCTCGTGGTAGTTCAGGTAGCCGAGTACTGTGTGCCGAGATAGATGCAGTGTTTGATTTGTTTAGAGATAACTAATGTCCCCATAAGAAGTATGATAACCCTAGTAGAATGTCCTTTCCCCACATAGTCCTAGTGACCAAGTTAGGTTAGGATTCCACTAAGTGATACCCGTATCTAATTGATGTTTGATGGTAGTGTGAACTCATTACGATTTGGTTATGCCACCATTAGGTTGAGGTCTTGCGGAGGTTGTCGGGTGTCCCTATTTGGCTAGCATCGAAACCTATAATGAAATGAGGTCTACTATGACATCAGGCATCAAATTGTGAACAAGGCGTTATTCTAGTGGGAGTCCTTTCCACGTTGACCTTAGGCAAGCCTCCAGATCTTAGGATTATGGGTAAACTAGTAAAGTATTGGGATTCTTAGAATCTATGTAATGTAATCATTGCAAGAAAGACGAAAGCTGAGTATTCAAGGTAGGGATTATGATATTTTCCAAAGATACTAATGCTTTGCGGGAAGGTTTGTAATCCTAGTGGGAGCACGGTAGACCAGGGTCTAGGTTTAGGAGGTCATGACCTTTCTAGATATGCATAAAATCTTATAAAGAAGGGATATGTAAGAGGTTCCCTCCAAAGGGGAGCCCCTGGCCTCCACAATCAACCGGTTAAAGGCCTGGGTATGTAGTTTGATATTCCTACCGGGTGAAAGCTGTGTTTCCTTCCATGCTGGTTCGCCTAGTGGTTTCCTTCGGGACATGGAGGATGCCGATGGCAGTGGGTGACGATTTATTTTCTGCACCGCGTGAGCCTATGGACCCCCTTGCCGATACCATATAGATTTGTGGAAAGCATCCAAAAGCTTATGTGAAGCCGCCGTTGCTGCGCATGTCGGGTCATATAAAGCTGGCCAAAAGGAGACTGGGAGGTCTTTTAGTTTGCCATGGGTAATTCTAATGAAGACTGGGCCCTTAACATCCCGTTGGCAGAAGCGATTGTATGCTCTCACCGAGATGCTTTCTCCAATTCAAGACTGATAGTCTTAGTGCTCGAGCCTAGGGAATTTAGATTCCTGGATGTCTCCACTTGAGGTAGTGAAGACATAGCGGCTGAAGTAAACATTATCTATTTTAAAATTCCATAAAATAGATTGTAGTAGACCCTAATTTTTGATTTAAACTATTGTACACAGAAATTATGACCAAGCTCGACCCCCTTGCCTCCATCCTGAATGATAACAAACTTATGGGACCAAACTACGATGACTGAAAGCATAACCTAATGCTCGTCCTAAGGGTTGGCAAACACTCAATTGCCCTAAGTACCCCTCAACCGGCTATGCCGGGACCAAGTGCTACTGAGGCCCAATTGAAGGAATGAAAAGACTGGCTAGATACTGATCAGATTTGCAAGTGCTACATAGTGGCATCTTTACAGATCGTCCTTCATAGGCAAGTCGAAGACATGGCCTTCGCTTCAAACATGATGTTTTATTTAAAAAAAATATTCGAGGGTCGTAGTCGGGTAACTCGTTACCTGACCATCAAGAAATTGGTGTCTATAAAGATGGCAGAGGGGACTTTGGTTCGGGATCATATGCTAAAATTATTTGGCTATGTGAGTGAACTTGGTTTCTTCGATGTCATCTTGGATGCAGAGATCCAAACCAACAATTTTCTTGCGTCTCTGTCAGGAATGTTTGAGGGCTTCGTTACCAACTTTAACCTTAACTGGTTGGAAATGACTACGCAGAGCTCCTAACGGTGCTCTAGGTGGCAGAGGACGGGATGAAAGCAGGAGTCCAATCCCTGAACGTAGAGCAGAAGTCTTCTCTGAAAGCCAAAGGCAAGTTTCAGAAAAGAAAGTCTAAAAAGCCCGTGAAGATGGGCTAGGTGCAGTTGCAGGTTCCTAAGCAGGATGGTCTGGCGAATCCCAAAGGAAAATATTTTCGATGTGGCAAAAAAGGGCACTAGAAAGGTGACTGCCGCTCGACTCCCAAGATGGCTGAGACAGGTATATCTCAAATCCATAAAGTGGAATCCCTTGTAGCATCCAGTTGTTCTCCAGTCTTATGGATTATGGATTCTGGTTCTACTAACAATGCTTGCAATAATTTGCAAGGGTTCAAGGAAACAAGAAAACTGAGTGATGGAGAGATCATCCTGAGCATGGGAACTGAGGCCATGACAGAGGCTGAAGCAGTTGGAGATATCGTCTTGCAGTTTCTTAATGGAAGAAGTTTATTACTTAGAGACATACTTTATGTACCGTCTTTGAGACAAAACTTAATTTCTATTTCCTTATTGAATAATGAAGGTTTTTCAGTTTTATTTGATGCTTCTGGTGTGTCAATTAAATTAAATAGTTCTTTTGTTTGTAAGGGAAAAACACAGAATAGTCTCTATGTAATTAACTTCAATCATAAGTAGGATAACATAATTGAAGTCTGCGTGGTTAAATCATCTAAAAGAAAAAATCCCTTAGATAATGCAACACTCCTTTGGCATCTAAGGCTTGGACACATAGTCTCAGACAGGATTCACAGGTTGGTTAAGACAGGACTTTTAGGTCCAAATGTTTTAGAAAACCTACCAAAGTGTGAGTCTTGCATGAAAGACAAGATGACAAAAAGAACTTTCCGAGCCAAAGATAGCAGATCTCAGGAGGTAGTTAATTTAGTACACACTGATGTATATGGGCCCATAAGTGTCCGTGCCATAGGAGGCTTCGAGTATTTCATCACCTTCACGGATGATCACTCAAGGTTTGGATATATATACCTAATGCGACGAAAGCCTGAATCCTTTGATAAGTTCAAGGAATTCAGAGCTGAAGCAGAAAAGCAGACGGGTAAGAGTATCAAGTCTCTTTGATCGGATCGAGAAGATGAATACCTATCGGATAAATTTATTGGGTACCTGCATGGGCATGGGATTATATCTCAGTTGACTGCACCAGGGACACCGCAACAAAACGGTGTATCTAAGAGGAAAAATCGAACTTTGTTAGACATGGTTCGGACTACGATGAGTTATGCAACATTACCACCTAGTTTTTGGGATATGCCCTAGAGACGGCAGCATGTACCTTGAACTTTGTTCCATCAAAGTCAGTACCTCTAACTCCTTGGGAGCTGTGGTTAAAGCGAAAGCCAAGCCTGCAGTACTTTAGGATTTAGGGTTGTCCAGTATATATGCAGAAAGACAAACAAGACAATATGGAGTTAAAGACTAAGGTCTGCCTATTCGTTGGGTATCCATAAGGGATAAATTGTGGTTTATTTTATGATCCTGAGGATAGAAAGGTTATTTTCTTGACGAATGTCATATTCCTATAGTAGGATTATTTAATAGACCATAAGCCCACCAGTAAAGTAATTCTTGAAGAATTGTTTGGTATTGATGGGAGTACGCAGACAGAAAACGTAGTGAGAGCTGATACCACTAAGATAAATGATACTGTAGAATTGACTCCTATGGAGCCACCGTAGGCTCATCGCAGTGGAAGGACAACAAGAGCTCCTGATAGATATATTAGAGAAGTTTTTTTGGTAGATCCAGAGTTTCAAGATGATGATCCTCTGAACTATGACGAAACAATAATATCCTCTGACCATGCAGCATGACAGAAAGTCATAGAGGCAGAACTGACATCGATGTCCCAAAACTCAGTTTGGATACTTGTAACACCACCTCACAACATTAAACATGTTGGGTGTATAAAAGAAAAAGAGGTACGGATGGTACCGTTGAGATTTACAAAGCTAGACTAGTCACTAAGGGTTATACCCAGTGAGAAGGGATCGACTATGACGAAACCTTTTTGCTAGTGGCTATGTTTAAATCTATCCGGATCCTCTTGTCCATTGCAGCCCATTATGATTGGGAGACCTGGCAAATGGATGTCAAGATCGTATTCCTTAACGGGTATTTGGAAGAAGACATCTATATGTCTCAGCCTCAGGCTTTGTCGCAAAAGGTCAGAAAAGTCTGGTGTGCAAGTTGCAAAGGTCCATTTATGGACTAAAGCAAGCATCCAGAAGTTGAAACATACGTTTTGATCAGGCTATCCAGTCTTATAGATTTGAACAGAACATGGATGAACCATGTGTTTATAAGAGGAGTGATAAGACTGCAGTAGTTTTTCTAGTACTTTACGTAGACGATATCATGCTTATTGGAAATGATGTTGGAACGTTGTCTACAGTGAAGGTATGGTTATCCTCTTAATTTGACATGAAAGACCTAGGTGAAGTGAGTTATGTTCTAGGGATCAAGGTAACTCGAGATCGCTAAAACAAGACTTTCTCGCTGTCACAGTCAGCCTACATAGATATTATCTTGGTTAGATTCAGTATACATAACTCCAAGAAGGGACTGGTTCTATTTAGACATGGAATGAAATTGTCCAAGGATCAGGGTCCTAAGACTCCTGAGGAGAGGGCAGAGATGTAGAAGATACTTTATGCTTCGGCTGTAGGGAGTCTGATGTATGTTATGCAGTGCACATGACCAGATATATGCTATACAATAGGCATGATGGGCATGTATCAATCAAATCCGGGTCTAGGACACTAGACTGCTGTAAAAAGTATACTAAGGTATCTCCGTAGGATGAGAGATTATGAGTTGGTTTACTCTTCACAAGAATTGATGCCGATTGGATACACGGATTCTAACTTTGTAGCAGATCTAGAACCCAGGAGATCGATGTCAGGGTTTGTATTTTCATTGGGAGGAGAAGCTGTTAGTTGGAGGAGTGTGAAGCAGGGATGCATCGCGGATTCGATGACAGAGGCTGAGTATGTTACGGCGTGCGAAGCAGCCAAGGAGGTAGTGTGGCTCAAGAAGTTCCTCACAAACTTAGGATGTGTACTAGGACCTCAAGATCCTATTGTTCTTTATTACGATAATAGTGGAGCAGTAGCACAATCCAAGAAGCTAAGATATGACCAGAAGAGTAAGCATATCGAGCGAAAATACTATATTATCCAGGACTTGCAGAAGCGAGGGAAGGTTGCAGTGACTCAGGTGGCGTCTGCATAACATGGGGGAACCCTTTCACAAAGGCGTTATCGACTAAGGCTTTTGAGAAGCACGTGGATGCCATGAGAGTTGAGACTGTTGTTCCCCGCTAGGCCAAGTGGGAGATTATTGTAGCTCGTGTGTCTTAAACGTGGATTTTCTGT